>JAQBSW010000456.1:0-202680 GCA_029291075.1 Eudiplozoon nipponicum
GTTCAGTAATTGATATTTGAGGAGACTATGCGAAGGAAACGTTTCTTATGTCTGATAAAATTTCTTTTTGTTTTTGCACACAGGAAGGGTACAATGAATTTTATTAAAGCTCGCATTTCAAAAGAATATATATATATATATATATTTAAACCAAGCCTGTAAAGGGCACCAATAAAATCGCTCTTTTGTTAGTACCTGATACCAGCACTATGGTTGTCAAAAAGGTACACTTTACTAAACCTCTGGTCGCCGAGTCGGTAATGGTACCAACTCAACGGATGCCAAGTATACCAACGTTCACCAATATAGAGAGCTACAACTACACCAGAACACCTGTTACTCCGGCAAATCGATACACTCTGGCCTTGATCGATATCAGTTATCACATTTTGCTTCAACTAGTAACAAATTCGTTCAAACGTAACCAGAAGAATAAAACAAAGGCAGCTTGAACGAAAGGTATAACTTCATGTTCACATTCATTTCATGCTTACCGGCGACTCATCAGTAGAAGCCGATACTGCGTCCTATACCCACTATATATTTTAGTGAGGTATGTGGGAAAATTGAGCAGTACAGTCTCCTGTACGAATGTGTAAACATGTGCTAGTGAAACTGCCTTCAAAGAACGTCTTCGACAGGGCGAATTCAAAGCCAACTCATGATATACAAAATATATATACTAAGCCTTTAGAAGGTACCAACACTATGGTTGTTCCGTCAGTACCTGATACCAAAATTATGCATGCCAAAAAGGTATTTGGTACCAACACTACGGTTGCCGAAGTCGATAAATGGTAAGAAAACAATGGATTTCAAGTATTCCAATTGTAACCAATATTGAGAATTACGAAAACATCTGAACACATGTTAATCCAGAAAATCCATACACTCTGGCCTTGATCGATACCAGTTGTCACAATTCGCGGCAGTCAGTACATCAATCAACTAAACATACAAGAGTTAGTTACTTTTTGTTTTTGAGAAGTACTATATATACAATTGTGTAATAGGCGTTGCAAAACTAGTTACAAATTAGTTCACATATGACCATAAATAAAAACCAAAGACAGGATGAATAGGACGTACAATCGCATGTGCAAATTCGTTTTGTGCTTACTGGCGACTCATCTGTAGGTGCCGGCATTACGCCCTATACCCACTATATACTTAGGAGAGGAATTCTGCAAGATTGAACGTTATAATCTCCAATACGAAAGTTAGAACCTGCGCTTGTGGAGATAACTTTATATAAAGACTATTACAATGCCAACTCACTATATATAATGCATATACCAAGACCGTATAGGGTAACAACACACTCGATGTTGTGTCAATACCCGAAACTAACATTATAGCCATTAAAGGTTACACGGTACCTACAATTTGGTTGCCGATTAGGTAATGGTATCAACCCGATGGATGCCAAGAAAGCCAATATTAACCAATATTGAGAATTACGAAAACATCTGAACACGTATTACTCCGGCAAATCAATACACTCTGGCCTTGATCGATATCAGTTATAATATTTCGCGGTAATCATTACAACATTACATGTGCAGCTCCAATCTCTTATAGTCTCGCATACATTGTACATGACTGGAAACGTCGGCTGCGCGATTTCCTTTCAGTCATGAACATTTGCAGCTTTCGCCACACACATATATAGGTAATACAATTAAACATAAATTGATTGCGCGAGTGGTGGCAACAATTCTTAAAATCAATTACGCGAGCTTGGTGTAATCACCAAGCGCATTGTATTTAACCAGTCGTCGAACAACATAGGAAAACTTCCGCAGTCGCGCGCACTGATGCATTTCGACCTTCCATGATCATCATCAGAGTACGACGTCAAACTGATTGGCGAGGATCAATCCGCATTGCATATATATGGAAAGAAAATTAATTAAATATGCGACTCTCACCTTTAATAGTCTCGCATACATTATGCAGCGTTCGTCACACAATCAGTTTGCCGTCGTACTCTGATGATGATTATGGAAGGTCAAAACGCGTCAGTGCGTGCGACTGGCGGTAATTTTGCCATGTTGTTCTACGACTGTTTAATACAATGGGATTGTTGTTTACTTTAAGCTCGAAAACTTGATTTAAACAACTGTTACCACCACTCGCGCAATCAATTAATGTTTAATTGTGTTGCCTATATATGTGTGTGGCGAAAGATGCAAATAGTTAACGTTCGCGACTGCATAGAAATCGTGCAGTTACAAATTGCAGAAGGATAAACCAAAGAGAAGATGAATGGAATGTATAATTTCATGTGCAAATTCGTTTCGTGCTTACCGGAGACTCATCCGTAGGAGCAGATACAGTGCCCTACACTGACTATATATTTTAGAGAGGAATGTTACAAGATTGGACAGTACAATCGCCTACATAAATGTGTAGAACTGCGGTTGCAAGTTAACATAATATAAATTCTCCAACAATGCGACTTCAAAGACAACTCAATTTATATAAGATATATACCAAGCCTGTAGAGAGTACCAACACAATGGCACTTGTGTCAGTATCTGAAACCAGCAGTATCGTTGCCGAAAAGTTACAGAGTACCTATGTTAGACAGTACATGGTACCAACAAAATGTATTTTAATGCAAATAAGTATGCAACAGTTAGCGACAGTTTTATATATATATATATATATATATATAAATATATATATATATATCCAATTATATATTAGGTGTTGCCTACCTAGAAACGAATTAGTTAAAATATGTAAACCAAAGATAGGATGTACGGAACGTATAGTCTCATGTGCACATATCGTGCTCTGTGCCTACTGGTGACTCAACAGAAGGATCTGGTACTGCGCCCTTTAACCGTTACATAATTGGGTGAGTAATGTAGTAAAATTTCTCATACGAATGTGTAAATCTGAGGTAGTGAAGCTAATCTCATATAAAAGTCTTCTGGACAATACAACTTGAAAGCCAAATCACTTATATATATATATATATATATATATATATATATATATATATATATAGCATATATATATATATATATGCTACAATAGATATACCAAGTCTGACAAGGGTACCAACACTATGGCTATTGTGCCAGTTTTCAATACCAACGTTATGGTACCGAAAAGGTACTAATGATAATGGTACCAACTCAATGGATTTCAAATATTGAGAATTACAAGTACTTCTGAATACCTTTAACTCCAGCAAATCAATAGACTGGTCTTGATCGATATCACACACTGCCGCACTCAGTGGTTAGAGCATCAGATTTCGAAGCAGATGTGCCCAGGTTTGAGTCCTGTCCGCGATGAGTTCCCAATAAGGATAAAAAATTTCTACTTGATGAATCGCCTCTTCTTCACTATACAATGCTTATTTTATAATGACAAATTTATATGCATTAAAGGTCAGGTGCTTATACCAAGATAGCACTCTTGATTATAGTAAATGCATTGATATATCTTATTAAAAATAATTAAGCCACAGTCATTTCTGCTTATGATTTTTCTTATAGCATAAATTAGCTTTAGGGAAGGATATAAGAAAGGAGACTGGTGAGGCTGTCAATTTCTCACTGGAGTATATTTGGCGCCATCATATGTGTATGATTGGTACACGAGTGGTCTACTGAAGAAGCCACTATTTTGTTAGTCACAAGACCACAGTCTACAGGCGACTTATCTTTTGTAATAAAAAATAAATAGATTCTAGAAAATAGAACATATTAAATAGCATATTTAAATTGGCAAAATATACTAAGCCATGATATTCATTAAAGCATAAATTTTATCATGTTTAGCAATGAAAGCAAATTTTAGAGATAGCAAATATTGGTCAACTGGCAAGTAGAAAACTTTAAATTACTTTTTTCACGTAAGAAAAGCAACGATGTTTTTCAATACATGTAGATTTTCTTATTGAAAATATTCGTATAGCCGTATATGACATAAAAGATCAAAATATCTAACAAGTACACCAGATAGGAATGAAAAAAATTGTCCACACCATAAAATAGTTCACCAAAATGTTTCGTTATAACCACCAAAGTACAAAATAAGCATTTATAAAACTCATAAAACATAATAAAAAATTTAAATCGTCACATAAGTATAATCTATTTACTACAAGTAAAACAGTTTTAAATGAAAATTATTTCTTCTTTCCTTTTCATAAAAAATTGATGACTCGCATATCAATGAGAAAATCACAATAATCCTCGCAAATATTGTTGCTTAATAACCAAAAGTCTACACAAAAAGTTTGATACGGGAGACATAATCTGGCCGTTATCTTTTGAAACTATGTTTTGACACTGACCAGTAGAAAAAATGTCACAAAGTAACAAAAACTGAACGGTAATTACAAGATAGGATAAGAGATAATCAGATTACCAAATTTCGTCCCAGTAGTGCAAAGCACCACAAAAAGGACTGATAAAAGGGTGTGCGAACAAAGCACTCCTCAACGAAATGAAAGAGCAATTTTTAAATATTTGGCAATAAGACAGAAGAAATTACTGCCTTATGGTCAAGGAGGTTCTAATTACTATTTTTATTATAATTACTGTTTCGCGCTAGTCTGAAAAATAAATGCATTGCTTAATCAACATCCAAAAAAAGGAAAATTAGAAAATACCGATAATAGGCGTACAAGATGAATATATCGAAGTTGAAATAACTCATATTGCATCAATTCACAAAAATTAATTATTATAAAAAATTCCAGAAAAAGATTCAAATGACGCATAGTTAGAAACTGTGCATGATATTCAGCAATTAAATCAATAAATTTAAAGTATCTAATCAATAGACAAAATGAAATAACGGAAGAGCACAAAAATTTTGAAGAATATAGAATGCCACGTTAGTAACAAGTAATCGTATTATGTTAGGAGGCACACAGGATTTAGCAATAAAAAGTTATTTAAAAGTTGTAAAGCCTTCATTTCAATCGAGGTAAAGTTTGCAAAAGATCACAGAAAGACAAAAAATACTTAATAGTTGATTTTGTAGGAATGGAAAGTAAATTCATGATTTATGTTGCATACTATAATACTTGTAGTAAAGAATATCATGATTAAAAAAACAAAATAAGGCCCAGTTTATGTTGATAATAGTCTCTCAAGAGTAATATAAAATATTTTAAAATGCATAATACATATATATAGATCTACCTTTATGCCAAACTAAATATTTATAAACTAACATTAGAATGCATAATATATGTTTTGCTTCAATTTGGCCAATGTCATGTAGATGTTTTTAAATAAATACTCTGCACAAAAAAACAATTCATAATGATATAAAACATCCATATAGAAGTGAAACTGGCAACTGGTTACTGGGATGTACCCTCACAGATAATTGCATTACCTAAAACTATTGACTTATAAACAACGCTCAACCTACCATGAAATTGTTGATAGGAGTGGACAGCGTGGGGCCCCTTTAAAGCTCATTACTTATTTTGAATTACGAGAATACTCGGTAATGGAGCATCAGCATGTCATATAGGTGAAATTCTGTTTACGATGATGAGTAAACAAATCATTTTCATTTAAAAAAAATCGCTTTAATTGTACACCTTCTAATAAACCCCAAATTGTTGCGCAACTTACAATAAAATCAACATAGTGAACAGCACACAATAAATGATAATAAGAGGAAATTAGGACAATACAAAAAGGCGCCGAAATAACAGAAAAAAACTCGTTAGTACGACGGAAATGAAATATTAAAAAATGCAGAAGCTTCATTGTAAACACACACACACACACACACAAACATACAGGCACATGCACATGCACGCACAGGTACAATAGAATTCAGTCTTTCAACGTAAATAAAACAAAACTGGAGTGTACCTCGAAATATCACATTATTTACTGCAGAGTCGAATTGCATAGCTGTAAAAAAAGTTCTAGACACTCATCTTGCTCAACTCATTGAGAAGCGTTGGTAGTTCCCAAGTCACGAGCCAACCATCACGACCAATTGTTGACAGTTGCAAAGCGTTCGTCTTACTTCCAGACATAATTCGCACCTCACTACGTAATTTTTTTTTAAATAGAAAATTTTCGAAAGTTGTATTAGTTTAAAAAAATTGGTTGTTACATTGATGGTGAATAACAATTTCCTATTTTATCTTACCAATAATACGCATTGTTGAAGCACTAATTTCCTAGTTTTGGTTAACAAGATATTTCCAGGTTCGTAGTTTCTCACTAGATATTTCAACTTATTCTCTAGTACCATTATCGGTCAAAAGCTCATTAAACCGAATAAGTAAGTTCACGTTAGCACCTAGAGGTCACACTGAAATAAAGCACAAAAACGTTTAATCACAACATCTGTGGCATAAAGCTTCGTCAAGTGGATTGCAAAACTGACGAGTCATTTGAACATAAAAATGAAAACGCATGTTTGGACTGGAAAAGAACATGTCGCCCATTCCAACTGGGGCAGTATACATTGGCCCTTAATAAGCTATATTGGAACAATTTACTGCATGTTAACTGACACTAATTTTCATTCGCTATAGGAATAGTGAAGTGAAGGCATACAATGAACAAACTAGTAAAAGTACATACGGTTTTCGATAAAACAAAACCATGTGCCTGATACAGATATTTAGTTGCCTATAAATGGACACCGCACAAGCACCATTTAAATTAGTGAAGACGGAGTCGACGAAAGACCAAAAACGTGAACAACATAGCAATAAACCTTTATACTGAATGACTTTTTCGGTTCATATCAAAAGTAGCTTCGACAACCATCTTATAACAAGGTCGAACTGTCCTTTCGTCGCTCAAGGCGATTTTTGCGATATTCTACAGAATAGCGAGATATGGTAAATGTGTGATGAGCTCCGCTTAAAAACCTATGGGTTTCCCCATTGTCTACTAAAACGTCAGATCAGTCCATACAAGTTCAATAGTTCGTTACCTTTCGGAGCTGCTTCTAGCTTATATACCACAATGTGCCAGTGTAGCTTCTTACCCATTTTGCGGCTAGCAGCAAGCATCTTAAGTGGACGCGCCAGGGTGCAATTTTCTATTCACCGCGCTTTGAAGAGTTTTTCTCTAGCAAAAATAACAAACAAATGTTCAGATAACATGGCCGGGAGACAAGGCAGATCTCAGTTAAGATTTCCCTTCAAATTGTTCCTTTTACTGATTGGTACACTAACGGCTGTAATAACATATTAGCTGGTAGGAAACCTTGAATTCCTCACGAATTTTTCCATATTATGCCTATTACTAATATACGGATGTTCTCGCAGCGTAGTTTAATCGGGACTTTGCCGTACAGAGTTTGTGATAGGACCCATTAATTGAGATAATACAGCACTTATTGGAAGATCTTGTTTACTGGGAAGAAAGCAATTTTAGTATGCTGGCCAGAAATGCGATCTGAAGACGACTAAGATACAGTCCTATATTAATAGCGTACGTCACTGCACCATGTAATGAAATGTCGAACATGCTACAGGAAATATAATTCAAAGGCGCAGGTTAAGGCTGAGAGCGAGAAAATAAAGCCTGATTTTTGTTTCATACCAATTCTATAACAGGTTTCATGTATCTAAAACTGCAATGACGGCGAAACCTTGCGATAGATTGGAGTCGAAGTTACCGGCAATAAGCACGATGTCCGGACACCATAAAATTCGCAGGATAACAACCGAAAACAGTTTAAAAAGAATTATCATTTAAATTAGCAAAATGGCTTCGAGCAGGTGTGTAAATTTAACATCTTCACCTAATACAATATCACACTTACTAATTAGCTGATGTTTTGCAGTAAAATAACCATGAAATTCCTACATACACAAGGTGATTATTTTTAGTGAAGGTTTGAGACTGCTAGCTTTTCGTCTCTTCGTTAGCCAGCATGGTAAGGGGAAAATAAGCAGCGCTTTCCGCCAAAAGTAATGCCAAACGAATCGTTATGACATGCAAACCATGCAACTAGAAGTAAGGCAATCATCCAAGCACACGTGGCCTACGCGAAACCAAACAAAAGCCGAACGCAAAGGCATATCTCACCTGTAAAATAAAGCACTTGATGCAATACTGGTTAGTAGAAAGGAAAAATAATATCTGGTTGGCTGATTCTCGCATTGTGACGAAAGAAGCGCATTTTCCACATGTGATACTCGAAAAAGACAAAGGGTGTTGCCTATATATTTTTATCCTTAAGGTAGAAAATATGGATACCGTGTTATTACAGTTCACTAGAGAATAGAAAACTAAGTGAACCGCCCTCATATTCCATGAGCATACGAACAGATTGTTGTTGATAGCAACACTCGATGACCAACAAAAGCAGCCGGGCACCCAATAAGCGCATTTCGATCATTTTAAGCTCCGGTGTAAAACAGGTAGCGTCCACAGTCGTCTTTCTCTAGTTATCTCTAAAGCTTGTGTTCTTAAAAATCGAAATAGCTTTGTCTCAATAGTGAAAATTCAAACATAAAATGGACGAAGGAAGGATCCGATATGCATTGTCGGTCTCTACGCATTTAGCTACGAAAATTCTACGACGTCTGGAAAGATTCACAAAACTAGACCTAAAACCTGACATAGCTCGGTTTGAAACGATGGCCGTCGTTACGCTAGTTTAAGCACAGTCATGACAATTATTTTGAAACATTTAGAAATAGGAAAGGACAACAGAGGCGTTCGGAGCTACATAAATGAACCAATCTAAATAAATAAAATTTCAGGTACAAACAATTCAAACACTTAAACAGAAAGTGGTGCCGCAGGCGGTGATAACAATTATTCCAATTAAACTAGCGATCTTTATCTAAACGCCATGCCCATGATATATACCCAATTTCCAGCATAAATTAACTTTTATATAATGAATTGTATTTACTAAATTATACAATGCTTGTATTATGCTAACAAATGTAAATAGTTAATGGGCTTGATGTTTATATCAAGATTGCAACCTTGATTTAAATAGTTCAAGTAGCTATTTCAAAAAGCTGAGGTTTTTAAAGTTGTAACATTATTATTTTTGGTAGCAGTAGTGTTAGTAGTAGTAATGGTGGTGTTGGTGGTGATAGTGGTTGTAGTGTTAGTAGTAGAATAAGTAGTTAAAGTATTATTTATCATCACAGACAACATTAGTAATTGATTCTTATCTACCACATAACTGTGAGAAAAAAATAAACTATCATTCTTTAAAAAATCGGAAAAATTGCACAAAATTAAAAAAAAATAATAAACATAATAATTTTTTAAAAAATTTATGGATGAGTAAATTATGAAAGAGAGGCAAACTAGACTTCTACAGAATACAATTATGGTCAGGTAAGCCTTAGGACAAGGCAAATCAGCAATACAACTTTCTTGTGGTTTCTAACTTAGCGCTTCATAATTACCACAAAGCCTCGCGGCTAATTCTGCCTAATTACTAAAAGCAGATTACTAAGACGATTCCACCAGAAATCTGCAACACGATCGAAATGGAGCTCGACTCGATTTCACATCGCCCAGGATTTCCAACCAAGAATTATGATGCGCACGGGGATCACATCCTGGCAGATGAGCGGTTAATATTCATATTTATAACCAATTGCTACATGAACAATTTGAATCCACAGTTGACCTGAGCTGTAGAACGCAATGTCGTGTAACGCCTTAAAATCCGACTAGTCTGCGCTTGCTAAGTATAATCTTAGTTCCGCGCAGCTATCAAACATTTGCTCACCATTATCGTTGCACATTTAGCTTAAATTTCATCTTCATATAGATGAAATTCTGCGTTACTTAAGCGCCTTACTTGATTATTCATATCAATCATAACCAAGAGCCAAAACCGTCCTTGCTTTTGTCTGTGGGAGAATAGGTAGATACAACGAAAAGGCGACGTTAATTACGGTTCCTGGAATCGAATTTATTAGTTGTAGTAGATCATGCGGTTGTTCGAATTTTGGAATCGCCAACAAAGAATTTTAGCTAAATCAATTATTTCATTAGTGCCGTAGATGACCAAACAATAAGATTTCATCACATACTTCGTAAGTTTTCGAAACAGTAGTCTGCATTTAATGGATCAAGCGAGATAAGCATATGATTCAGTAATCAATTCTAAATACTGCAAAAAAACAGCACATCATGTGTGCAAATTCGATACAATAACATGCACATGCTTTTGTTACCTAAGCCCGACAACTGAATAGCCAATATCAAAAGCAATACCACTACAGAGATAAACACGCGTCTATACAACAGAAACAATAATTACATACAGAGCACAACATTGGTGTGTAGCGTTGGCAAAACGCTTCATGTACCAAAAAATAGCAAGCAACACACATGTTGTTCATCTATTGAAAAGTATCACCGCAGAAACAGTTTAGAGCTAATGGCTTTGATTCTTTTCCGAGGGTATGCGCCATAATAGTATAAAATTTGTTTATGAAATCGAAAATCCGTAAAAATCGCATAAAAATGTAAGCGATTTTTACTTAGACGAACAAACTTTCGGCATGTGTTTTCCGCAAATTAGATGCTGGCAAAACAGAAGCAAAAAGCAAAACTAATGTTTTCAATAGGTTTGATTACTCTGGTGGTGCATAAAACTGTTCCCAGTTAACGCATGCTACGTTTCTAGTCGTAACACTAACAAAAATAAGTATGAATAAGCAAATCAATTCATTGTCAAACATAATAAACTGCTTAAACAATGATGCGTCATATTTGCAAAACGATGAAGATAACCTGTCAACGACGAAAGAATGAGAGTTAAATAAGAGAATGATCAGGCTCAGATAGAGAAATATATCTTGATTGCACAACGAGGTAGGATCACCATGAACCAAACACAAAAAGTACACAGAACAACAACAAAAGTACACTGAGCAACGTTGATATGCAACAGCATTATCGTCATAATCAGCTACACATCTAATATTTCTCATCTTCACAGTTATGAATAGACTGTAAGGAAACGAGATTCAGATTCAGTTTCCATCCTCCCAAATAGTCGAAAATCATCTTGTTGGACGATCTAATTTAAGACATTAGTAAGTATATTTCAGCTGCCAAAATTCGTCCTCAGTTATTGATATACTTCATTCAATTACGCCGCTAATCACTTAACACCTTATTCTAACTGCATGAAAAAACAGAACACAACGCCAAAAATAAGCATGAAAGAAATCTGAACGTACCGGAAAAGATTAAAATACTTTCACCAGGGCGACAAACCACGATTTGCCGGCAACCAAACCGAAATTTTTTTCTCTGCAGGTCATGTAGATTCTTCGTAAACTTTTACGCATCGCTTCAATACACAAAAACCTTACAGTGAAATCGGTCAACATAATAAGGATGATTAAGCAGAATAAATTTGAAGCAAGATCGCAACTGAGCACAATTCAATTTCCCTTCAAGTCATCTTTCTAGTTTCCGAAGCATAAAAAAGGACAGGCAGCATGCTTGACGTGAAGTACTTGTACTAAATGAAACAAGCAGGCAGACGAATCCGGTGGTTTAAAAAAATTTCAAAAGACAGCAGCTGCGAGGCTAGTACGTCTGCAAATCTCGGCAGAAGCGAATCGAACTTGTGTAAACAGAGATGCTAGGAGATCTAAATCCTTGACAACTGGCGTTTAGCCGGTTTTAAGCGCCATATCAAAATTAGACATAACGACTGCTTCTGAAGCGTTTAACCCCATACTGTAACAAAGATACAAATACCAAGCCCAATAAATGGCTCTCTGTATCTACCCTACCTTTACTGTCATCATAAGAGTATCGTGAGCATTTCAAAGGTCGACAAGACGCAATCATCACAGATCTCCACTTATGAACTTGTAAATACGCCAGAGCCAATCGCAAAATGTTTAGCAATAACCTTACTAGTGCGAATTCAGGCCGATTATTAAACACAGTGAAAATTACCATTCGCTGAAATAAAATATACACAAACAAAAATAAACAATTCATCTGAACACAGACGCATGCAAACAAAACATACTTATAGATCTCGCACACAGTGGATTTCAGTAGAGCCTATACTAATTATGCAGAACTAACCAGGTCTTGTCACCAGATTTTGTTTGCCGCCAGATGTCAAAAATATAGCTCATTGAAGTGACAATGTTCATGAGTGCACAGTGTGGCGTGATTAAGTGAACAATAACGTAACGAGTTGGCTGTTCTACTTTATCTGGGGCTTTACCAAACCAAAGGAATGCCTCAGTAGCCTGGCGAGAAGTGAGCGGCTTTCTCAACCAATTCCAACTAATTAAATTGACATTGTATAAAATTTTTGTTCTTTTATGTTATTTGGGAAAACGACTCAGTAGAACTAGATAATGCATTGTTTTCTCTTAATAAATGTCTTTCAGGCTCATGCAGCAATGGCACAAATCAAATAGCAAATATATCGATCAAAAAATCTATCTAGACGATTCCAACGTTAGCTGATAACCTCACGGCATAAAGAACCTATAGCAAAATTGAGCGGAATACCAGGCTTAGTGCTTAGACTAGTAGACAAGTAAATCCAGTGGTTTGCATAATTTTTGCAAATGCATAATGAGCAAGGCTAATAAGTATGGATATCTCAGCATAAACTGATCATTTTTTGTCCCTAGGGAGCCTAGAAAGACGATTTTGTTGATGACTGGCAGCTGGGCGCTGTTCAGCCGAACCTTAGGCTCCTGATCAAAATTTGCCTTAACGAGCTCCTCAGATCTTTGAAATCAATGCCGAAACAGCTAGACATTACTTAATAGAATTATTGTTTCCTTGGAGCTCTCATTTCACATTTTGATTTAACAATATAGGGTGTCTCACGCTGACCATTACGAAGACTCAACGATATAATTAAAGATTATGGGAACAAGGACACAGCCTTATCGAACACTAAGGTAAATCGCAAAAGGTTCAAAATACCCTTTCATGTTCGAATAGAAGTCGATGAGTCATTATAATAGGCTTTAAGTAATCGACCAGTGCTGCCACGATGCCAATAATAAGCATGAAATTGGAGCCGGCTTATCCTCCAAAAGGAGACAGCCGCAGTAAAGTAAGTAAGTAAGTATAGCTCGCTCTGACATTGCGTAGCCCGAAATTTAAAGCGGTTTGAAAGTCCAAATAAGCAATGATAGTGGGTATCTGATGCCAGTGGCGCAACTCGTGAGTGCAGGTACCTTGTCTAATCTTCCCGTACTCAGTCGAAAACATGCATGGTTTGGCATTTTTCGCTTCTTACGTATGCTTGGCGGATAAAAGCATTAATCACATAACAAGTGACACACAACAAACAGGTACCACGAGAAATGGTAGGTGTGCCAATGTAAAATGTTTTTTCAATGAGCAACAAAACGATAATCTTCTACCGCCTGCGCAACCAATGTTCATTTTACTATATTAATGGTCACTTCAATACCACTTCCCCATGGAGTGTGGTGTCCGTTCAATAATGACAGATTGGGGATGGTTAGTTGAAAAATTCGGTCTACATGAATGGTATAAGAGCTCCGCCTAAAAGAAAAAAGGCTAACCTAGTTATATTAGTTAGTATATAACTGAAAATTATGCGTAGTATGCGGCAGGGTGGCTCAGTGGTTAGAGCACCAGATTTCGAAACAGACATGACCAGGATCGGGCTCTGTTCGCAGTAAATTTGGGCCAGTAAGTGATGAGTGCCCAATAAGGACGAAACCGATCTACTGGGTGTATTGCCTTTTCTACACTGAAAAATATATTTACTTAATGGGTCAGGCTTTTATATCAAGATCAGAAACTTAATTATAGTAATCTTCTGCTGTTTTTACTGACTGTGCATAATCGCATGCCTTCTCCATTCTTTGAATCATGTTTCAGAATGAGTTTAAATAGTATTAAGAAGGTGGACGGAACTATCGAAAAAAAAACAGACGAGCAAAGATTTAAGTATGTATTAGGTTTTGCGAACCTAGTAACAAATTATTTCAGTTGTGACCAGAAGGATAAACCAAAGGCAGCATTAACGGAAAGTATAATCTCATGCACATTCGTTTCGTGCTTACTGGCGACTCATCAGTAGGAGCCGGTATTACGCCCTTTAACCACTATATTTTTGGTAGAAGAATGTGGAATAATAGGACGGTACAATCTCCTAGACGAATGTGTAAACCTGTAATAGTGAAGCTAACATAATCTAAAGTCAACGACAATATGACTTCAATGCTAACTCACACTATATAATATATATACCGAGTCTGTAAAGGATACTAACACTATGGCTATTGTGTTAGTAACTGATACCTTTTTTTAAATCGATGAGTACCGGATACTAACACTATGGTTTCCGAGTCGGTACATGATACCAACCTGATGGATATAAATTTATGCTAAAGTTCACCCAAATTGAGAATTACAACAATTTCCGAACACCTGTTACTTACCGACTCGGAAACCGTAGTGTTAGTATCCGGTACTCATCGATTTAAAAAAGGTATCAGCTACTAACACAATAGCCATAGTGTCAGTATCCTTTACAGACTCGGTATATATATTATATAGTGTGAGTTAGCATTGAAGTCGTATTGTCGTTGACTTAGATTATGTTAGCTTCACTATTACAGGTTTACACTTCGTCTAGGAGATTGTACCGTCCTATTATTCCACATTCTTCTACCAAATATATAGTGGTTAAAGGGTGTAATACCGGCTCCTACTGATGAGTCGCCAGTAAGCACGAAACGAATGTGCATGAGATTATACTTTCCGTTCATGCTGCATTTGGTTTATCCTTCTGGTCACAACTGAACTAATTTGTTACTAGGTTCGCAAAACCTAATACATACTTGCATATATAGTAGTTCTTCGCAACAAACAGTATTTAAGAGCAAAGATTTAGCCTGTTTAACATAGATCTTTTGGCATATCAATGAATTATTGAAAAAAGAAAAGCACATAAAACAGGTACAAAACATAAATAATTCCATAAATCAAATCGAACCAACTTGAGCGAGTACCATAACTTAATGTTAAGACATAAATGTATTTAACGAAACTATGTTTAAATATTAAAAAAGATGTATATGATTTATTATTCACTGTTGCAAAAAGTTAAAAATAACGGGTAAACATAATTCAATTTCTTAAAACCCTATCAATGTGCAAAAAGAAAAAGAAATTTTATCAGATATAAGAAACGCGTCTATCTCATTTTCTTCTCAAGAATCTACAAATGACAATCACTTTATATATGAATTGAAAACAAGATAGATATATATTAACACGGAGAGAGTGTAAAATAAGGGGAAAACAATCAATTACGTGCGTCACCTCCAGTTCAAGCTCAATGCCTGAAAATGCGTCTTCTGCTTGCATAAATCCGGCTGCTATTCGTTTGTCCATAAGGCTTCGTATGTGTCTAACTCCCTTTTGTTATTGCATTTAGTAATTATTTTGAATACTAAGTCTGGAGAATATGCGTGTGATGCTTCAACGATGCGTTGCGCAACACATTGGATTTATGCAAACAGAAGACTCATGTTCAGGCATTGAGCTTGAACTGGAGGTGACGTACGCAATCTGCGTAGTCAAGATTGATTAATCTTCCGCTCGGGAGAGCTTCGACATCTGCATCCTGCACGTATGGAAGTGCTGATTTTAACAACATATATTACAATGTTAAATTGATAACCTTGAATAACACCAATGCTGGTAGTAAAGTTGTGTGTTAATTCAATGTAGACCTTAACGCGACAATAAGTTTTTTGTGTAGATAGCACGTATAATATTTACGAATATATTGTGCATACAACTTTTCGACAAAATATAGAATAGAACATCGCAATCAACTGAGTCAAATGCGCCCTTGTGACGGCGATAAACATGTCACTTTTCAAGAACTTACGTTAGGGTAAATATAAAGTCTATAAAACCTCGTGCAGACCGGAATCCGGCTTGTTCTGCTTTAGTAAGTGATTCGCGATAAGTGCTAAGACGCCGTAAGATACGACTCTAGGGGACACCACTTGTACCAAATTCCCAAGAAACTCCATGAAATGTCATGGAGCCGGCTTATCCTCCAAAAGGAGTCAGCCGCAGTAAAGTAAAGTAAAGTAAAGTAAAGCTCATATCACGATCGCTATCACACGAAAATAAAGATAATAGTCGATTCACTCCAAACAAGTGGCTTGGTCTCTTCATAAAATACAATACGACAAAAGGCCCTCTACGTTCGAGAAATTATAATTAAAAATCATTAAATAAGCTCGCAAGAAAATTATCCTGATCCGAAGCTTTGCGATGCTGAAGAGATAAGATCTTATCGGTTGTTTCTAATTATGATGGTTGTTCGGGATTAACGTTTCACACTGCTGATACAGGTATAATCTCGGGGATAGGAATTGACGAATAAGTCTGAGAAAATTGATCTTTAAAGTGCCCATCCCACCTATCAGGTCGACTTGGCTTATCGGTTGCTAAATGGTTGTTAATAACATTTATAGTATCAACTTTTAATTTTCTTGGACCCGTTGCGCGAATAAGTTTGAACAGACTTCGGCTATTATCTGTTACGAAAAATTCTTTACTCTCTTCGCCTTCCCAGTACAAATGGATTCAAGATCGGTTTTTATACTGTGGTTAAAAGTTTGCGTCTTACAACTCAATGAGTATTATTATAAGCCGAGGTGGGTGGAATTTGGTACCTCGTTTCGCGGATTTCCGAAGAAATTACAAAGGCTCTGTGATTATTTATAAATGGTCTTACAATGCGACTTACGGTAGTTTTAGCACGGCGCATAATGTAACTTATCTTCGTTCAAAGTAAATTTCAACTTTCGCCATCAAGAATATTTAACTTTGATTTAAGAATATCTTTATATTTTTGTCGGAAGGACGGTTGAAGTCCATTCTTATTTTTTTCCTGAAAATGGGAATGCAAATCTACAACAGATAAGGCTGTTTACAGTCGACAGACGTGTTACAAACGACCGACAATCCTGGATGCAAACCAATTGCTACGCAATCTCTTTGAGTCCACTGTTGTCCATGAACGTGAGGAAGCCAAATGGCGCAACGCATTACACTACGTCAGAAATTTGTTTTATTTAAATATAATCAATGTGCTGCGCAGCTATCCACCAATCGATGCGCATTTAGCTTAGTGTATTTTCACCTAAATGAAATTCTGTCACTTAAGCGCTAGGCTTGAGCATTCATGTCACCCATAACCTAGACCATGTCCTAACATCTTGCTATATTTAATAGAGAGCTTAGGATAGAGTACGAAGTAAACTTGCTATCGTCAGTGGTGAAATCGATGGAAGCATACGTAGATAGAACGAAAGGACAGCGTTGATTAATAGATGTATTTAAACGTGCCGCTTAAAGTCGACTGTTTACAGAGCTTTATTACGCTAAACAAGCTTCAGTTCTTCAACTAAGGACAATACACACGCTTCAGTTACCTAATTGAAAAAAATTACGGGAAACCAGATGTTCGAAGTCAATAACACTTAGATAAGAATGGTGTACCAAGTTTTGTAATGCTCGTGGGATCCTGAATTTTGGTTTGAGATGCGTAACATAAACGTGCTGAGCTTCTTTTTGTCCAAATTGTTTCAATGTTTGCACATTAAGTGCGCTGAAATTCAATCCTAATTATGTAGGCACCTCCGGAACCAACAATGCGAGATATATTACAGTTAAATACTGTTTGTTGCGAAGAACTAATATATATGCAAGTATGTATTAGGTTTTACGAACCTAGTAACAAATTATTTCAGTTGTGACCAGAAGGATAAACCAAAGTCAGCATGAACGGAAAGTATAATATCATGTACATTCGTTTCGTGCTTACTGGCGAATCATCAGTAGGAGCCGGTATTACGCCCTTTAACCACTATATATTTGGTAGAAGAATGTGGAATAATAGGACGGTACAATCTCCTAGACGAATGTGTAAACCTGTAATAGTGAAGCTAACATAATCTGAAGTCAACGACAATACGACTTCAATGCTAACTCACACTATATAATATATATACCGAGTCTGTAAAGGATACTAACACTATGGCTATTGTGTTAGTAACTGATACCTTTTTTGAAATCGATGAGTACCGGATACTAACACTATGGTTTCCGAGTCGGTACATAATACCAACCTGATGGATATAAATTTATGCTAAAGTTCACCCAAATTGAGAATTACAACAATTTCCGAACACCTGTTACTCCAGTTAAACCATACACTCTGGCCTTCATCGATATCAGTTATCACATTTCGCGGTAAGCATGACATCATTCAATTCAATATATTACAGTTAAATACTGTTTGTTGCGAAGAACTAATATATATGCAAGTATGTATTAGGTTTTGCGAACCTAGTAACAAATTAGTTCAGTTGTGACCAGAAGGATAAACCAAAGGCAGCATGAACGGAAAGTATAATCTCATGCACATTCGTTTCGTGCTTACTGGCGACTCATCAGTAGGAGCCGGTATTACGCCCTTTAACCACTATATATTTGGTAGAAGAATGTGGAATAATAGGACGGTACAATCTCCTAGACGAATGTGTAAACCTGTAATAGTGAAGCTAACATCATCTAAAGTCAACGACAGTGCGACTTCAATGCGAGATTTAGATCTTCGTTTAGTTACTTATGTACGTGTGTATTTCAATAACTAATCTAAGAACGTTTACACCAAAGAATTATCTATGAGAAAAAAGAAACAAATTTACGTAGGCTTAGCAAGTTCAAGACTTTCCACAAGATGAATGAAGTTTAATAATTCTGTACTATAGCAGCATTAAATTTAGTATGTTCCTTAACAACTAGAATCCATGCGTATTTCTCAGGCATGAGATAAAAGTAAATAAATAGAAAAAATTCCGCGCGCTAAACGATCCCACTTACTTGATTGTATTTTGATGAAGTGTGCTAAGTCTTGAGGCAGCTTCTGCAGTGGCTGCTCTATCAATGCCCTGGAACTTTCGCATAGCTGTCATCTTGACGTTCGACCCACCATCACCTTTCTTATCCAACTACAGATTGTAGGAACATTAGCAAAAATATAGATCTAGATAAGTATTCTGGCTTTCCGAAGATTAATATATATGAATTTAATTAGTACTTAAATGTTGAATATTATGAATTTATGCATAAAATTTGGCGTACCATGTAAAACATTTGTGTAAATAGGAACTGAAGGAAATGCATGGATAAACGTCACAATATCAAGTACCCAAGCATGTTGTGTTTACTTGCGAATTATCAGTAGGAGCCGATATAACGCCACAAATCTACTATTTGTTTGGTCAAAGAATATGGAACAGTCAGAAAATGCAATCTCATACTTTGGTATAAAACAAGTATTGTAATCAACTACAATGTCAACCTGATGCAACATGTATCAAAACTGTAAAGGGTGTTAACATCATAGTATTGTAGAAGGCACCATATTAAACACCCGTTACTCCAGCCTAGCCGCATTTTGGAGCATCGAACGGAATCAGTTTTAACATTTGTGGTAGTTTTGGCATTATGCAATGAAGTGTAAAATGCTTATATTCGATTGGATGCGGAGAACTAATATGCACGCATTTATGCATTATATAAGGTGTAAACACCATACATATTATATATATATATATATATATATATATATATTTCTAATTAGGAAGAAAAAACATATCAATAACAAAAGTGGATAATGGCCATTTATTTCGAGATTACTAAACTTCGTTTTACAATCTTTCACTTATATACATTCTGGGTTTTCATTTAGTTATGTCGGTGGCAACATATCTTACTTGGTTTTATTTATATTTCTTGTTTTGGCTGATTGGTAAGTGTGTATGCGTTTGTATCTGAGTGTGTGCCTGTTTGCATGTAAAGGTCAATCTCGCTATATTGCAAAGTGATGTCTGAGATCTGGTCATTATTGTGTTGATTGCTTGAGAGTTAACCATCTGTTCTAATTGTTCGCTGTTACGAGTAGGATTGCTACTTTTTTCGAGTGTAGTCTTTCGTTTCACCTTCTTTCGCAATTTTTTTTATTCACTTGGTAACGGCGCAAGCGCGGATTGCAGTGTCGAATGCTCATATTGTTTCGTAATTTCTGTCTCCGTGTGTGCAGCTGTGTTTTCCCCTTCAGTTTGTTGCCCATTCGATCGAACCTTTGTTCAGGTGTTTGGTCTTGCCTGGATGCTAGTAAATTGTTGTTGAATTTTGTTATTCGTGGCCAATCGATTAGAATATCATGTTGATTCTGTTTATCAATTGCATCTTGGTACGTCCGATATATGTGCTACCGCACATACATGAGGATATGTAGACTATGAATGATTTGGAGAGAATTGGCAATTGATCTTTGGCATCGAACCTCATGATTCTCTGTGAACTAAATGTGATATTAATTTTAACACTGGGAGAATTCTCTTAAGTTATTCTATTCAGACGCCGTGCAATTTTTGAGGTTGGTATGTCGCCTCTAAATGGTAAGTTCAGGAAAACCTACTTAACGGTATCCTCTCTAGTGCGAATTTGTCGTTGTCTGATGATGACATCAATGAATCGCTCTGGATAGTTGTTCATTAGCAAAACTTTCCTCAGGTAGCCCAGTTCATTCTCGATCTTGTGTTCAGAGCAGATCTTCTTGATTCTGTTTGCTCACTCGAGAAGAAAATGGGGATTTGACACTGGACATACATAGAAAATCCACTTTCACCGGGCAATACACTCACTACAACAGCAGTGTTCCAAAATCCTACAAAAGAAACTTATTCAACAACCCAGCAAACAGAATCAAGAATATCAGCTCTGAACACAAGATCGTGGAAGAACAGGGCAACCTGAGGAAAATTTTGCTAATGAACAACTACCCAGAGCGATTCATTGATGTCAACAGCAGACAACGACAAATTCGCACTAGAGAGGATACCGTCAAGCAGGTTTTCCTAAGCTTACCATTTATAGGCGACGTACCAACCTCAATAATTGCACGGCGGCTGAATATAATAACTATGGAGAATTTTCCCAGTGTTAAAATTAATATCACATTTAGTACACAGAGAATCATGAGGTTCGATGCCAAAGATCAATTGCCAATTCTCTCCAAATCATTCATAGTCTACAAATCCTCATATATGTGCGGTAGCACATACATCGGACGTACGAAGAAGCAATTGATAAACAGAATCCAGCAACATTTGCCATAGAAATTGATTAACAAAGGCTTGGCACCGTCAAGAAAATCAGCTATTTCCGATCATACATGGGAAACGGGGCACCCAGTCAATTTAACCAATTGCTCCATTCTACATAAAGGAAAATCAGAAAAATTATCTATTTATGAAGCCCTTTATATAAAACAACAAACACCTGACCTAAATATTCAAAAGTTTCATCAACATGATATTCTAATCGACTGGCCAAGAATAACAAAATTCAACAACAATTTACTAGCATCCAGGCAAGACCAAACACCTCCTCGACCAGACTCAGCAAATATTCGATCGAATTGGCAACAAACTGAAGGGGGAAAAACAGCTGCACACACGGTTACAGAAATTTCGAAACAATATCAGCATTCAATACTGCAATACGCACCTGCGCTGTTACCAAGTGTAGAAAACAAATTTGCGCAACAATGTGAAACGAAAGACTACATTCGAAAAAAAATAACATTCGTACACGTAACAGCCAACAATGCGAACAGATGGTTAACAGTCATCAATAGAATACTGACCTGATCTCAGATATCACTTTGCAATACAGAGAGAATAACCTTTACACGCAAGCAGGCACACACAGACACACACGCATACACACTTTCAAATCAGCCGAAACAATAAATAGAAGTAAAACCGAGTCAGATTTGTTGCCTTCCAAAAAATCAAATGAAAACCCAGAATGTATATAAATGAAAGATTGCAGAGAGAAGTTAAATAATCTCGAAATAAATTGCCATTATCCACTTAGTTATTAATGTTTTTCCTTCTTAATTAGAAACATACTGTGTAATATTCGAAGGCAATGTACATAATAAAGAATATATATATTTCTAATTAGGAAGAAAGAACACATTAATAACAAAGTGGATAAAGGCCATTTATTTCAATCAATTGAAAACCCAAAATGTATAAATATGTATGATTGTATAAGCGATGATTAGTATTCACGAAATAAATGGCCTTTATCCACTTTGTTATTAATGTGTTATTTCTTCCTAATTAGAAATAAACTGTGTAATATTAAAAGGCATGGACGTTTATATATATATATATATATATATATATATATATATATATATATATATACATATATATATATATATATATATATATATATATATAACGGGTTAAACATAATTAAATGGCGTTTTACCAATAAATATCGTAGAATTATTTTAAATCAAGTTGTGATCGTTACGTCAGTATAAACTAATAATTGTATTATGTAGAAAAGACATTTCATTCAGTATGTTCACCGATTAATTTCGTCCAGATCTTCAGTTAACAGTTGCAAAGTTGGAGTGATTGGAGGGTGATGTTAAATTAGTATAGTAAATTTAGGGGATGAGAATTTCATACAGAAAGAGTGACGACTGCTACAAATTCTATTGTTCTAAGCAATGAGCCACATTGCTGCCCAGGTTCAAGTCCTGTTCACGGCAAATTCTGTAAAGTACGTGATGAGTTCCCAATAAGAACAAAACCAGTCTACTGAATGAATTGCCTTTTCTATACTATAAAATGCTTCGTTTATACTGGCAAATGTATGTACATAATAGGTCAGGTGTTTATATCAAGATCACAAACTTGATTAAAATAATTATCATCAACTGCGCCACCATTGGTCGTTTTATTGAAAAACGTTTGTTGAAATAGGACCTGAAGGGCATTCTGCATGCACAAGAAGCTCTATATGCCTGAGCTATCAGCTGTTTTTAAGTCGCATTGCGATAAAATTGTGCGCTTACACACGAATGACAAAAAGTAACATACCGAATAGAGGAGGCGAGGGCCTTCACTACTTGACGTATATTTGAACAGAAATGGGGCACAGTCGTGACCGGCGGCACAAATCTGGTCCGGACCAACCCACGTGCATGAGATAAACGGCAGCTGGGAAAGACGGGTGCTTGAGACTATCGGAGCATCGCTACCAGCGTTCTGAGCCTCGGCAACGTTAATACGAGAGTTGTGCGTTACCCAGGCCAATCGGTTGCCATCAGCAGAGAATGACAAATCATGCACCCAGCCACCTAAGCAGGAGTTGCAACACGATGTCGAACAAAATAACAGAAATCAACAAAGATGGCCCACAAACAACAATTTATTTCAGTTCGATACTATTTGTGACGGAGAAATAATAAATATGCAATTGTGTATCAAGTGTTGCGCAAAGTAATTCAAATATTAACAGAAGGAATAAGAAGTCGGCATGAACGGAAAGTATAATCTCATTTGTACATTCGTTTCGTGCTAACTGACGACTCATAAGTAGGGGTCGGTATTTCTTACAGTTTTGAATCAGGTATGACACACATATTAAGAAGTTAGATCAAATAGGAATATTCGCATTGGCAAAATGCATTATTCAGTTAACGCATTTTTTTCATAACTCTCGACTCCTCATAATATACTTTTTATCAAATAACGCGCGACAAACGCACTATGTGCGAAAATGAGGGGACCGCATTTGAGACGCAGTGACAGTCTCTATTTATGAGCAGCAAGTAAGCACCAAGCGCGTATGACAGTGAGATTAAGCTCTTTGTTTATGCTGAATTTCACCCTTCCCCCGATCTGATTTAAATTAAACGCAAACTAGTTACATCGTGCCAAACTTCATTAATGCGCAAAATGTTAGGTATTTGAAACCATAAATAAACTTATTCTGGCAGTTATCAAAGCAAGGTGGCCAGGCATTCAAATAGCATGCAGTTACCATATCTAGGCAGGATTTAACGATCGTGTATACGACCTGTTGAGAAAAGACATGCTACGCCTCCTTAATAATGAGCAACCATAAAAGCGGCGTTGAAACAACAAATTTTTAGCATTCTTCCAACATTTTATAAATGAAAAGTAAGAAAAAATCGTTAATAAATTGATCGCATTTACATTAAACAAACTTACTATGATTAATTACTGAAATTGAATTTTTGCATAAACTTATTATATTATTTGCTTGATATGGTCGAATTTTAGGCTAAATTATCTTCACATAAACGTAAGTTACAAATTGCGTAGACCTGGTTTTCCAAACAAATAAATTAAAAATATTTCAGAATATAATATTATATATAATCTATTGTTTTTTAGGTTGGGATTGGTTTAGTATTTATTGGCAGATGATTATGACGTTGCCTAAGATATGGCTCTCCTTTTCGTATATATTATTTGCAGTCCTCGCTTAGCTTTGATCAATATTCTGTTTTTTCCGCTGTTTTCTATGCAAATTGTGTTACCGTACTGTCACGGTGCTGCATAATTGTACGCAATCAATGACAATGCCGTATCCATAAAACGTAACGCTTGGCCGCATTTTTTCGTATTGATTCCGAAAAGCCAATTAATAGCGTTGCCGTCGAAGTGTGTTAGATAGTCGCCGTTTTCTGTTTTTAAAATCTGATTTTGCCTTTCGCTGTTTCCAGGCAAAATATGGATACTAGTAAAGGCATACGAAATCTTCTATGAACAGAAGACTTTCATGACCATTCTGTTCTTGCAGGCATACATGTCAAAATCGATTTTTAGACACACTTGAAATAAAAACTAAAATTAACTGTCGGTTGACCAGGCATGTAAATGTTAACACTAAGTTGAATATTACGAGGTTAGATTTCGCGCGCTATCATGGCAACCAATTTGAGTCGTTCAATAGGAACAGAACCGGAGTCCGCGAATATGAAACATATTTCTACGTAAGATATTTTTAAATTTCAGTCTGATGAACAACTCAAATAATCTGCCTGTTGAAATAAATCTAATTTCAAATTTAAACTTACCCATTGCTTGAAGTTGAATACATGTGCATAAATACATAAATAAAGGTTTAACTATTTCAAACATTGTGTTCGAGAAGAGCATGCATTCAAACATAAACGGGCATCAAGATCACTCACACTATTGAGTCCAAAGCAGTTTATGTCAATAAGAAAAAATTGATTCGGCATCTCTACTTTATCCTAGTGACTGCTGAAGTTGCACAGATGTTCGTCCATTCAAGTAACTCTTTTTCAGCGAGGGCGCTTACAGTTCGATGCAATCAAGTGACCGATATCAGTCTGAACCTGAGCGTAGCAAAAAGGTTCGTTTCAGCCAATTTGGATCTGAAACCTACGATCGTAATAAACAACACATAGCTTTCAGCCATGAAGACTATCGTTTACCCATAATCACTTGTGACACAAGATGGATAGAATTTAGCCGAGGAGTGTGGAGGTAATGGCCTTGCAGCAGTTGCCTTTGTAAAACTGAAAACAACTGATTAACAGTATTTTTTAAGTCAAGTATACCGTGAGATAACCCATAATAACCACCAGCTCCTGAAGTACTTTTTAAATCAATTTATTCGCTTGGTATGAATCAAGTTAATGCCAACGGAGTGTCAGAAGGCCATACAAAAGAACAAGGTTTAGGAGCTAATCAATTATAAACGGCCTCTATTTAATATATCATAATCATTATCATCAGTTAATTTTGCCTCAGAACATCGATACAATTATCTAGGGTTCTGTTTCAGAACAATTTCACATTCTGCTCACCAGGCCACCGATACATCTTTGAGAAGTGGCTGGACTCCAATGTTTTTTTTTCCAACTATCTCTTTACCGGTAACTAGTGTTCGAGTAGAACCTATGTAGTTAGTGCAAAGGTCAACAGGGTTTTCAATTGACCCTATTTACCGCTAGGCCTCAACAAATTTACGCGAAGTCAAAGCTCTTGATTAGACAGTGTACTATACGGTGTGATCAAGTGACCGATACAGCAATTAATAGCATCTGATCACGGGATTTATATTCTATATCCTCCGCGGTTGCAGACTTTCTGACGAATAGTCCGAAAACATGACGAGTATAATGTAAAATATAAACAGTGTCCCTATCAACGCAATCGGCATTAGATAGCATAGTTTAACGGTGGGGTATATCAGTGGCAAAACAGTTTTTCAGTATCACCAACATCTTGTCACAGGGCGTTGTGCCATAAAACATCCAGGTGTGGTGATGGCATGCTACCGTACACAGATTCACGACATTCGAGTAAGCAGACGATTATTTTCTGTTGTCAACACGAGAGCATTGTTTTCCATCAATGATCTCATTATAATACAATACAGGCAGGCATACAAACAGACATTTAAAACATCAAGATCTTTGAACGATGGGTTCCAGAGTAGCCTTTGCCAACAAAGCAGAATTACCGATGCGTGATCAAATGGTCGATAGCCGAATAGTAGTATACGGCTAAGAGACAGTAACCCCGCCATCTGTAGGTAGATAGACGCCGGTTGAAAATAGAGGTGAAAATGGTACTAGGATCTCTCATTTTTCCATTACCATTCACCAGTGTGGTGAAATCAATTTTCCAACACCACATTCGATATACATCAACCAATGGATATACAGCAGTGACATATCATCGAATTCTAATCGACCAATTTCTGATAAGCAGACGATGGCTATCTACCACCCAAGACGTAAGAAATTATCACGTGTTATAATGATTTTAAAAAAACTTATATAATCACAACCGTTTAGCCGTTAGAACTCTATTTAAATTCCTATACAACTAGACGCCAGAATTCATTCTGAATATCGGCGAGCTGAAAACAAATAAAATTGTGCAGAATGCCCTCAGGGACGCCCATGTTTCCGCTAGGACACTTGTAACTACAGCCGATAGCATATGGATAAAAGTAGCTGGAGCGCTCAAATAAAAACTTAAGCAAACCTTGACTTTATTTTCCATGATAATATATGAGGATTTGATTTTTATCCCATCTAATACAAAAGGTTTCAAAAACGCGATATCTGCAGTGAAACAAAGAGAAGATCGATCGCTCCGCATAAAATTTACCGCCAGCTACGTAGCATATGAAGGACAGCATTGCTTTAATTTAGTTTTTGAAATGGATAAAGCGCTGAAGTGCAACAACCTATTTGATTTAATTAAACCAAATTTGCGAGCTTGATGTAAACACCAATCAAATTGTACTTAACCCGTCAGACAGCATAGCATGTACTGACTACATAGAAAGTGCAACCGACATATATGTGAGATTACTAGGAGGAGAGCCGCATATCTCAATTTTCTTTTGTTTGTATGCATTGCATTTTGATCTTCACTAGTTAGTTTTCTGTCGTGCTCTGATAATGATCATGGAACGTAGAAACGCGTCAGTACGTGTGACTGGTGGTTTCTCTATGTTGTGCAACTGGTCAAATACAATGAGATTAGTGGTTATATCGCAAAAACCTTTCGAGCTAATCACAGATGCATCAGATGTTGCATTAGGGGCAGTGCTACAGCAAAGAGATCAGGACGTAGTAAGACCGATTGGGTTTTATAGCCGTAAGCTTAATGATCGAGAAAAACGTTATGATACGTTTGGCAAAGAGCTTCTAGTAGTGTATGCCGCAGTGCTACACTTCGAGCATTACTTAGAAGGGCATAAGTTTAAGTTATTGACCGATCATAAGCCAATGATCAGCATAAAACATCTAGGCTTAATTACTCTCGTAGAGTGAATTCCCAAATAACACGGTTAGCAGAGTTCGATTTCAGAGTCTCATATTGCTGGTAAGGAGAATGTGGTAGCAGATGCACTTAGCCGACCGAATGAAGCTGATGTCGAGCTGATATTTCAAGGTCCTTTGAAAAGTTTAGATGATTCAATGCATGATTTCGTTAGTCAAATCGAGGAAGCGCAAGGATCGGATCCCTTTACATTATTATTGTCCAAAAGGCCAGGATATGTTCGTAAGCTCATAAGTGGTAAGTGGTTGTTATGCTAAACGTCTAGAAGTCAACCACGACCATGTTCCGTTGGAGTTACGGGCCAAGATTATCCAAGTGTTACATGACATGGGGCATCCATTCATTAAAGCCACCATCCGATTGATCAACGACAGATACGTATGGCCGCACATGCCTATAGACATACGGGTATGGGTAAGAGCCTGTGCCAAGTGTCAAACGTGTAAGGTGTGGAGACATACCAGAACCGAATTAAAGAATATTGGGATACCAATTGGACGGTTTAGACACGTACACATAGACATTGTCGAGATGCCTGAAGTTAATGGGAACAAATACTTGCTGACCATGGTAGATAGATTTAGTCGTCAATTTGAAGTGGCGATTTTAAAAGATATGACAGCGCAAGAAGTCTTGTTAGCGTTTCTAAATAATTGGATATCGCGTTATGGTGTTCCGGAAAAGGTCACTAGTGATCGCGGTAGTCAATTTATGTCCGAGCTTTTCGTAAGATCCCTCAACATCATGGGAACCATTGTATTACATACTAGCGCGTATAACTCACGAGCGAATGGGATGGTAGAAAGGCTACATCGTGAACTGAAAGCTGCATTAAGGTGTACTAGTGTAACAAGCTGGATACACGATCTTCCTATAGTACTACTCGACATGCGCAACAGATATAGGGCACAATTAGGTACCTCTATAGCAGAACTGGTTTATGGAGAACCATTAAGGTTGCCTGGAGATCTTCTTATAGTAACTCCAAGTAGTCTTGATTGGGCTTCTAGTTATGTAGATTGGTTCGTAGGAGCACTTAGAGATAATATGTGTCGTTTGGCCCCGACCAAGACTAGAAAAGCTAAAACCAAATGCTATGTGTCCTCTGATTTAAAATCGGCTTCGCATGTGTATATAACTAATGAGAATAGGAAGAACTGCCTGACACCATTTTACAAAGGACCATACAAGGTCAAGAGGATGACTGACAAGAATGTCATCATAGAAATAAATGGCATTGAGGATTGTGTTACGTTGGATCGTTGCATTCCCCAGTTTATCTGGATCGACAGTATCACTGAATTAACAGATGCGTCGAATGACCGTTCTATGGGCGAATCTGATGTGTGCAATCCCACCATACAGGCACATAATGAAATGCAGAACTCTGAAGACGCGTTGTCTAATATAGCAAAATCTTATTCTACTAATTCACAGCATGAAAACTATTTGTCGATACCAGATGATTTTGAAGAACCAGTAAAAACTGTACCGGGCGAGATGACGACTTCAGGGGCGCCATTATGCACAACTCGTTCTGGAAGAGTGCCACGTCAGCCGAAGAATTATGATTACGTCTATTATTAGCCGTCTTTTTTTGAGAAGGTGGTGTATGTGGAGGAAGTTAAATCCTCCGCCTTATGTAAAATAACATTGACTGATAAATTTAAACCACCATGGCTGATTGTAACGAATTTTATTTAAAAAGAATTTTTTCTTTTTATTTTCCAGAACATTCTTTGTTTAAATACTTGCCATTTTCAGTTTTTCGAGTGTCTCGCTCCTTGACTGGTCTTGTTTATTTTGGTCTGCTGCATTTTAACATTTTTCTCTAGTAACTCGGATACATCTCGTCAAATATATTCCTCCATAAATTGCTTTTGTTCTAATATAATATAATATTGGGAAGAGACGTCCTAGAACAGGTAATTTGATAAATTCTGTTGTTCACGTATATCTCCTTCCAGATTATTTGTTCGGGAATTGTCAAGATACAACGTTCGCATTCCGATTGCCTAACATTAAGTGTTGATTTAATTGGTAAACTAATTACCCATGGATAAAGATATTAAATTGGAGGACACAAGTAGGTTAGTGCAGGATATTGCGGAATTGAACCTTGGAGATGTAAACGGCAACATAAGCCTATCAGACTCTACTGTGAATTTTAGGACTTCAGGCGATCTGGCATCTATGGGGCTTTCAGACTCGAATAGGTTAGGGGCCTGCACAAACTGAAGAGTACAGAATCGTCATCATTATAATGCACAGTAATACAAAAACAATTCCCAGCTGTTTCATTGCAATATAACCATCATAAAAATAACAAAAATTAATCTTTTTCTCATTATTAAAAAATATATATAACGAACAGAATGATATTCAAGCATGAAAGTTTTTAATGGATGCAATTGCAGCAACATACTCTCATGCACTTGACGATAAAATCTACTTGATTTTGAGTAATAATAACAGAACATCAGTTACTTAATTTATAGTTAGTAGAACTACATAATTATTAGTTATGTGCATTATGAGGTTATAAAAGAAAAATATCTATTTCTAAAGGAATCTACAAAATTCCAAATTCAAACGCGAGCTCTGAAAGAAAAAAATCGAACATATAGCACCATGAACCGTGCCAATTTCTAAGGAAAACTGTGGAATTCATTTCACCATACTCGTAGCGGAAATAAACTAATTTTCATAATGAAATTCATGCAAACATGATTTAACTGGTATAGAACATTGAATGATAAATTTAAATGAGACAAAGTAGAAATTGAAAATAATTTGTAATGAAAAATGTAGCTGAAAGCTTACCTTTATCATTTATTACTAAATAAAAGAAGATATTTGGAGATTAGAAGGAGAAATATGGACCACTGATACAACGGTAGACAATTTATAATGACTTACTTTCCGCTGTTCCGCACTCGAAAAGTAAAGCACCAAAGGTAAGTTTTGTACCCCAACCTGTTTCAGAGGGATTTGAATCAACGTTCTTGATTACAGCACAATAAACTCGAACTCGAAAGTCTGTTGAACCACATGCCACAAGACAATTGTTTGGATGCCAATCAACACATGTTACAGTCGATTTTATCTTTTTAGAAATGTGCTTACTCGACCACCAATCATGCCTTTCATCAAAGTAGCAAATTGCAACTAATTTCGAACCACTTCCAACCGCAAACTTATTTTCTAAAGGCGACCATAAAGCGCAGGTAGCAGCGTGACTTAACTGAAGCAAAATTATAAACAGAAAACTACTTGTAGTAATACCAATGTTGGCTTCCATTTACCATCTTGTTTTGTCCAAACATATGCATTTCTGTCAGCTGAACAAGACAAAATTCGATTGCTATGATGAGCCCAATCTAAGTGAGTAATGCTTGATGTATGTTCCTTCAAAATGTCAACAACTTGGAATCGCCCATTAGGGCTGGTTGGGCACGAAAGAATGTAGACATCATTCGTATTGACCGCAACCGCTATTTCATTAGCGTCCTTATTAAACGCATGGCAGACTAATGAATCGTTGGCCAAACAGTAACCAGTCGACATCGCAAAGCGCTTCCTTCAGGCAAAAAAAATCACCAGATAAAAATATTGTAACAAAACATAGAAGATACTTCATATAAAAAAAACTGTAGTAAATATACTGAAAAATTGAAACAATACAGCACTTTAAAAATCTTAACCTTTTGGTATGAAATTATTAATTTTTATGTCGAAAAAGAAAGAATTATAGATATTTTATAAGTTAAGTTTGATATGTGAAAGTGTGCAAAACCAAAAAATTGGAAAAAAGTAAAAGTATTTTGTCTTAGTTCTAAATATGATGTATCACTCAAGGCCGTTTTCCATGTGAAACTACATAAAGCGAGCAGATTATCCATTTACTTAGTGGGTCCTGAAGAAAGGACTTTTACACACAACATAGTGAAAGTTGGAGGCAGATATTTCCTCCAACAAAATTAAAGTGACATTTATTGATAAATTTAAACCACCGTGGCTGATTGAAACGAATATTATTTCAAAGTGAATTATTTGTTTATTTTCTAGAAAATTATTTATTTGTGTAAATACTAGACAGTATTGTAACCACTAAAAAAATTGCCGATATATTGCGTAAATTAAATTCAATTTAATTTACGCTGCACCAATGTGAAACAAGCCAAATTTGCCGTTAACCAATGGTCTGTGAGCTGTCAAGTTAAGCCTATTTAAGCATGGTGAATGTACCAAGCAAGTCAGTTGTCGAGTTCTCCTTCTGCTGTGCGTTACGTGTGTGCTGTCTGCTATAATCACCTACGCTGATTTTTGTACTTGCTTCACACACATTGGCAGTTTCAGTCACAACAATCTTGTTGCTGTACAACAAGTGAGACAGAGCAACATCTGCATTTGATCCCTTCAGTGTGCCAGTTACTGCAGAACTTCAACTAAATTAGTCAGATACTCACTCGCCATGGATTTCAACGCCACAACAGAAGTAATAACAACCCAAATCACACAAGAGCTGGTCTCAAGTGTCTAGGAGCATTTCTAGACCCACATACACTAACTGATTTTCTCGGCATTTGTTGGAGAACGCATTACCGGCCCTAATAAGGGCCCCAACAGTACTAACTTAGCCATATTTGGCTCCTAACTGACTTTGTGACGTCATACAGCATTTACTTGAAGCTGGGGTGTTTACAAAATTGGCGACTGCGAGAGGATACTGAGAACTGTACTGCTTTTTTAGTCATTAGCAAACTTTTGGTTTAAATACTATCGACTGTGTTTCTTTTTCATTTTTTTGGGAGCACTGTAAATTGACATTTGCATATACCACGTTTTACTCTGTTTGCTAATCTTTCTAAAATCGAGGTCTTGTGGGCAATTTTTTCTGTTGGGAAATTTATTTGATGGACGGTGTTCTCTTGAATAATTTTCTTCTACGTACAAAACTGTACATCTTGGTGATCTCGGGTACCAAACTCGAATGTGTTCCCAGAATATATTTTTGATTTTGTGAAATTGACTGTACGAAAGTGTAGAACTGTGCCTTGTGATTTTGTGAAATAACTGATTTCATCTTTGTGCTGTGCTCATCACGCCAGATTAAACTTCGGAATATTCTCTTTCAACTGTGGAAGCCGTTTGTGGGTAAGCGTTTCGTTTAAAGTCTTTTTATACATTTTCATCTTGCTTATAAATTTATGCTTTTAAGATCCCATAAGATTTTTTGAAATTTGATTGCGGAGTGTCAGCTTCATATTTTCCAATGCCGCATTTTGCGTACGCGTGTAATAGTTTTCACGGACAGTTTCTCATAGATCCAATTGATAACAATTTTCAATTACGTTTTGTCTTCGATCAGTCTGAGTTTGTATTCGTCCCAATGGAAATGCGGTTCTATGACATCTTTGTTTACTGGCAACGTTTCGGAAAGTAAATCCCCTTTTCATCTTCAGGCCAATTTTTCAACTTATAGCCATAGCACAATACTCACAATAGCAGATTTAAGCAAATGTGGTCACATTTGCTGGGTCCCACAGAAACTGAGCAGTTAAGAAATAAATATGCGCTGTTAGACATGCCAAATATTGGTCCCATTAAGATTTTAAGTAAATTACGGAAACGTTGGTATAAAACCAATATTTCTGACCATGACGCCAAGGTTGTTTTCATAAATAATCTTCTACAGTCACCCTAAATTATTCTTCAGACAGCTCACCAACACTTTCTATAGGTGACTTATCTGAGAGATGCGAGCTAGAATATAGGGTTTTGGAACCTAAGTTAAATTCGTCATCCTTTTGTCCTTCCATGCAGGATGATAGGTTATCCTCTTTATCGAGGACAATAGCGAACATGGCTAAAACACATTTTAACAGTAGGCGGCGTTCGAGATCTCCACAATCCTTTAACAGGTATGCCCCAAAGAGCTTGTGCTAGAATCACCAAAGTTTTTCATTCTTGTCAAGTCTGTCTCTACCGTTCCGAAGAATTTCAGAATGAATGCCAATTTCCACAGTTGACGGGAAAGACAAAAGAAAACAGGCGCAATGGAGCATCAGGATCGGAAAACGTATGGCACAGAAAGTAGAAGACCGCACTTTTTGCGCATTAACGGCATCAATGGCGCCATAAGGAAGCAATCACTTAAAATCTGACATTCCAATCGACACTTTTTCGTCCACGACGAATATGTCACGTAGATAGACAAACTGACAATCTCAGTCGCAATCACCAATCTACTTGTTTGCATGACCCGGCCAAAGAGCCCAACGAACTTCTGTATCTTCTTGATTTTAGAACTGGCGAAGAATTTATCGTAGACAGAGGTGCAGCAGTCTCGGCTCTCAAGGGTGATTCAATGGCCGAGATGTCGCTAGGCATTCTACTCGCAACAGCTACAGAGGAGCCCATACCTACTTATGGCTGCCGGTATCGCACACTTAACATAGGTTTACGGCGTAAATTTACTCACAACTTCATCGTCGCCAAGGTCTCACACAATATAATAGGCTTTGATTTCCTTTTGAAATTTCGGCTCATTGTTAATCTTGCCAATCAGAAGATCATTGACCCCTCCACCGGACTTGAGCAAAGTTTTTGGACACTTGCCTCCGAGCGTTTGTAGTTAAAGGTCATTCAGCCAACCCCAATGCATCTTTCAGCCGAGATATCAGTAGCTCTTTGAGAGCACAAGTCACTTATCAATCTCAGTAAGTCAGAGCTAGGAGTCTCTGACACGATGCACCATATCGTCACAGTAGGAAAACTTATTGCACTCAAGAAGAGACCACTGGCCCCTACTAAACTGAAAGCTGCCCAAGAGGAATTTTCAAGGCTTTTGGAAGGGGAAATCATCAAACCATCGAAAATTTCATGGGCGTCACCACTGCACTTAGTCTCCAAATCAAACGGATCGTACAGAGCCTGCGGAGATTACCGAAAGTTAAATTCCTATTCCCAATATTGACACCTTACTTGGAAAACTCAACGGCAGCAATTTCTACCCAGTGATTGACCTCAGACAAGCCTACCACCACATCCCGGTAGCGCCAGAAGATATTGAAAAGACTGCGGTCATCATTCCATTTGGCCTTTTCGAATATCTTTACATGCCTTTTGGACTTAAGTGTGCCACACAGACATTTCAAAGATTCATGGACAACACACTTCGTGACGACGCCGCTTACCACATGTCATATCTTGATATCAATGGTATTCACTCCAGACTAATGGTGTTCCCAATGAGGTCATCACTGATAGAGGCACTTGCTTTTCATCGGGTCGTTTCAAAACCACCTTGCGGTTCATGGGATGCACCTTACGCCAGACGACTGCCTACCATCCTCAATCTAACGGTATGGTAGATAGAATGCATAGGGAACTCATAGCTGCTTTAGCATCCTCGTCCATTAATGGCACTCATGAATCCATTAAAACATCTGCGTCACAACTCTTGTATGGCATGGATCTTCGCCTGCCTAGTCAGCTCCTACGTCTACTACCCGCACTGGATGACTCACAAGTCGAAGCTTCTCGCCTCCGACTTTATTTCAGTAACATATCTGAATAGCAGCCGAGACATACGCCTCGTCTAGTCTTCGTTCACCCGCAACTCCACAGATGCAAGAAAGTACTCGTTTGCAACGACACTACTATTGCACCACTAAAACCAAAGTATCGCGGTACTTATCCGATTTTGCTCAGACAACCCAAATACTTCATTATCAAGCAATGTGCGACACTGTCATCAGTAAGCATAGACAGGTTGAAACCGTTTATCGAACCGCCTGATCTTGAGAGCATTCAACCTTTTAAACACGTATCAAGCTTCATCTGCCTAAAATCTTAACATAGCAATAGCTTGCTTTGCGCGTAAATGATTATTTTACCATTAATTTTTTGTTCTTCTACGTATCACATTTTTAACTTTATGTGCACCACTTGCACCCTATGTCACGCTATGACCTATGAATCCATACGGTTCGTTTTATTTTTCTCACACTCACTTTCTTACGTGGTATAAGCAGTTGTTCTTAGCAGACAATTGTGTAGCATTTTGATTAGTTCTTTGGTATTATGCCATCTCTGAGGCAATGTTCGAGTACACATTTTTTTATGAAGTTAGCCTTTGATTTTCATATATATATATATATATATATATATATATTATTACATTGTAACTTATGGTTCACACCTGAGCTCACACTGCCTATTTTGGTATGACCAGCTACTTAGAGCTAACGCCTTTGTGTAGCAACACTAAGTAGTTATCAGCTTCATATCATGGTACAGACCACTTTCAATGCATATCTCAACTTCATCAGTTGCACAGTGACCACTCTACGAATATCATGACCACAACGTCGAGCAATCACTAGCTCCTTTGGTCGTATACAAACACATTGACGGCGATCCAGCCTGCCCAGGCTTTAACTTAAACCTGGCAATTTCAGTAGTAATCTACCTTGAAATCCTCACGCTGCGGCTCCCAAATCTTACACTGCTCTATTTTGCATTTCGCGGAATGACTGGCCACTACAGCTAACAATTTGTGTAGCAATTCCTATTGGTTATTTGGCATCATATCATAGCTGAAGCAACCAACAAGCATACTTAAGCCCAGAATTTAAGGTACATTTTTTATAGCTATGGTCAGAATAATAACCAGTTGCTTAACTTGGTTCGAACTTTGCCATGTATTTCTTATCAAACCTCGTCGAGAGGAATGTTTCTTCTTTCTTTTTTAAGAGAGGAAAGTGATGTAACGAAACAAAATAATTCGCCGACATATGGCGTAAATCAAATTCATTTCAATTAACGCGGCACCAATGAGAAACAAGCTAAATTTGCTGTTAACTATTGGCGTGCGAGCTGTCAAATTAAGTATATTTAAGCATGGTGAATGTACTATACAAGTCAGTTATCGCGTTTGCCTTCTGCTGTGCGTTATGTGTGCGTGCTGTCTGCTATAATCACCTACGCTGCTTTTTGTATTTGCTTCACAAACATTGGCAATTTCAATCACAACAATCTTGTTGCAGTACAATTAGTGAGACGGAGCAACATCTGCATTTGATCCCCTCAGTGTGTCAGGTACTACAGAACTTCAACGAGTTTACTCAGCTATTCACTCACCACGGATTTCAACGAGACAACAGAAGGAACAAAAATTCAAGTCAACCAGAGCTGGTCTCAAGTGTCTAGGAGCATTTTTGATACTGCTACATTAACTGACTTTCTCGGCATTTTCCGGAGAAAGCAATACCAGCCCTAATAAGGGCCACTCAACAGTACTATTTCAGCTTTCCTTGGCTCCTAACTGAATTTGTAACGTCGTAAGGCATTTACTTGAAGCTGGGGCGTTTACAGTATATGGATATTTTTTAATTGTGCGTAATTTCAGTTTTGGTAATCTGTACCTAACTGGCCTGACTTTCCTTAGCAATCTGCATTTGTTTTTTCTCTACTTTTCGTTTAAAAATACTCGATTTTCACAATATATACCTGCTATCATTTTGTCTTTTGAATCGTACATATTAGGGACGTTCTGGAACAGGTAATTTAATAATTCTGTTTTTCGAGTCTTATTTCTTTCAACATTATTTGATCGGGTTATTGCTACGTAAGAAGTACACAGTCCGTTGCCTAACATTAAGTTATCAAATATATATTTAAGTTCGATCAACATCTTAAGTTTGAGAACACAAGCAAATTAGCTCAAGATATAACAGACAAGAACTTAATAGATGTGAACAAAAATACTAGATTATCAGACTCAAATGGGTATATTAAGACTGAAAACGACTTGGCATCTATGGGGTTCTCATTTACTAATAGAGTTGGAGCCTTAACATAAATCAATTAACTTGTTAGATTTTTATTAATTTATAATATAAAAATAAATCACTTTTTGGACATTTGATCTTACTACTGGTTACAGAAAACAAAGATTTGATGTTTTTTAAATATTGTAAATTTTTGCAATTTTTCTTTGTGCATATTGTGCCTAGCGGACCATCTGACGGCATCCATCGGACTCTGGTTTCCCCACGCTTTCCGTCACCCGTAACCTCGCTCAACTGAAGTCAGTGATCTCTGCACGCGACACTGACGTTCGGACTCTCCACAAGCTTCAATATAGTGTATTGTACCCTAGTCAATACTACCCTACAGAAATTCGAGATCCATGGGAAAAAACTCCGTCGGTTGTCTTCTGCGGCATATCCTCCATCGTCTTATAACTCAGAATCAAATTCGTCTGCCTGACATCTGCAAATCACGCATTGATAATCGGACTCTTCTCGATCTGTACTCTAGTCGATCCTTCCTAGTCCAATGGAATCTCATTTCCATCAGAACGAACTATAACGAAGTTGATGAAATAATTTCTCTTTCTCAACTCCCTCTTCCCCTGAAGTTAAATACTTTGTTTGTCACAATTACATTCAACTTTACATATCCTATTTTTGATTCGTACCTCATCATTTCAACTGTTGGACCTATTGGCTTTTGTTGCCAAATAAATTTTTTATTATTATTATTATTATTATTATTATTATTATTATTATTATTATTATTATTATTATTATTATTATTATTATTATTATTATTATTATTATTATTATTATTATTATTATTATTATTATTATTATTATTATTATTATTATTATTATTATTATTATTATTATTATTATTATTATTATTATTATTATTATTATTATTATTATTATTATTATTATTATTATTATTATTATTACTATTATTATTATTATTATTTTTATTATTATTATTATATTTACTTACTGGGTGGAACGCAACGACCGGAGAGAGCGTGCTTGTGGTTTTCAACATTTTTCTCTACTTTCGAAGGATATCGGGTTTTATTTTGTTTTTATTTTTCAGATTCTCGGGATTTCTTGTCTGATTTCTTCTCCAGGATACTCCAGGAATCTACCTACACATTTTTTGGAATCTACCTTCAGTTATCAAGGATCTATTTCTAGCCCACCCGATTTTTCCGTTTATTTCTACATTTTAATACCTATTCTTTTTCGCTCATCAATACTCTTTCTTTTCCTCTCTTTTACCGTAATCAATATTAATTCTACTCTTCTATCTAACTCCATCATGAACCAACTTTCGTCGCCAGCCCCCATCTCCCCGTTCCTCACCCAAAAGATTATCTCCAATATTTCTGATCTCCAACAGCAAATGGCGGATATCACAGGATTACTTGGAGCACTGACTGGCAACCTTTCAGTCTCCTCCGTTCAGCCCCATTTGTTGCGTCAAGCAGATGCGTTTCTGAATGGGGTAGCCAGGGAGGTTGCCCTGCGAAACCACAACAAGCGAAACCTCTTTCTTTGGTCTCCGCGCTCCCCACTCTCAAAGGACGATCTGGCCTCAGATCTCATCAGTCAAATAGGGGAAAACTTTAGCCACCTTAAAGAGATCTCCTCGGGAAAGGGTCGAGCCTTCATTCTCTCCTCGCACAAAAGACTGTCTGACGATGAGGTTCGTCATCTCAAATTACACTCGCCCATCTTAACATCCGGACAAGTCAAACTCAAACGAGACTACACTCTGCTACAGAGGACTCTAGAGAAAGCCCAAACTCACACACCGGACACCACCCCTCCTCCAGCTCATCACGCCTTTCCGGGCTGGAGCAATCCAAAGAAAAGCCGTTCAGTTCACGGCGGACTCCTTGGTGACGCACCTTCCTCCAGTCCACCCCCACTCACACCTTCCCGATTTGAAGGCCTTCCTCTCACCTTTAGCCCTTACTCCGCAACCAGTCCCCCCACACTATCTCAAGCTTTACCACGTCGTCGTGGCCGACCACGCCGCGCTAAGCCTCCTAATAACGCATCTTCTCTCCCAAACCCGTCCGCCAGGTCCACATCCCCTCGACAAGTTACCTTTGTGACAGATGCTATGACCCAGAAACCGAAAAAACGTAAGTCTACTAAGGCCAAGCAAAACTTCGACCCAGCCCCATCAACTTCATCTCCCCCTACTGAATCCATCATCGTCCCCACCCTGGACAGTTCCGCCCCAGCTCCTGATCTTTCTCCGTCCCTGCTCGCCCCCTCAACGCACCTTCCGAGTGCCCCCTCGAACCCAGATATCTCGCCCCCCTTTTGCTTTCAAACCCTACAACTGCCTCACCCACCTGATAAACGCGGGACAACAGAAATCCAAATCGACGCTGACCACTCTATCCTTGTCAACGAGCGGTCTGTCACCCTCATCAGCCCTAGATCTCGCTCCACCCGCCAGCGGAAAGCCCCCGCACGCTTCTCCTCCCCGATCTAACCATCCCTCTCTCAAAGCGCTCTCAGCAATCCTCATCAACTGCAGGTCACTTACGCCTAAAATTAATCAACTACGAGCCTTTCTGTCCTCTAACGAGATTGACATATGCGTTCTTGTTGAGACTTGGCTGTCCCCTTCCATCCACTGTGATGATCTTTTCCTCATTCATGGATACACGTTCCTTCGTAGCGACAGAACTGTCGGTCGTGGAGGCGGACTAGCTGCCTATGTCCGATCCCTTCTTATGCCCAAACGCTTGTCGACATCGAACTCTCAAGGTTTGGAATTTTTCTCGTTTCAGCTACAAATCCTTAACCAAAGCATATCTACCTGTGTTGTCTACAGACCCCCTAATATCTCACTCATCGACGACACTCGCGGGGCCCAACTCCTTTCTACTTTTTTCTCTTTACACTCTGATCGGTACGTCGTTGTGGGTGATCTCAACCTCCCCATGACTAACTGGCATAATCTAGCTTCCGAAAGTCACCCACTGCTTCGACTCTTCGCGGATAACCTGCTACACCAATTCGTGCATTTTCCTACCCGAGGGAACAACCAACTGGATTGTGTACTCTCCAATAACGAGGTGACCGATGTTCGCTCTCGGGAAATCTTCCCCAACCTTGATCACTGTCAGGTATCCTTCCTCTTACCTCTCTTATCCTTCACCCCTCGAGAAGACACCCAATCTTTCAGACGATTCACCAACTGGGAAGAGTTCCGCCGACTCTGTGACACAGTTAACTGGAGGGACCTCTTTCTCCCAAACAATCTCTCCTCGTGCTTTTCCGAAGTCCATAACATCCTATCCTCCCACTATAACTCCGCCACCTCTATTCAACAAGTATACTCGACGAATAAGTTGAACGCTCTGTTTAAGGCACGTGACAACCTCGCACGCAACTCTCGCCTACGCACATCGTCACTTGCTCGCGCCCTCGCTCTGAGACGCATTGATGGGCTCATTAAACAGGCTATCAACAAACAAGCGCTCCACATCGAAAAACGCATCCGCTCAGCTCCTAATCCCCGGGCAAAGTTCGCCATCATCAAACACCAATTGCTGCAAAAGCCCAAAAAACTATATTTAAAAAAATCTATCTCTTCTCCAAAGCCACTAATGTCTTCAACGCTCTCCCCACAGACATAAAACTCCTACCCCAGCACGAATTCAAAAAGGCAGCCCATCAGTACTTCTTCAACAAATTTCTTTGTGATACGACCGATTGGAAACGAAACTGGTTCCTTCTCAATCCATAACATTTACTTCACCCCAGGCTATCTTCTTAACTAACTTCGTAGGGTTAAATCCATCAGGCAGCCATCTTCCACTCTACCTCTCTTGTCTTATTCTTTTCTTCTAGATTCACTAATACCACCTCTCAGCCCATTCCTAACCCCATTATATCCACGTTGTGGATACTCTACTACGTTTTGCTCATCCAACTCTTTTCTTTCTTTCTTGTTTCAGCGGAGGACCGGAAACCCAACAGCCCTACCGATCCACCAACGGTTCGCTTCGGACTTCGACTCTCCCTGGTCTTATTTTAATCTCGATCACGTTCTACAGATGCCTGCGATCCTTGCAAGACTCGCTCGCCTCAATCCTGCCGACTCCATCAATTCATTCGTCACGACAATGGACTCCAACGGTCGACGTCTACCTCCGGGCCGCCATCTTTTCATCTTCATCTTTGTTTTCGATCTCACATTCACCTTGAAGATCTGATACTTCACGGACTATCTCCAATTGATCTTGTCTAGTCAAATGGAACTTCGCTTATATTTATTTTACACCAGATTGAACAATCTTGATGTTAATGATAACTTTTCCCCTCCCCAACCCCTCCCCCTGCTATTAAATACTTTGCTAGTCACAATTCCACTCACCTCCACATATCCTACCCTTGATTTGCTATTTCAATGATTGGGCCAGTTGGCCTTTGATGCCAAATAAATGTATTATTATTATTATTATTAATGAATTAATGAATTAATAAATTAATGAATTAATGAATTAATGAATTAATGAATTAATGTGTTAATGAAATAATGAATTAATGAATTAATGATATAATGATTAAATTAATTAGTGAATGAATGAATTAAAGAATTAATGAATAAATGAATTAATTATTTAATGAATTAATGAATTAAGGAAATGAGGAATTAATGAATTAATGAATTAATGAATTATTAAATTAATGAATTAATGAATAAATGAATAAATGAATTAATGAATTAATGAATTAATGAGTTAACGATATAATGAATTAATGACTTAATGAATTACAGATTTAATGAAATTATGAATTAATGAATAAATGATTTAATGAATTAATGAATTAATGAATAAATATATTATTGAATTAATGAATTAAATTTTTAATGAATTGATGAACTAATGATTTAATGAATTAATGAATTAATGAATTACTGAATTAATAAATTATTGAATTGATGAATAATCACATTTTAAAAATTAATGAATAAATGAATAAATGAAATAATGAATTTATCAATTGGAAAATAAACGAATTAAGGCTTTAAAATTTATTCAATTAATGTCTCAATTACTTAATGAATTCAGGAGTTAATGAATTAATGAATTAGTGAATTGTTGAGTATACAAATTAATGAATTAGTGAATTAATGAAATAATGAAATAATGAATTAATGAATTAATATATTAATGAATTAATGAATTAATGAAATAATGAATTATTGATTTAATATAATAACGCATTAATGAATTATCCTATTAATGAATTAATGAATTAATGAAATAAAGAATTAATGAATTAATGAATTAATGAATTAATGAATTAATGAATTAATGAATTAATGAATTAATGAGTTAATGAATTAATGAATTAATGAATTAATGAATTAATGAATTACATAATTAATGAATCAATGAATCAATGAGTTGATGAATTAATAAATTACTGTATTAATGAATAAATGAATTCAATCATTAATGAATTAATGAACTAATGATTTAATGAATTAATGAATTAATGAATTAATGCATTATTGAAATAATTGAGAAATATATTAAAACATTACTGAATAAATTAAATAGTGAAATAATGAATAAATGAAATATTGAAATATTGAATTAATGAATTAATGAATTAATGAATTAATGAATTAATGAATTAATGAATTAATGAATTAATGAATTAATGAATTAATGAATTAACGAATTCATGAATTAATGAATTAATGAATTAATGAATTAATGAATTAATGAATTAATGAATTAATGAATTAATGAATTAATGAATTAATGAATCAATGAATTAATGAGTTAATGAATTAATGAATTAATGAATTAATGAATTAATGAATTAATGAATTAATGGATTAGAGAAATAATGAATTAATGAATTAATGAATTAATGAATTAATGAATTAATGAATTAATGAATTAATGAATTAATGAATTAATGAATTAATGAATTTAAGAAATAATGAATTAATGAATTAATGAATTAATGAATTAATGAATTAATGAATTAATGAATTAATGAATTAATGAATTAATGAATTAATGAATTTATGAATTAATAAATTAATGAATTAGTAAATTATTGAATTAATGAATTAATGAATTAATGAATTAATGAATTAATGAATTAATGAATTAATGAATTAATGTATCAATAAATTAATGAATTAATGAATTAATGAATTAATGAATTAATGAATTAATGAATTAATGAACTAATGAATTAATGAATTAATGAATTAATGAACTAATGAATTAATGAAGTAATGAATAATGAATTAATGAATTAATGAATTAATGAATTAATGAATTAATGAATTAATGAATTAATGAATTGATGAATTAATGAATTGATGAATTAATGAATTAATTAATTAATGTATTAATGAATTAATGAATTAATGAATTAATGAATTAATGAATTAATGAATTAATGAATTAATGAATTTTAATGAATTAATGAATTAATGAATTAATGAATTAATGAATTAATGAATTAATGAATTAATGAATTTATGAATTAATTAATGAATGAATTAATGAATTAGTGAATTAATTAATTAATGAATTAATGAATTAATTAATTAATTAATGAATAATTGAAATAATGAATTAATGAATTAATGAATTAATGAATTAATGAATTAATGAATTAATGAATTAATGATTTAACGATATAATGAATTAATGACTTAATGAATTACAGATTTAATGAATTAATGAATTAATAAATAAATGAATTAATGAATTAATGAATTAATGAATAAATATATTATTGAATTAATGAATTAAATTTTTAATGAATTAATGAACTAATGATTTAATGAATTAATGAATTAATGAATAACTGAATTAATAAATTATTGAATTGATGAATAATCACATTTTAAAAATTAATGAATAAATGTATAAATGAAATAATGAATTTATCAATTGGAAAATAAACGAATAAAGGCTTTAAAATGTGTTCAATTAATGTCTCAATTACTTAATGAATTCAGGAGTTAATGAATTAATGAATTAGTGAATTGATGATTATATAAATTAATCAATTGAAGAAATAATGAATTAATGAATTAATGTATTAATGAATTAATGAATTAATGAATTAATGAATTAATGAATTAATGAATTAATGAATTAATGAATTAATGAAATAATGAATTATAGAATTAATGCATTAATGAATTAATGAATTAATGAATTAATGAATTAATGAATTAATGAATTAATGAATTAATGAATTAATGAATTAATGTAAAAATGAATAAATTTATTAATGAATTAATGAATTAATGAATTAATGAATTAATGAATTAATGAATTAATGAATTAATGAATTAATGAAATAATGAATTAACGAATTAATGAATGAATGAATTAATGAAATAATGAATTAATGAATTAATGTATTACATAATTAATGAATTAATGAATCAATGAGTTGATGAATTAATGAATTAATGAATTAAAGAATTAATGAATTCAATATTAATGAATTAATTAAATAATGAATTAATGAATTAATGAATTAATGAATTAATGCAATATTGAAATAATGAAGAAATATATTAATACATAAAGGTTTTAAAGAAATAATGAAATAATGAATCAATGAAATAGTGAAATATTGAATTAATAAATTAATGAATTAATAAATTAATTAATTAATGAATTAATGTATTAATGAATTAATGAATTAATGAATTAATGAATTAATTAATGAATTATTGATTAATGAATTTATGAATTAATGAAATAATGAATTAAGGATTAATGAATTAACGAATTAATAAATTAATGAATTAACGGATTAATGAATTAGTGAATTAATAATTTAATGAATTGATGAGTTTTTGAATTAATTTGTTAATGAATTAATGAATAAATGAAATAATGAATTTATGAATTAATTAATGAAGGAATTAAGGATATAATGTATTAATAATTTAATGAATTAATGAATTAATGAATTGATGAATAATCGCATTTTAAAATTTAATGAATAAATGAATAAATAAAATAATGAATTTATAAATTGAAATATAAACGAATTGATGTCGGTAAAATCTTGAACTTCCTTCATATTCAGATGATGTAATTTTTGGCCTCAATTGATGGGTTCTCACTTGTCCCTTCTTCTTTAAGCCTTCAATTAGCTGATTGTCTGAAAATGACGTTGGATCAAGATTTTCCATTGTTCTTTGACCTAATTTTCGAACCCGAATTTCCAGGTTCATCTTTAGGGTCGACACAATACGCATTGGAGTGAAACACAACTTGTGGCAAATGTGGTATACTCATTCAAGACAGATATATTTATATTTATTTTAATATCCAAAGGTATTTTTAATTGTCTTCTTAATATCCGGTCTTCATACCTAGTCTCTAATAATCAAATGTATACAAAAAAACTTAGCCTTGTCCCCTCCGCGCATACAACCACCTAAAAACATGTGTATTTTACAAAAGTGACATTTTATTGAATAACTATAAGCACATCTAATGGATTGACATACATGCCAATCCATGATGTTTATATTTAATTTCTGTTCCGGACGCATAGAAAGATCAACAAAATTTTGATTTCAATCCTGCAGTAATCCACACATGCCCTCAGTTTACCTAATCCCCTCCAGCTTGCAATCAGTTATAGACCGAGAGAGAGGTTAATAAAACTGTTGAAAGAATGTAAAGTATTATTATCGTTTTGACCGAATACGGAGTCTACACTAACTAAATCGCCTCTCCACCAAATACACAATAATACATATATCCTGTATAAATTAGTTTCATCATCAAAATATCTGTGTCGAAATCATGTACATATGTTTATAATAAATTAGTAATATTATATATATATATATATATTTAAATTTTATTTACTTAATTATATATATATATATACTAACTCACTTCTTATAAAAACATCCATTTATATATAATTCAACTCGTTATATATTATGTATATATAGATAAGCCTGTAAGTAACCAACTATATATTATTTATGTGGGTTCTTCCTACATCTTTAATATATATCTATATATCCATCATATATATATATACATATATACGTGTATACACCATATATATATAATATGAATATCATACAAGCAACACTGTGAGTCAAAACGCTTTTGATAATAATCTCCTACATATATCTTGTGAATATCTAAATAAGCATTTAAGCAATCATGTGAGTTCACCCCACATCTTAAATGAATATTTAGAATCCTTCATATATATATATATATGTATATATATATGTCTCTGCGTAATATGTATGTATATATAACTATATACTTATTTATAATTATATATAACCACATCTTATAAAAACATCCATTTATATATACGTCCGCACGTTGTATCTACGCATGTATAGATAAGTATAATAGCAACAATGTAGGTTCTTCCCACATCTATTATAAATATCTATATATCCATATTATATATACACGTGTTTACCCATATACAATATGAATACCATATAAGCAACACTGTGAATCCTTCAACGGATAAATTATATCAGTCAAGAAGTTTTTTGTTAATATTTATATATCAAAGTTTATATATAGTCATATATTTATGCATATATATGTATACATATATATATATATCTGTATGCAATTAAATGGGTTCGTTGAACCTACAATTCGCCCTAAGTGTATAGTATATTTACTTCAAATATACACATATATAGATATATATATATATATATCTACACGTCTACACCTCATATATATATATATGTATATATAAATATACATAATGTCTATATCAATCCACATAAGCAACCATGTGAGACCTTCTCACCTTATACATTAAATCTAAATATTCTTCTACATATATATTTTGAATATCTAAATAAGCATTTAAGCAACCATATGAGTTCCCCCACATCTTATATGAATATTTAGAATCATTCATATATATGTATCTGCGTAATATGTATATAAATATAGATACATATATCTGTTAAGTATATTTAGATAAACATATAAGCAACAACGTGAGTTTCTCTCACATCTTATATAAATCGAAATGTTCATCATATATGTATATATATAAAACTGTAGCGAAATTACCTCTTTCTAACTTCATCTAATTTTCCCCCTTATTTTATCTCAGATGCATAGTCGCGCTCTCTTATTGGGATTTATTGTTAGATCTGATTCCTCCAATCTACGTTTCTTTCCATTCGAGAAGGCTTCATTAAATATGGGGCCTAATGATTTTTCTACAGACGTCACATTCATTACTTTCATTCCTGATTTTAATTCATTTTACTACCTAATCAACCTGGTTAAACTATTTCGGTTATATAATGCAATCCGTTTACAGCCATCCCAGTTTATCTGATGACCTGTCTCCATTGAGTGCCTGGCTAGATCTGATCTATGAACATGTCTGTATTTGCATGTAGTCTTATGTTCACCTCTACGTACCTTTATTGGACGCATGGTTTCACCTATATACCTAAGATTGCAATCTTTACAAGGTATCTCATAAACCCCTGATGTGTTGAGCGGTTCTATTTTTTCTTTCTGATTCGGTAACTTATTGCCTATTGTAATTGATTGTCTTAACACTGTTCTTATGTTGTATTTCGTTGCTAATATCCTAATCTTTCTACTTAATTTGGAGTCTGGTAGAACCAGAGTTCTGTGCTTATCTTCATTCTGATTATCTAAATCTTTTGCCCGTTTCTCCTGGGTTATTATTCTATTAAATCGCAATAATGTCTCCTTTATGATTTTCTCAGTTAATTTTTCCGGATAACCATTTATCCTGAATATTTCTTTTAATTTCATCAGTTCTTTGTCCCTATATTTTAAATCCACTATTTTAAAACTTCTTATTATCAGAGATTTTATAATGCCTATTTTCATCCCAAACGGGTGATTAGAGCAATAATTCAGGAGGATACCAGAATAAGTATCCTTCCTGTAAATATCTTTCTCTAATGTCTGACCCATTCGTTATAATTTTACATCTAGAAACGATACTTCTTCTTTGTTTTCTTTTTCCAAAGTGAATTTTACCTCTCCTAATTGATTAGCTAAATACAGAAAATTCTCCAACTCCTTGTCCCCGTGATTCCAAATTAGGAAGATGTCATCTAGGAATCTTAAATATAAGCTTGGTTTGAGCGGAGATCTAAGTAGGAGATTTTTTTCTAAATAATGCATATAGATATTAGCGACTGGGACTGATAATGGTTGTCCCATAGGAACACCTTTAACTTGAAGGTAGAATTCATTTCTAAATATAAAGTATGTAGAGGACATACAAATTTTAAACATTTCCATAATACTACTTAACATCATTTTACTCCCTTCTAGTATTTCAGGGTATTCCGTTAGACAACGTTGGACACACTCTAATGCAACCTGTACCGGAATGTTCGTATACATAGATACCACATCCAGGCTTGCCAGTTTATCATTCTCTAATAATTTATATTTACTAATAATTTCAGTAAAGTGATAAGTATTCTTTAATGTATAATCTAGAAAATAGGTGTATTTTCTTATTCTATGGCACAGAAATTTGGACATTTTATAAGTTGGAGAATTCTGGACATTGACAATTAACCTAAGTGGATTATCTTGTTTATGAATTTTTACTAGACCATACACTCTGGGAGAGAGTGAATCTCTTTGTATTAATGATTTACCAAGTACTGAATCCAATTCCCCAGATCCAATCATTTGATTAATTAAAGCTTTAACCTCGCCTTGTAATTTGTCCGTTGGGTCCTTATTTATTTTATGGTAAACTTCTTTATTATTTAATTGTACGTACATCTTATCATCATAATCCTTCTGGTTTATTAGCACTGTTGCTCCACCTTTATCTGCTTTAAGGCATATTACCTTATTAGATAACAAATTCGATCTCAATCTTTTTAAGTCATAATTCTGTTTACATTTATCCTCCCTATGTTCTAACACTAATTTGGCAACATCCAATTCAAATTTAGTTTTATCTTTTCCTGGGAGGAATTGTGCGATTTTAACTGTCTCAGTAATAATATCATTCTTAGGTATGTATTCTATAGGAACAGCCGTGTTCAGTCCCAGGTTAAGTATTCTCATTTCATTATCTTTGAGATCCATAGATGATAAGTTTATTACCCGTTTCGACACAAAAGAATCGTTTGGAATATTTCTTCCAGGCCTATGGACTCCCAGGTTTACTAGTTTCTTATCATGTCTCTTTTTAACCTTTTGAATTTCTTTATTCCTAGCCTTATCAGTCCCAGTCGCTAATATCTATATGCATTATTTAGAAAAAAATCTCCTACTTAGATCTCCCTCAAACCAAGCTTATATTTAAGATTCCTAGATGACATCTTCCTAATTTGGAATCACGGGGACAAGGAGTTGGAGAATTTTCTGTATTTAGCTAATCAACTGGGAGAGGTAAAATTCACTTTGGAAAAAGAAAACAAAGAAGAATTATCGTTTCTAGATGTAAAATTAAAACGAATGGGTCAGACATTAGAGAAAGATATTTACAGGAAGGATACTTATTCTGGTATCCTCCTGAATTATTGCTCTAATCACCCGTTTGGGATGAAAATAGGCATTCTAAAATCTATGATAATAAGAAGTCTTAAAATAGTGGATTTAAAATATAGGGACAAAGAACTGATGAAATTGAAAGAAATATTCAGGATAAATGGTTATCCGGAAAAATTAACTGAGAAAATCATAAAGGAGACATTATTGCGATTTAATAGAAGAATAACCCAGGAGAAACGGGCAAAAGATTTAGATAATCAGAATGAAGATAAGCACAGAACTCTGGTTCTACCAGACTCCAAATTAAGTAGAAAGATTAGGATATTAGCAACGAAATACAACATAAGAACAGTGTTAAGACAATCAGTTACAATAGGCAATAAGTTACCGAATCAGAAAGAAAAAATAGAACCGCTCAACACATCAGGGGTTTATGAGATACCTTGTAAAGATTGCAATCTTAGGTATATAGGTGAAACCATGCGTCCAATAAAGGTACGTAGAGGTGAACATAAGACTGCATGCAAATACAGACATGTTCATAGATCAGATCTAGCCAGGCACTCAATGGAGACAGGTCATCAGATAAACTGGGATGGCTGTAAACGGATTGCACTATGTAACCGAAATAGATTAACCAGGTTGATTAGAGAATCAATTGAAATAAAATCAGGAATGAACGTAATGAATATGACATGTGTAGAAAAATCATTAGGCCCAATATTTAATGAAGCCTTCTCGAATGGAAAGAAACGTAGATTGGAGGAATCAGATCTAACAATAAATCCCAATAAGAGACCGCGACTATGCATCTGAGATAAAATAAGGGGAAAAATTAGATGAAGTTAGAAAGAGGTAATTTGGTTACAGTTATATATATATATATATATATATATATATATATATATATATATATATATATATATATGATGAACATTTCGATTTATATAAGATGTGAGAGAAACTCACGTTGTTGCTTATATGTTTATCTAAATATACTTAACAGATATATGTATCTATATTTATATACATATTACGCAGATATATATATATATACATACATACATATATATATATATATACATATATATATGAATGATTCTAAATATTCATATAAGATGTGGGGGAACTCACATGGTTGCTTAAATGCTTATTTAGATATTCAAAATATATATGTAGAAGAATATTTAGATTTAATATATAAGGTGAGAAGGTCTCACATGGTTGCTTATGTGGATTGATATAGACATTATGTATATATATATATATATATATATATGAGGTGTAGACGTGTAGATATATATATATATATTTGAAGTAAATATACTATACACTTAGGGCGAATTGTATGTTCAACGAACCCATTTAATTGCTTACAGATATATATATACATATATGTATGCATAAATATATGACTATATATAAACTTTGATATATAAATATTAACAAAAAACTTCTTGACTGATATAATTTATCCGTTGAAGGATTCACAGTGTTGCTTATATGGTATTCATATTGTATATGGGTAAACACGTGTATATATAATATGGATATATAGATATTTATAATAGATGTGGGAAGAACCTACATTGTTGCTGATATACTTATCTATATATGCGTAGATACAACGTGTGGACGTATATATAAATGGATGTTTTTATAAGATGTGGTTATATATAATTATAAATAAGTATATAGTTATATATACATACATATTACGCAGAGACATATATATATACATATATTTATATATGAAGGATTCTAAATATTCATTTAGGATGTGGGGTGAACTCACATGATTGCTTAAATGCTTATTTAGATATTCACAAGATATATGTAGGAGATTATTATCAAAAGCGTTTTGACCGATATAATTTATCCGTTGAGGGACTCACAGTGTTGCTTGTATGATATTCATATTATATATATATGGTGTATACACGTATATATGTATATATATATATGATGGATATATAGATATATATTAAAGATGTAGGAAGAACCCACATGGATGCTTACATGCTTATCTATATATAAATAATATATAGTGAGTTACTTACATGCTTATCTATATATACATAATATAAAGCGTGTTGAATTATATATAAATGGATGTTTTTATAAGAAGTGAGTTAGTATATATATAATTAAGTAAATAAAATTTAAATATATATATATATATATATATTATAATAATAATACTAATTTATTATATACATATATACATGATTTCGACTCAGATATTTTGATGAAGAAACTAATTTATACAGGATATGATGTATTATTGTGTATTTGGTGGAGAGGCGATTTAGTTAGTGTAGACTCCGTATTCGGTCAAAACGATAATAATACTATACATTCTTTCAACAGTTTTATTAACCTCTCTCTCGGTCTATAACCGATTGCAAGCTGGATGGGATTAGGTAAACTGGGGGCATGTGTGGATTACTGCAGGATTGAAATCAAAATTTTGTTGATCTTTCTATGCGTCCGGAACAGAAATTAAATATAAACATCATGGATTGGCGTGTATGTCAATCCATTAGATGTGCTTATAGTTATTCAATAAAATGTCACTTTAGTAAAATACACATGTTTATAGGTGGTTGTGTGCGCGGAGGGGGACAAGGCTAAGTTTTTTTGTATACATTTGAGTATTAGAGACTAGGTATGAAGACCGGATATTAGGAAGACAATTAAAAATACCTTTGGATATTAAAATAAATATAAATATATCTGTCTTGAATGAGGATACCACATTTGCCACAAGTTGTGTTTTACTCCTGTGCGTATTGTGTCGACCCTGAAGATGAACCTGGAAATTCGGGTTCGAAAATTCGGTCAGAAGAACAATGGAAAATCTTGATCCAACGTCATTTTCAGACAATCAGCTAATTGAAGGCTTAAAGAAGAAGGGACAAGTGAGAACCCATCAATTGAGGCCAAAAATTACATCATCTGAATATGAAGGAAGTTCAAGATTTTACCGACCTATGAGTGCTATCAATTGTCCCGCACAAGAAAAATGCGGTCAAATCCACAACAAGAAGGACAGCACTGAGAACAAAAACGGATCGTTTAAAATATATTCTATTTATTGCAATAGGCTCAAAATGAGAAATCAAGTTCACACACCTGGATTTAATTAAACTTGTAACTCGCTTTTTTGTATGTATGTTAGGTTTGTGTGTATATTGAAAATTCCCACTCATGAAAAGCCCGTAAGCCCAAAATGCATGCATAAATAAGTTTGCATCTTTAATTCAAGGCGGTTTTCGCATAAATTCCAAATCATAAGTAAATATTTTCAATTATTTTTAAAAAAATAAAAATCTACAATTCAATTTATTGGAAATCATCTTTTAGGATTTTAAAAATAAAACCTTAAGTTTGATAAGAATAATATTAGTAATATTGACAGTAATTTTATTTCTTAAGTAGCTTTTGTTATTTTGTTAGCTGTAATTGTATTGATGGAATCGTTGTTCTGTATTTATAATAGTTCGGCTTTATTATTAATTTAGTAGTGTTATGGGTTTGATAGTAGTATTATACCTGCCATAGCTAAAGTTTAAATAAAAAATAGTTTAGTAGTTAAAATAGCTAAACTATAGATGACGTTTAGCATTAGTATTAGTAGCCGTTTGAATTTCGTTTTATTCTTCGATCCATTACCACAAATTATATGTTGTGCGCTTTGAGGTCCAATTATCTCATGTCGGTGCGTTGTTGCTCATAATATTGACGATTTTCAGCTATAGTGCCAATGTAATGGTAGTATAAGTAGTAATATTAATATCAACAGTTGTATTAAAAGCGTGTGTTAAAAATTCCAAAATGTCTCAATGAATAAATGACGGGTGCTCAATGAGAGCGTACACCTGGTCATGAAGAACTAGTTTTATATGTCAGGAATATTTTTCACATAATGCCTTATATGGAAGAACCCACTGTGATCTATTAATAATTTGAAAACCGTATGCTCTATTGATACTTTAATATTAGAATGAATTAAGTAAAAGCAATAGTTTAGCAGTAGAAATAATTAAGTAGTAGAACAAGTTTCGTGGAAGAATATTTTTATAATCGATTTATTTAAAAATTATTATTAATATCGTTATTATTGATAGTAGCATTTGTTTATTTGTAGTGGATTGATTATTGTAGTGGTAATAGTTTAGTTGTATTTGGTGACCTAGTTGTCGTTTACAGTTTATTAATAACCTTAGAATTCATTAAATCAAGTTTGCCAGCTTGAAGTAAACACCAATCCCATTGTATTTAACCGTAGTATGTCATGCTGTCTAAGATGATGATGCTTTGGATTTATAGTAGTAGTAATAATAGCACAATTGGCAGTTTTTGCTGTAATGGTAATAGTAGTAGCAGTTGCTTTAAATATAGTAGTAGCATCAGTCGAAAAATTAGTTCATTGGATACATCTATTCGATACCTTAGTAACAAAATGAATTATGTCCACTGTGTGTGTACGCCTGATTATAGAATATATAATGAACTGTCATTAGTTTTCTATGCAATAGTTATTGTTCAAAAGGTAGCACAAGGTAAGTTTCATGATTTACGGTAGTATTTTTTACCAATAATACAACCATTAGTTTAAATAGCTCGACAGCGAAATAAATGTAGTAATTTGAAACCTTGCCAATTTCTCGTTTCAATGCTAAAATGGCATCGCCTAGAAGTATAGGAAATTAGCCATTCGTCATATATGTTTACATGCACTGGCAGATGTTATTTCAAACGACAGTTTACATGAGATAGAATTAAGTAGATTGGCGGTTGAATTTATTTGGTATTTTATATTAAGCCAATGCCATATTCATTCTATTGCTTTGCATGATTTTGATAAAAATTACCACATAATTGTTTTTACTAGGTTACTGCTATCTTCTTTTTGAAAATGAGTCTTCAGTGGCCGAACTTCTTCTTCATTGCACTCATGATGCTAATAATTCTGGTGACTATTTCAAAATTTCAAGCCCGAAATTTAAATCAAAGGATGTCCAGGTAAGCTAACAGTTTTCCTATATTTTGCATCAAACAAATTTCGTAATTTTCACAAAACGTGTATATTGAGCAGATAATAATGCATGGGAGTTGGTCATAATTTTAAGTATACGCTGAGAACGTACACAGTTTGCGTAGGGTTTTCATCGTTCGACCTTATACAACAATTAATGATTGCGGGAAAATTGATAGCATTCCTAGCTCGGTAAAATCATGATACCTTTACATCTCCAGGTGCACCGGTTGTTTTAGGAATTGATTGATGGGTTCTCACTGGTCCCGTGATTCTGAAGCCGTCCTTACATTGCTCATCCGGAAATGTTCGTGACTTCATTTAAAGTCTCATCTTCAGGTTTTACACGATACTCTCAGAAAAAAACAACTTGTGGCAAGTGTGGTATCCTTATTAAAGACAGATCTATTTACATTTTTTTACTTCCCACAGTATTTTTCTTGTCTGCCCAATATCCGACCTTTATAACTATTCTCCTATATTCCCATGTACAACTGAAATTACCCCCCACACACACACACACAATCCTATAAACGCATATATGTGTACTCTAATCTAAATTGAAATTTATAAACTAAATATATACGCTTATCCAGACCCGTATAAGGATCAACAAAGTTTCAATCCATTATATTACAGTAATTGTCAATTCCCCCATTACATAATCTCATCCAGTTTGCAATATTTTATAGAGTGATTGACGGTAATAGATCTATTTTTCCAAAGTTTGAACAAGACCGAATACGGGACTTATAATAACGAATGGTATAACAGCTATATACACCTCTATCTATAGGCAAAATAAACATTGATATATATATATATATATATATATATATATATATATATATATATATAAACCTCATATTTGTTTTGTATAACATGACTTCGGCTGATATTTTCATATTATGCAACACTTAATGTGTAATTGACTCAACCATCTCTCTTGGACAGCCATAAAATATTATATGTTTCTTTTTAATGTAATCATCTTTTAAATTTTGACTACCCGGTCTATCAATTCTTGAAATAAAGCCATAAACTGTTAATAATTGGTATTTTAATGACATGAAAATGCTAAATTACAAATACTAATCCGATCAGATGCTTTATCGGCAATTGATCTTTTTAATTTACCGCTTACCTCTTACTTTATTAGAACCTACTTAAACACTAGTCTTTCTTATTTCTCGAATGGTTGAGCAGTGCTATCTTAAATATCGAACAACCGTAATTTGCGTTCGCGAGTTGTCGCTTTAAACAATCAGTTTCTCAAAGATCCGATTGATCCATATTTCCAAGTAGGCATCGGGTTCATCTTGATGATGTTCAAGCTTTCGGACGAAGGGGACGAATCCGCACCCAGCCAGCAAGAAGGCGAAATCGATGCGTACTTAGAAATGGGAATCAATCGGATCTTTGTGCAACTGATAATGCAAAACTTCAACCCGCAAACGCAAATCACGGAGATTCAACAATTAGACGTTCTTTTTCTTATGATCTGGTACAATAACGAATAATATATCATTTATATCTTTAGGCAAAACAAACATGGATATTATATATATATATATATATATATATATATATATATATATATATATATATTATATACCTTTTATTCGTTTCGTATATAATGATTTTGGCATGTACGACTGGTTCTATCTAAGCTGTTGTTTTTTAGATATGCAATATTAAATGCATAATTGACTCAACCATCTGTCTAGAATAGCCAGAAAATATTAAATTATGTTTCTATTTAATGTAAGCATCTTTTAAATTTTGACTAACTGGTCTATCAATTCTTGAAATAAAACTATAAACTGTTAACAATTGGTATTTCAATGCCACGAAACTACTAAATTACAAATACTATGCCGACTAGATTTTTTTATCGGCAACTGTTCTTGATAATTTATTAGAACCTACATAAACGATAGCTGTTCTTATTTCTCCAATGGTTGCGCAGGTCGAGTTTCAAATATTGAATCCTCGCAAATTGGTATTCGCGGTTTGTCGATTTGCACTATCAGTTTTGGAAAGATTCGATTGACCCATATTTCCAAGTATGCATCGAGTTCATCTTCTTATTGGCTGGGTGCGCATTCTTCCCCTTCCTTCGATGTCTTCGAATCATTCATTCTAACAGCTGGAAATTGGGTACGATTTAATCTTCGTTGATTGGCGACTTTTCGGAATGTTATTGGGAGTATTGTACTATATATGTGTCAATAAAGGCCTGAGGATGGGACAGAAAAATGTTACGAAACGTCACCAGTCAACAAAGATTAGGTAGTACCTCATTCCCAGTGATGGTATGAACGATCTTGAAGCCTTCGGAAGAAGGGGACAAATCCGCATCCAGCCAGCAAGAAGACGAAATCGATGCGTACTTGGAAATGGGAATCAATCGGATCTTTGCGAAACTGATAGTGCAAGGCGTCAACCCTCGAACGCAAATCGCGGAGATTCAACAATTAGATGTTCTTTTTCTTATGATCTGGTATGAAAAGTTATTTTTATGAGTTATATCATATCATTCAATCTTTGTTCGTGACTGCAATCTTGCTTATAAAAAAGCAAATGTCACTAAAATCAGGTATATATTGTGAACATTTACTCAAGCCTGAATTTACTTATGTGTTCTAAAGATGGCCTAGGAAATATTCTGCAAACATGAGAAATAGAAGGATCTCTGTCTACACAAAATTATCCTACCTATTAGTACTTCCAATATAACTATATTGTACAACTTTTGTGCATTAACAAATAAGTGTGCGTAGATTATAACCTGGGATGGGATGGTTCAATTAGCTTTACGTTGGGAATGTAATCGTGGCGACATCGAATAATGCTGTTATGGCCAATTCATGCGAGGTAATTATGCAGCGAAGAAAACTAGGCTTACGTTTGTCACCTTAGAAAAAATTGAATCCAATCATTTGTTCGTGATACGTGAGCGCAAATTAATGGTGGCTGGGACTCCTATGAGCTTTGTTACCAAATGGAAGTCGGGCGACTGACCACCGATCTTCCTTGCAATCTGTTTGTACGGGGAAATAATAACTCGTTCTCGTTTTTTTTATTTGATGTTTTTAGTATACAATTTTGTATTAGTCTCCAAATCCTAACGTTAACATGATTACTTTTCAGTCGTGACATCGTCGTTTGAACTGGAACAATCTTCTAGACGAGACACCCATATGATGATGGAGTAATTTGTGGTAGCTCAACCTAGAGTGGTAATATGTTAATGTCTACTGAAATAACTATAATGCCACTATCGTAATTTTAAGATACGTATCGATATATGCTAACAAACACAAATGAATCGACAGCCGAATAATTTCATCGTAGCTTACGCAAATCTTTAATTATGCATACTTACAATTTGGTTCATGTATGGTAGTCCCTATTTCGTTAGTGCAGATGACCCAGCTGATATAAACTTCTGTGTAAGCATCTGGTTAATTTAAACGGTATTTAGTAAAATTTTCCGAATTTTTGACACTTCATATCCAGTCCTACCTTCAGGGTTGACACCATACTCACGGAAAAGTAAAACTTGTGGAAAGTGTGATATTCTCATTCAAGACAGATTTATTTATACTTTAGTTCCTAAAGTATTTTTCTTGTCTGCTCCAATACTCACACGTAATCCCGAAACTACCCACTCACACAAAACTTATACCCGCATATATGTGTACTCTTTTTATAGACATTTATATTGACATTTATAGATTAAATGAAAGTAACCCATATGGATTGACTTATATGCCTATCCGAAATGTCACGATATTTTTAAATTGATTTTCCGGACGCGTAGAAGGATCAACAAAATTCACTTTTACTTTTTGCAGTAATCCTCGATTTCCGTTATACCAAATCTCATCCTGTTTGCAATAATTTATAGAGAGAGTGAAGTTAATAAAACTACTGATAGAATATGGTATGACTCATGTTTGAACAAGACCGAATATATGGCCTTCAATAACGAATGATATATCAGCTAAATAAACCTTTTTTTACATTCATAACCTGTATAATTTTTTTCATTTAAATATCTGTGTACAAACCAAATGTATATATCTATGAACATACAAGAATATGAATACATAATATATCCTGGAAATGTACGAGTGCTATCAATTGTCCCGCAACTGTCAATTGTGGTATCACCACCGATCATACACATAGTAAAATCACGCCATTTTGCTTTAATTCAATATCACCTTCTCAGATGATATGCTTTATGTATTTTACCGACAGATCGGAACGATTCATCATGTTTTTCTTAGTTTACTGACAGCATAAATCTATAAAATTCAGTCCTGTCACTGATTTTATTGAATATTTAATCGTGCATAATATATGTGTAGTCACATGAAAAATTAATTTAAATTGCTCGTGTCTACTTTAAAACGTCATTATATGAAATTCGCGCAAATCGTGATGCTGATACAAATTTAAGATCAGTGCATATGCAAACACATGATTTCTATTCTATTTCACATTATTAGGCTCGGAGAATTATTTTTCTATTCCATGTTAAGATTACTTCACCGGATCGTAATGAATGCGATGTATATATATATACGCACACACAAATACATACACACACATAATACACACACACTATATATATATATATATATATATATATATATATATATATATATGTGTGTGTGTGTGTGTGTATTATGCGTAAATACCCAAATTGTCGCATGTATCAACTGCAACTTTGATGCAGTAAAATATATGCTTTTGAAAGCATACGTTTATTTTATCATACGATTTTCCGTTCAAATTTTGTATTAAATCTCAATTCTTATTGCATACTGATGATTTGTCGACAGATATTTTTGTTTTTACGATAATAATAATACTTGATTGATTAAAACGAATAAGGTTCAGTTTTTATTTTAGCCTATAGCCTTTATATATAACAATTCACTAAGTGGTGTTTTCGTAGATTTTGGTGTAGTAGTTTGGTTCGGATCCTCTGATTTAAAATGTATTGTTTCTATAGGAAGGATGCTGTTCAGTTCTTCGTGCTTTTTTGATAGTTCCACTTAGAATAATCTACTTCAAGCCCAACTATGTTTACATTCACTGAAGTTAAATAAATAAATCATTACTCGACTTATTATTGAAGCTGAAATTTGATCTGTTCTTTCCACGTTACTTGATTAACTATATAGTATTTTTCCGGCATTGTCTGCTAATTTAGATTAGTGGCCAACAAAATGTGACCATTTGCATCAATAGAATTATATCGTCTGTTCTTGCTGATTTTGGATGGCTTTTTTACTATATGAATTAGCTTGTTAGTATGCACGCTTTGCCTAATGCATTACTCACCAGCCATGATTGGAATCGTATGAGTAAAATTTATCAAAGTATGAATTCAATTTTACCACTTTTGTATAGGTCATTCCTTGGGTCGTGAATGACAGTCAATACATTCGCCCTGGTGCCTCACGTTCAGATGCGCGCTACACAGTCTTTGTTGGTGCCCTACATGGCATGATTACGGCAGAGGCGCTGTGCAATATCTTAGATGATTTATTTGGCAACGTCGTGTTGGCAGCGCTTGATACAGACAAATACAAATACCCTATTGGTAAGTGAGGTCATCAATGTTTCATTATGGTGAAATTATTTTTAGATTAATTTAAATGGATGCCAATTGTAGTGGGTAGTCCAGATGAAAGCTTAAGCAGTTTTCAGTGGGTTCTGAGTACTTCTATAATACTGAAGGAGAAATGCAGGCTATTTTGTATAAACATACGTTTGTGCATCTTTTCCTGTTGCAACCAGGGTGCGGCAGGGTGGCTCAGTGGTTAGAGCACCAGATTCCGAAGCAGATGTGCCCAGGTCCGAGTCCTGTCCGCGGCTATTTCTGTCCAGTACATGATGTGTTTCCAATAAGGACGAAACCGGTCTGCTGACTGATTTGCCTTTTCTACACAACATACAATTCTTAATTTATACTGACATGTAAGTAATTAATGGATCAGGTGCTTATATCAAAACCGCTATCTTGATAATAATATTAGTAATAAATTTTGTTTTAAAACAAAGAATATCAGGTCCCATAATTGGAAAATGTAACTATCTCAATATATATTTAATATTGACTTGAACTGCTTCAAATATATTAAGATTTAAAACTGACTCAGAACATGTACACTGAAGGTAAATTTGACAAACAAGCAGCAAATAGAATAAGAATCGGAATAGGAAAAGCTTTATTGGAGGATATATATTCTTCTGTTTCTGGAGCATCGTATACACAAATTCAATAATAAAATCGGAGTTGAAAATGTCAGATTGATTTTTGGGGTATTCCACATGACTTGATTGAAAATGCAGTTTTTAATATAGGCTGTGAAGTTGACGAAAATTAAGTTAGCTAAACTATAAACCATAGTAGTAACCTTCTACTGACCGTTAAAATGTGTTTTAATATGTGGGATGACCAATTCAAAAATCAATTATCTTGAGTACCTGCGTCAGTCCCCATCGCCGAAAGTTTGTTCGTATCAGCAGTGTGGAATGTTAGTCTGAATGCCATACTGGCTCTTAACGTTGCTAAGCCGCAGGCTACGATCAATTGCCTCTGAGCGTATTTAAGGATCGTGGAGGTTTTATTTCTGGAACGTTGCCTAACCTTTTTCGTGCTATATGGAATTCAGTGACTATGCCGCTTGCTTGCAGTTAGTCGACTACCATTCCTTTCCTCAAAAAGCATAATTCGTGTGATAACCATCGTGGTATAAACTGATGCTGACGAGACATTATAAATCGCTTGATAAATTATTATATCTATGACAATTTTAACGACGGCTGTCATAAATGTGATTTGCATTACCTTCGCTTGGCCTCGATTTACTAGTAAAAGCCGCAGAATTTGTGCCATCTGTGCGCTGCAGCAATGAATCCATTTTATGCAGACTACTTAACATTGGTGTGTGCAAAAAATTAAGGTCAACATGGCAGTAACTGTGGAGATTATAATATATGTTTTTAGACAAATCATAAATCAAGGTTGTGATCTTGATGTAAACACCAATCCCATTATATATATATATATATATATATATATATATAATAGAATAACAAATGAAATTTTCCCATTGTATAATTTACTATCGCATTTAGCACACAGATAATCATGTATAGTCTACAAATTCTTATTTAAGTGTGGTAGCACATATATTGAACGTACGGAGAAGCAATTGATAAACAGAATCAGCAACATTTACCACAGAAATTGATTAACAAAGGCTTGGCACCGTCAGGAAAATCAGCTATTTCCGATCATATATTGGCAACGGGGCACCCAGTCAATTTGACCAATTTCCAATTCTACAAAAAGCAAAATCAGAAAAATTATATTATATATATATATATATATGAAGCCTTCTATATAAAACGACTTACTAGCATCCAGGCAAGGCCAAACACCCCTCGACAAGACTCAAAAAACATTCGATCGGATTGGCTTCAAACTGAAGAGGAAAAAAACATCTGCGCGTACGGCGACAGAAATTTCAAAACAATATCAGCATTAAACACTGCAATCCGCACGCCCTATGTTGTTATCAGGTGGACAAAACTTAATTGAAAAACAAGGTGAATCGAAAGACAACACTCGGAAAAATAATATTCGTACATGTAACAGCCAACAATGCGAAAATTCGGCTAACTCTGACTCTATCCATACAGGAATGACCAGATCTCAGACATCACTTTGCAATACAGCGAGAAAGACCTCTACATGCAAACAGACACACACATACACGTACGCAAATACACTTACTAATCAGCCCAAACAAAAAATAGAAGTAAAACTGAGTAAGACTGGTTGCCACTCACATGATCAAATCAAAACCCGGGCTATACTATATATATATATATATATATATATATATATATATATATATATATATATATATATATATATATATTTCAGTATAAACTAAGCAATTTATAATTTAGAATCGGCAATTCATTCAATATACCGATTTCGTCTTTACTGGGGACTCTTCACGTACTGTTCAGAATTAGCTGCGGACAAGGCTCGGAATCTCTTGTACTAACCACTGAGCCAACCTAAACACATTTTTAGCCATGTACCAACTCATGTTTCTTGAATGAATTGCCTTTCCAACCTTATACTCCAATAACAGTTGATTTTATTCTGCAATTTCAAAGTAAAAATTACGAGAGACTTTGCATTTCGTATGCTTCTATTTGTTATATCCCCTTTTACATTTAAATAAATATGCGCATATTGTACACGAACTGAAAATAAACTGAATTTGGTTTCTAACTCTCTAATTTTTTACCCTGCCTAATCATTTTTGGCATTTCTAAACTAATTTTAATAATAAATTTATTTTTTTAATAATGCCGCTATTGTTAAATATACAATGTATTTCTCAATATATATTAATATTCCATATATCAATACATCCTATCAAAATGATACGGTTAGTCATCTGAAACATGTTTGGAATTTATCCTTTAATACAAATAATAATAATAATAATAATAATAATAATAATAATAATAATAATAATAATATTGTTTTTATAAACAGTCCAATTACATGCTTCTTGCGTAGCACACGAGTACAAGCCACATGAAACTTACCTTCAAGACTTGAAACCGCATACCTCTAAGACCGAAACGTAATAATGAACGTCGATCGACTGAAATGAAGCATGTTAAGAAGCCAAATCCTTTTGAATTTCTGGTTATTTACAATTGTCGTGTTTGTGAGGCGATTTTCTGCATTTTTACTAGAAATAAATGTGGCTCAGGGTCGCTTTAGTTAGAATCGTGCAGTTTATTGTGATTAATATAAGTACATAGAGCTCTTTTCGTTTTGTGCCAGTTATGCTGGTGTCTTTTTTTTACTCATCATACGCAGAACATGGCAAATGTGTTAATTGCGAATATTCAATAAAAACAAATTATTCACGAAAGTCGCTATGCTCATTATTTTATTAATTGGATCTACTCTTAATAGCCTAAACTTTTATCGACCACTTGCAGCTAACAACTAATTAGTGTAACGATTAGAATAAACGCCTCTATCTATTTTTGTTGAAGGTTCTGGACGAGTCTCATTCAGCCACCATAAGAGTTATATGCGAGCAGTAACTGCAAACTTTGCGGATGTCAGAACGCCAAAATTCAACAAAATCATTCAAATTGACCCCTATTTGGAGGACTCTTTGTGCAGTCATTGCCAGACGCTTCCCGGAATCTATTTTTGCCGTGCGTTGGATTGTTTCAAGTACTTCTGTCCAAACTGTTGGCAGTTGTGGCACAACTCCACGGAGCTGCTTTACAGTCACAAGCCTCTACGCCGCACTATCCGACTTAACAACGAGCGCAATTAATTTGTGCTGAATTTGCCGGTTACAGTAACTGTTTAATTTAGTATTCCAATTAAATAACTAATAATTTGTCTATGAGAATGTATATTCAAATTTTGACAAGAGGATGTTTTCGGAGCATGCCGATCGAATGTCATTATTGCCGTTGCAACATATTTTAAGCAAATATTTAACTTTGTAGTGATTCCATGAGACTGATAGTACGCATGTTGTGTATACGCTAACTGGGAGAACTAAGGTACCGAAATGGTTTCAGCCATTCATTTTAGAACTCTTACCGTAAAGGATCTTCGCTTTACAAATCATGTAATCATGTCCCAGTAAATGAACTATTTTCCACACTGCCAATGGTTTAAGCAAATATTCCATAAAGAATGACAATAGCAAACCAGTTGCTTTGATCAGTATATTAACCGAAAAATGATTAAATTTGTTGCGTTTTTACTATTCAAAATATCACCCGTTATGTTTCTTTCAAGCTTTTTCGTTCTATATCGTACAAGTTTATTTAAAAAAATTAACAACTGCGTTTCTATGTTTAGACAATGTTAACTATTCTATTTTATTGTTAAGAATGCTTTTTCCAATTTTATATTACACATAAATTTATAATTATGCAGCCAAAATTCTGACTGCTGACCATTCTGAGAGGCACTTTGAAATTCAGTTATCCCAAATTTGCTTACAGTGAGTCTATTTTCCTCATAATAATTATGAAATCTATTGCTTGTTTCTGAAATACCGCTTATGAATAATCTGTCCACTTCTATATCAATAGCGCATGCCAGCTTAAATTTGCAATCATGATAATATGGTAAGTATAATAAGTGCGGTTCTAAAATATATGGCCAACATTGATTTTAAAGGCATAAACGGACGAAGTGATTATTATTTTCGTTGTGAAAAAAACAAGTGATGGTTTGCCAAATTACCATATGGAATTAAAGTCAAACAAAATTGTGCAATGATTAATACTTGTAGAGATGCAATAGGCTAAAATTCCAGTAACATATTTATATATATCGTTTTTTATCTTTTGTGTGCCATTATATGACGAAAACACCATGTCTGCACACGTAAAGAAAGGATTGATAGATTTGCTTCTACTAAATTCCCTGCTCTTTGTTGTGTCTAGCAAGAGTTAATTTGTCTACATTTAAAGTAAGAATCATGTACCTCAATATACTAAAAGGAACAAACAACTATGTGAACTTGATGCTATTTAAACGCGTTTAATCTTCATGTATACACGAAACTCGTTTTGTTGGTTTTATCTTGCCATTTTAGCTCATAAATTTTTATTAAATATTTGGAATAACCACGATTATAATCATAAATAAAAACGTCTTCTTTCACAGGCCTTGTCTTTCACTAAAATTCAACTAGGACTAGGCCGGTTAAGGGAAACGCCGTTTATACAATTATGCAAAGTTGTCTAAATAAATAAATTCCGGGTTCCGGCTAAATTAGACAATACCAAAGTATGAAACAAGAAACTGTGAAAAATATTTAAGATTGACAAACGTTTATTTAATGACTACGTAAGTTAACGATACGAATATTGTGAACCAACTTTAGTTTCTTATAATGTACTGTTAAAATGCTTACTATACAGTAAGGTAATACCGTTTCAGCTTCATCATCCGATAAGTTTGGTTTGGTTATCTTAATGTTTTCCTTTTTCTACACCATAACTCTATCCATAATTTTAGCTTATGATTTTAATGGCTTTGCATGATAAATTTTGACGGCAGTGTTGAGGTTTCTACATGATACGCACAAAAGCGAAATGGCTAATTGCTATTCGCTGTCGATTTATTCCTAAAGCTGTCTGCCTGTTTTAATCATTGAATGTATTTTTGCACGAGACAAGAATATATGGTTGAACTATTCCTACCATCGATGCCTATCGCTATGCTATCAGGATTAGCTCAACAGTTTTTAAAATTTTAATTAGCAATTTAATAACGTCAATTTTACCTTAAACCTATTTCTAGCCACGTGTCTGTGTGACTACGAGTTGCTTAGTTTTAGTCTGATTTTTATAAGTTCAACATGATTCGTCTGATTCATATTTTAATCGTAAATCTTACCGTTTGTTGCTCAACTCTAATAATTTTTTTTTGATTTATGCTGGTTACGACCTGATTCGATTATGCCGAGATGAATTATTTTTCTTACGTTAACTTATTATTAAACTCCGTAACGTTTCTATTTTTAAATTCTTCCATTTGGCGTATGTTGCATCTGTTGCTCTCGCAAATAGAAATACATTTATAGCTTACATTAATCTAACGCATCCTTTTATTCTTAATTTCATTTGTTTTCAAACAATGGTTTTACTGATATGACTGTTAGAAGTTTTGATTTTTTTCCACTTTATTTTATCAAATCTTCAAGTTTTTCCAATCATCGACACCAGCTCTTAGAATTAAACTTTTGCAGGAACGAAGTTTAGAAATGATTTTATTATTTTGAAATCCAGTTTATCTAGTTTAGAAGTAATTTACATTGTAAAACTGAACTGAGTTTTTAATGTCATTCACTAAACATGACCAATGCTGTGCAATATTTCTGTTCTCTTTTTTGTCGTTTTCGCAAATGTTCTGTCTTAGAATTCCAATGATAAATTATGAATTTAACTAACTATTTTGTATTCATGAATACGTAACAAATATTTGCAAGTAACGGCGTTACTGGTAGTAGCATTTCGTTTGCATAGAGTATTTAATATTGTCCATTGATTCGGATTAGTGCATTCAATGCGGTTTGCCTTACATTTAATGTACTTTGAATCTGTCTAATCATTCTTTGACAGTAGTGCAATTACCCACAAAGTGATTAATTTCAAATCCCAAGATCACTGTTTTAGCAGTATGACCTTGAATCTCCTTCGAAAAGAAAATTCCCACTTTTGCTCAATGGATTTTATTCGAATTAATTACTCGTCGTATTATTTCCAAAAAATGTTCTCTTGTACTTTCATTTACCAGTGCCTGTCTTTTCACTCCATCGAAATTCTTAAATGGGTGCTTGTGAGAACTACTAAAATACATACAATCATTACAGTTTGATACCTTGTTACCATGATTATTTCAAATGATTGACGTTTTAGAGGTTTCAACCCCTTTCAACTGCAATTACTAGCATTATTATCATTGTTATTATAATCAACTTTACTTCCAATATTAAAAAAACTAATATTCCAAGTACTTTGACGAAATACTGGTCTTACTGCTCTCTAATAACTTTTCATTGTCATTTTGTAGTGTTATTTGACGTCTATTCTCTGCTTCGGAATGAAAAATGTAGAAATTTACAAATTGTTTAAATTTTTTACAAGTTTAAAAAAGTATAAAAGTTTAAAACTGCTTTTTTTATATTTTCTTCAAGTTAATTGATTACCTAATAAATTTTTTTGGATTTCGTGTTTAAACTCTTTTGCTGAGGTAATAAATCCTCAAACAAATTTATTTTTATGCTCTGGTGAATCAAAAAACAATGCAGAGATATTCATTTGTGCATTCCATTAGAAATCAACAATATACAGATCGGAATTAGGACCCGTATTAAGGCAGAGAGAATGTCAAGGTGCAAGCCTGAATGACACAGTCACAGCAACGACCGCTTATATTTGACGCTACCGACTTGAACGCCTATAGGCCCACTGAATTTCTAACTAACCTGGCAGGTCAATGTCTGAAAGTTTTTTACTTGACTTTTACTACGTGAGCCTTGAGGTACTTCTCCCGAATTCAAATGGCAATCCTATCTACCTAGTGCTGCAAGATAGGCCTGACTTGAATGGAGACGCATAACGTGTTTTCCTCAGTACATCATCTACATAGCCAGCAATACAAGGGATTTTAATGATTGGTGCTTCACTGCCCCATAATCACGAGAAAATTCTTGTAAAATAAAATCAAACTAATCGTCAGAACAAAACGATAATTAGAATAATAATTGAGATTCAAATACTTACCAAAGAAACACAAATTTTGTAAAGTCAACTTTAAGGCTAGGCGGTATCGGCAATAAAGCCTCCTTGCGATTTTTATAATATCACTTCATAAAAAGAACAAACGTCACAGTTAACTCTGCTCAACTAAGAAAATATAATTAAGAAAATTTTCTGCGACAAGATCGCCACTTAGTTCTTTTCGGTTCCTCGTCGCTTAGGGTTCCTCGTCAAGAAGAATGATGCGCACATGAACCAAATGTCGTAAACTAGAGGGTCCTCTTTTATCAAATTTCATTTTAGTTGACTTAACCTGGTTCTGCCATGTCAAAATTTGTCCACTTTGTTTCTTGCGTCAATCTGTCACTGGCTAAGAGAATGTCTTACCGATAATAGAAGCACATTTGATAGTGCTTTCGCTTTACAATCAAAGAGCAATTTTTGATCTCACCAAAAATAATTTTACAATTGTCCTAATTTCTTGTTCGTTATTGGGCTGGTCTTCACAAATAACAGTGATCAAATGCCTGTAGGCGTCTAAAATATTCGATTCTAAAAACCCAGGTTTCACTAGCACATAACAATACTGCACATGCTGATGCACTTTAGGTACAACCAATTAAAACAGAAAGAGATACTCTTCTTTCTCCGTAGATGACGAAGACTACTCGAGCTTTCGTGATTCTTATATTCCCACCGTCACTCATATCACCAAAATTAATATTTTAGCTTCTAAGATATGTAGGCCTGTCAAATACGTCAAGATTTTCGCCCTGAAACCACAGAGCGAGTGATGCGAGATGCTTTAGAATTATCATACATTTAGAGGGTTTGAGCTCTTCCCACAGTAAGACTGAATGAAGACGTCGGCATGGTCTAGATCGATCGGTGCCTGCATAATGAAATACTTTGTTCCCGATGGGATTGAGCACAAAATTAAATAAAAATGTGAGACATCTTCCTTGACTAACAACACTGCCAGTAATAAACCGTTTTAGACATCATTGTTCAAGTACTTGCCATAATTTGTAGATATTATCTATACAGCCCCGACCTGGGCATGATCCGGCTTGTTCTGTACTAGTATGTGATTCACGCGAAGTGCTGAGACGGCATAAAATAATCAAAGCAAATAATCTATAAAAGACTGAATTCAGGTGTATACCATGATGGCTATAATTAAATTTATAATTGCCTTTTTCTGAGATAGGAATGATAGTCGACCAGCTACAAGCAAAGGCACTATTTCCTCAAACCCTATTGAACGAAAAAAGGTAACTCTGCGCTCTAAAAATTGTCACTAAATGAAGTAAGTAACAGGTCACACGGGTCGCAGCCTTGCGCCGTATAATAGATACGATTGCATTCTATATTTATAACTGGTGGTTGTGAGAATTTTGTTCGTCCAATCTATAAATCCATAACATTTTATCGGATTTTAGATTGGTGTAACTATTAGTTATTGTTTCGCAAACTTTTAATATCCTGAGCTGTTGCCCGAATAAGCTGAATCAAATATCAGCTATTTACGTACTGGTCGTTGCGGTGATTACTTGGTGCGAAAGTTTTTTCCCTCTCTTGATCCCTGCTGTGTGCAACTCAAGTATAAGCTGTGCTCCGCACAGTAATCCAACATTAACGTTACACATTGAGCTAAAAGTGAGTTTGCCACCCAGAAAACATTCTGCGTCGCTGAAGTGCCCATCTTTAGCATTCAAGATTTTATCTTTTTTGGATGGAAGACTTAGATTTTTGTCTCTATTATTATAACAATCGGTGGTCACGGTTTCTGGCGTTTATAATTTATCCAACGTACGTGTTAGAGCTTCAGCTTGGTCAATTTGTTATACTGTTTATGAATGGTAGTTTTCTTGAACATGTTTCGATATTTGACAAGCTAGCATTGGGCTCAGTAATTTGATTATTATCTACCATATTTATAGCATCTAAAAGTGAAAAATAATGATGAGACAGAATCGGAAATGAAGGTCGGCAACGATGGAATCCATTTCTACTTCAAGGGGTAATAACATTTTTATGAGACGCTATTCCCAGTAATAAGGAATGCGTCTCATTACACCGGGTAGCAAGTTATGTTTCGCAGATTGTACGTAGATAAGCAATCGAATCCAGATCGAACATATTCTTCCATGCAGGTGTTTGTCTGTTTCATTAATGTTTTGACAGTTTCGAACATATGCTGCCAAAAGGTGTATCAAATTGCCTTATATAATGAATGCCCCGATTGACAACTAAGCTCTACAACCTGTGGTAACTTATGCGTAATTTAAAGTAAACTATCGACACGAACGCAAGATTAACACATAGTTGGCATAACTAAAGGACTATAAGCACAATGCAATTTATAAAAAAATCATAAAACAACAAATCTAATGAAATTTAGATAGATTGTCTCAGCAGTGGCAAATCTAAAACTGCATTAAAAGCAATTTCAAATTCTTCAATCTACAGCACGAAAAATAACTGAATTTGCCTCGATCTCCAAATGATGGCGTTATAGATGCTTATTCTTAAAAGGTGATTCTCGGTCTCTTACGAACCCTAAAGCATACCATTGGTTCAGAAATTTGAACAAAAATATATGAGCACATTGCGTCTATCTCAAGAAAAAATCGATCGCAGTGGAAAGGAAGTGTGCCATCCGAGTTACCAAGTTACGAAAAAGCTAATAATAACTACTTCCAGTGCTTATCTAAACTGCTCTGGACATTAAATATTCCAGTGCTAGTTATAACTTACATTTATGTCCTAGCTAGAATTGTTTTAGAAGCTCGTCGACTTATGTTCGGAGTATTATCGGCCTCAAATAAATTAAAGATGCAGCCGTTGCCGGAGGGTCCGCAACTCTCGCTGAAGAGTGAATCTGAGGTAGTAGCCGGTCTTTTACGCCGAATACAATATGCTCAGTAGATCACCCAGTGAGGTCTAATGATTATTGCTCCAAAAGCTTTCAGTATTGCAAATTTTATCTCTGAAGCCGTTAAATATTCTCATTGGCGACCAGTTCCCCTACATAACTTGACTTGTCTATATGTAGTTAAATACTGTTTGTTGCGAAGAACTAATATATATGCAAGTATGTATTAGGTGCTGCGAACCTAGTAACAAATTAGTTCAGTTATGACCAGAAGGATTAACCAAAGGCAGCATGAACGGAAAGTATAATCTCATGCACATTCGTTTCGTGCTTACTGGCGACTCATCAGTAGGAGCCGGTATTACGCCCTTTAGCCACTATATATTTGGTCGAAGAATGTGGAATAATAGGACAGTACAATCTCCTAGACGAATGTGTAAACATGCAATAGTGAAGCTAACATCATATAAAGTCTTTGACAATGCGACTTCAACGCTAACTCACACTATATAATATATATACCGAGTCTGGAGTAATAGGTGTTCAGAAATTGTTGTAATTCTCAATTTCGGTGAACTTTAGCATAAATTGATATCCATCAGTTTAGTATCATGTACCGACTCTGAAACCATAGTGTTAGTACCATGTACCTTTTCGGTACCATAATGTTGGTATCGTTAGTCAAAACGCAGATCAGGTAAATGTTGGTATCGGTCACTAACACAATAGCCATAGTGTTAGTATCCTTTACAGACTCGTTATATATATTATATAGTGTGAGTTAGAGTTGAAGTCGCATTGTCGTAGACTTTATATGATGTTAGCTTTACTAGTGCAGGTTTACACATTCGTCTAGGAGATTGTATCGTCCTATTATTCCACATTCTTCGACCAAATATATAGTGGTTAAAGGGCGTAATACCGGCTCCTACTAATGAGTCGTCAGTAAGCACGAAACGAATGTGCATGAGATTATACTTTTCCTTCATGCTGCCTTTGGTTTATCCTTCTGGTCACAACTGAACTAATATGTTACTAGGTTCGCAAAACCTAATACATACTTGTCTCTATGTATTACTTGCAAATTTTAATAATACCATATAATACAATGACTTCTAACAGCTTAGGCTATGGGCATTGAATTAATCTTCGGAAACTGCACGTTTATGGCTCTGTCCACCTGACACCGGAGAGATGAATACTTACTTTTGGCAATGCCTGGTAAATTTTGTAAAGGCTTTTCGGTAAATTTGGTAAGTCACGATATTCTAGACGTAAGTATAATAACTCGATTTAATTTGGTCACTTTGGGAACGAGTATTCTGTCTGAAAGGTCGTGGGATCACGTTACAAACAGGATCCAGTAGGAATTCCGAAATGATGTTCTTCACTGTCACAATTATCTAAGGAATATGCTGAACCCCAAAGCATACCTCTGGTTCAGAGTTTCGAAGGAAATCATGCGAAAAATAAACAACAAATTCTCGCATTTATTTTTTCTATCGATATTAGCTATTTTTATAAGTTTTTTAAAGGCTGAGTAGCAGAACCCTAAACCTGCTAAATAAATCAAGAACGAATAGACAACATCTTTAATATTATTTTTTAAAGGCATGCGTTTATTTAGTAGAAAAGGAAACCATGGAAAATGAAATAGGAATCTTGTGCGTAAAGAGCTTTAAAGACGCACATAAAAAATTTCATCTGCATTAATTTTTATGAATTTGAAAGAAAGACACGGTCTTATAGGCATTCGATTTTCCATTTGTCATTATATAATCTATGTCTACGCTGTACATATTTGATGATCAATAGTGTTCAAAAAGTTTGATGAAATAGTTAAGAGAGTCAGCCGATGAATTTGCACTGTAGAATATCTGAGTGAATGGCAAAACATAAAGTATGCCGATTCAAGTTTCTCTTTATTTATTCCTTTTGCGCCGTCGGTTATCTTCTTCTTGATCCGCTATTTTGACATAAAATAAATAGCTGTAAACAGCATAAAACACCATTACCCTGTGCCAAATTCTTTCAATAGAGAACTCGGAGAAATGGATTTTCAAAGAGACATCTTCCTCGTGGCCTCAACTCGCATTATCATAGCATTATGGAACATTACAAATGAACGGAGCTACGTTTAATTTTTGAGTTAATGCGTATCAAGGCCAGGAGGGAGGCATCCGAAATTAAAAGCTAAACTATTGGCAAAGAAAAATAAAATTCTGGAAAAGCAATATAAAGTCAAAATTAATACAATGAAACGGCGGTATTCATATGGATCAATTCGTGTGTCTTATACGTGATACACAGCATGGGAAAAATAAAAAGCATTATGTAGCCTAATACAAGCTAATTATTTCGACTTTCAAAGGTATAAAGTTGAAAATATGATGTTTTAACAATGAAGCAATGGACTGCTATCCAATGTACAGGAAATAAAGCCACACTGGCAGTGTTGGATACCACTGAAGAATTGCTCAATGAAATTTAAACTATAAATTAGTAGACGGAAAGACCTTTAAACTAAATTACTCTACAACTGGTTCATAAAACCACACACATTACAAACAAGTTGGCATAATTAAGGTCTACGTTATTCGTATCCAGTTCGCACAATTCAATGAAATAATTCTCCCTGGCATAAGCTTAATAAGGTATTTGTTAAAGCCAATGTCTCTAAAAAGCATTCACGAATTAAGAATAATTCATCTCGATAAAGCTTTATGCTGTGGAGAGCCCCGGGTTTGTCCTCTTCATGAGCGCTAGATCATGGTATTTCATAATAAAGAAAAATGCATTATAGATATGTTAAAAAATTGATCTCCTACCTCAATTCATTAATAAAATCGATGTAAAAATTCGTGTTGAAGTCGCTGGTTCGGAAAGACAAAAAGAATTCAAAATAGAAGCTAATCAAAGTTACATAAAAGGCATAGATACACGCCACTAATTACCAATTTAATGAAAAGAACGTATAAAACTACGTGGGAATAAAATTTTCAACTGCCCAACGCGTCTAGAGCCTACATTTTTCCAAACTTTAGTGCTGGCCCGTGCAACTCATTTGTCCAAAACGGCTTATACTTTTTCACTTTGGAAACACTGAAGTCCAAGCGATATCAGCATCCGAGGTAATTGGAATATTTGTTGCCGAACTCACCAGACGTTCGCAATAACGATCAACCAAGTCTTTGACTGGAAACACATTTAAGCATGTTTAAAAAGAAAAAGAGAACAAGAAAAAATGAAATGTCAATACTTAAAAGAACACTGGTTGCGTGAGCGGTGATAACAATTGCATTAATCAAGTTTGCGATCTTTATACATACACCTGACCCTTCATGTACATAAATTTTTCGTTATAAACTAAGAATTGTATAGTATATAAGAGCAATTAATCCAGTAGACCGATTTCGCCCTTATTAGGAGCTCATCGCGTACTCTCCAAAATTTCCTCGGACAGGGCTCGAAGCTTAAATAATAACCAAATAAATCATAATAGATCAATAATACAGCTACTAATACTACTTAACAATTACACAAAAATAGCTGAACCAAAATTTACTACTATTTTATCGTAGCAAGTCGTGCTAAGAAAAATAATATTCATAAAACAATACACACACACACACACACACACGCACGCCCAAATGCGCATTCATATAAATGCGTACCGATAAAAACCGACATGCATACATATATAACACCTTAAATACCAGCTCCATTAAATCGTACATAAACGTTATTATTATAATCAAGGTTGCAATCTTGATATAAGCACCTGACCCATTACTTACTTGTTAGGTCAGTATAAACTAAGAATTGTATAGTGCAGAATTGACGTTTCTTAATTTATACTGACATATGCAAGTAATTAAAGGGTCAGGTGCTTATATCAAGACCGCAACCTTGATTATAATCATTGTTATCACCGCCCGCGTAACCAATGTTCGGTTAATACACGTTATTATACTAATGCATGAGCATATAAATAATATATATACGTCGCCCACTCCAAGTGGTATCGCCAACGTTGCTTTGCCTGAAAGCTTAATAGGTCATAACTGTATGGTGCAGAGATTTAGTTTGCCTAATTCTCCTGTCTTATCTAGGTAAATATACTCATAGTAACTAGGTCCTACCTCTCATAAATCACCCTACTTTAATCATTTGTGTGTATAAATCATTTTTTGCCATTTAAAACATTTCTTTTTCTTTTGTTATTTTGCCTATGGTTATATGGCATCGAATCATTAATTACGAATGGCTTCTGAATTCTGTGCATGATAATTACCTAAATACATGCATGTGCTTTTAAAGTTTGTATTGCGAAAAAAATCACCTATTGAAGAAAAACACTATTGTAAAGCCGGAATCCACAACACAGATTGGAAAAGCCTATTTTATTTACACCGGAACTCAGCTTGACTGCAGTATGTGGTACTTCATATGGTTAATGCTCAAAAGCAACTGGAATTTAGTTGGATTAAATACATAAATTATACAGCAGTATTCGGGAAACACACATTCTGATGTGTTCTGTGTTGTGAACATCTGCTTTATAAAAACGGTTTGCTTCAATATACGAGTTACTTATCCATTCAAATGAATAAAACAAAAACGGTTGAACTAAATTTTAGAGTATCTACGATTTTCAATCGTGGGTTGTCGCTTTGCACTATCAATTGCACAGTAATCCGATTGATCCCCATTTCCAGGTTCGCATCGAGTTAGTCTTCGTGGTGGCTAGGTGCTGAATCGTCCTCGAAGGCTTCAGTGTTCATACGAACCACTGGAAATGAGGTAAATTCTAATCTTCGTTGACTAGCTACGTTTCGGGACGGAATTTTCCGTTCCATCATCGGGCATCTAATCACCACACACACACACACACACATATATATATATATATATATATATATATATATATATATATATATATATACAGTCAAAATGATCACAATGACAGATATAAGCAAATTTGTTTAACATGACAGCATGCATAAAAGCCGGGCCCTATTAGATAAGCCTGAACTTGTGCATACATTTAATTTTCTATTAGTTAATGTGAACCTAGTAACAAATAAGTTCAAATAAGACCAAAGTCCACATTATTTAAAGTTATAATCTCATATCCACGTAAGTCTCGTGTTTACTGGCGACTCGTCAATAGGAACCGGTGCTACATTCTATACCCACTATATATTCGATCAAGAAATGTGGGATATCTGGACTGTACAATCTCCCATGCGAATGTGTATTCAAGCAGTAACAGAGTTAAGTTCATGTAAAGTCTTCGACAATACGATTTCAAAGCCAACTATATATATATATATATATATTTATATATATATATATAAATGTATCTTATAAATATATATATAAGCCCACAAATCTAGAGTAGCAGGTGAGTCTCGAATATCATGAGACAAAATACGTAGTGCATCTTGGAGAAGGCTACACTTTGAAGTACGGATCTGCAATACCAAACGTGCATAAACTAACCCTGCCGTCTATATCTAGTAAGCCTACACGGATACTATCTTCGATGCAAACCGATAGATTATACTTTTTTAAACAGTGTATTTGTCAAGTTTAACTATTCTAGCCAACTTTTTGCACATTCTCATTCGTTTGTTAATTTTTCACATCTATGACGAGTGTATGTTTTCTGTTGGTTGCTAACAGACGAAAGGCACTTCCTCAGCATATTTATAATATTAATCTTAACATACTTATACAGCGCCTAATAATCCTCACCAGCATGTATTTGGTCGTGTTATGATAACCCAGAAAAATTAAAATGTATGCATCTTTTTTTAAACAAATTCTATTAGACTGCACAAATAAAATCGTTTGGTCGGTTACCTATGCTAGATAACATAAACACGCTGGTTAACCGGATAAACTCTGCTGTTGGATTGGAAATGTAACTATAATGTACAAATTAACAACATTTGATTATCTAAAGCTGACTAAGCACTAACTCCGAGTACAGACTGGGCCTTAATGAGCATGTAATGAGTTGTTTGCCTGGTATCACTCATTGGGTTATATTGGTGACAAAGTATGAGAATCTGATTAATCGTTTCGATTCTGCCCTAGGAATGAGCAATCTAGCGTTCTTTCGCTACCTACAGTTGATGATACTTTGCCTAAATCTGTCGGTGTCAGCATTTTACTGTGTGTTATTAGAAGCCTGAGAAAGTTACTGGAAATGAAGTACCGTAACGTAGAAAGTCAACCAGGATTAAATTTACCTTATTTCCAGTTGTTTGTACGAACGATGTGGAAGCGTTCGGAGTTGAGGAACAAATCAGCATCCAGCCACAACGAAGACGAACTCAATGCGTACTTGGAAATGGGAATCAATCGGATCTTTGTGAAATTAATATTGCAAATCCACCACCAACGAAAGAAAACCGTGGATACTCTAATTGTTGATACTGCCAATGTTACAACAACAAAAACTACATCTAATTCTACTACTGGCAATACGTATACCACTACGACACAGAATTACACCGGAATAGTAAAAATATGTTTTGATAGTTACTTAAAAACTAAATGGGAGGCGAAATTTTTTTCCCCTGTCAAGCAATATTTCGTAAGTAAATTACCGTGTTTCTTAGAAGAACAATACTTACCACTTTCGATAGGTGGTCGAAATGACTTCAAAAGCTGTTTTGTCGTCTCTCTGGCAACCAATTTGAAAGCATTCTAAATAGAAAAGTAAAAATAAGTCAATTGAGTAGTATGATCTAATAAGATTAAATGTTAATTTCACATAGCCTCAGTTACTTTAACACAATAAAATGACAAACATAAGTCAAATTATGAAGTTCAACGTCTCATAAATGAGTTAATATCGAGCCATGTTATAATTTTTAACTATTTACAGAATTATGCTTTCTGATTTCTCTTTACAACATCTGACAATAAGTGCTCGTCTTTAGAAAAGCAAATAAGGCTCCATCAACTTCGTTGGCTCGGTCACGTTTTGCGTATGCCCTCATTCCGATTGCCCAATAGAGCTCTGTTCTCTCATCCAGCACCAAATTGGCGTAAGAAACAAGGTGGGCAGATTTTGACATGGCAGAAACAATTAAAGTCACTTACATCCAAATTGGGTAGTATAGGATCCACTCGTCTGCCGGGATGGGGTCCCCGTGCACATCACAGTTCTTGGTTAGAAACCCTTAGCGATATGGCAGCGAATCGAGCTCAGTGGCGATCTTGTTGCAGATGTATAGTAGAATCATCTTCGTAACTTTCTTTTCTTAGTAGGGCAAAGTTAGCTGCGAGGTTCGGTTTGTTTATGACGTGATACGGTGAAATCCGCAAGGAAGCTGTGTTGCTGATGTCGCCTTGCCCGAATGCTAACTTGGCCATAATGGTGTTGTGGAGAGGTTTAGTTTGCCTCATTTCTGTGAGTTATCCTGATAAATTTACTCATAGTAGCAAGGTTTTCCTTTTCTCTCTACCCCTCTCCCTCTCTCGTAAATCTCAATAATAATTTATCTAAATTCACTTATATACTTTTTTCCCACTCCTTATGGTTATATGGCAGTGAAACATTAGTCACTTGACTTTTGTGTGGCTGGAAATGATGATGATGATTTACATTTATATTTTGTCTCAGCAAATACACAATATTTCATCAGGTAGCAAAGGTAATCCATTACATGGACAGCTTTCGTCCTTAGTGGGTACTCTTCAAGTCCTGACTGAAGTTTGCCGCGGCTAGGACTCGAACCGGAATGCATTTGCTTCCGGAACTCTATCCATTGTGCCACCCGTGCTGCGTACAATACAGAATTTTAAATCATACACCAACTTATGTTTTCAATTAACCTTTACTCCAGGTGGAACCTATTTTAAATCTCTTAAAAATTGAAGCTATAACTAGCCACCCACAATGTAGTTTAAAAAGTTCAGGTTATACTGACGACATATATTAATAATCGTCAATATCATTATCATCACGGATGGCAATACAAAATTCGTTAGTATCTGATGCTTCTCTGCCATATAGTTAGGTAAGTATTTTTAAACAAAAATTTGACAAAAGTAATAATAATGGTTAAAAAAAATTTAGACAAAAATGTGCTAAGGAGGGTGATTTATAAAGGACATTTATTTAATCTGAGTATATTTACTTATATGACACAAAGAAATGAGGGAACCTAGACCTCTACACAATAACAATTTAAACGAGTACGCTTCCAGACAAGGTGAGGACGCTAAAACAACTGTCTTGTCATTTTCATTGTATCGCTTCATAAGCCCGACAGAACCTTGAAGTTAACTCTGCCAAACTAAGGAAAGATAGTTAAGAAGATAATTTTACTGGAAATATGAAAGATAATGGCCACTGAGCTCGATTCGATGCCACATCACGTAGGGTTTCCAACCAAAAGCTATGATGCGTATGTAGACCTCATCATGGAATACGAGGGCCATATATTCCCTATTTGATTGTAGTTGACTTTAGTTACTTCTTTCATGTCACCTAGTTTATTACGTCAATCTGGCATTGGGTGAGAGAATAATGCTCTACTTGGCAATAGAAATGAAGGAATACGTAAAATGTAACTGAGCCAGCTTAGTTTATGGGATCCCATTTGTTGGTATAACGAGGAACACTTGTTGGCTGATCAAAACTATGTCCACGTATGTCAAAGTTGCTTATTCGCTGCTTGCCATCTGTATGTACTATGCATCTTAAACAACGGTTGTCGAACGTCGGCAAGCATCTAAAATCATCAAATCTAAAGAGCCAAGTAGCACTAACGTACAACAAAACTGCAGTAACCGTTTCACTACATACATAAACTTCAAGTCCAAGTGAGATACCCACGTTATTCCATACATGGAGAAGGTTCGAGGAAATTACTCGAGCTTTCACGATCCTCTTACTACCTCGTCAGTCGCATTGATACGGCTACTATGATATATAAATGTCACCTACGCCCATGACCTCACTTTGTAGTCGCAGAGTTAGAGTGAGTGGTGGGTGTTCTTTTATAAGTATCTTGCATTTAGAGGGTGCGAAAGTCATACCGAAAGACGAACAAAGTCTACTAATGTATTAAATGTGGCCCGAGCAGAATCTCGATTGTCGACAAATCTACCGCCTGTGAGAACCTTGACACCTGCATCCAGAACGTATAAATGGTTGTTGTTCGTAACATCTATTAAAAGAATTAAACAAATATGGGGTAGCGGACAGTCTCGGCGAAGTAAAGATTGTGTAAATTCGTTGTATACTTTAAAGCGACCACAAGTGTTTGTGTGGACAGCGTGTATAATATTTACAAGATTTGTGGGCACACCACTTTTCGACAAAATATCGACTAGTACATTACGATACATACTTCAAGTCCAGAATGACGGTTATTGAGGGATGGTGATACACATGTCGCTGTTAAGAATCCAACTTGTTTTTCTCTAAAATGCGATTCATGCGATCGCGCTTAGATGGTGTAAGACAATCGAAGCATATTATCTTAACACTCAAAATTTGTACCACAATGGTTATCACACGTAACTATTGTCGTTTAGAAGGATATAAGGGATTGTCTACACAATTAAAACAACCGGTACTGCCACAATCCTTAAATAAGTTAGGAAGCAAATCATCTTGGCCTGCAGCTTTCTGATCTACAAGTGATTAGCAATCCACACTGTTGACATATATGTAACTTCGGGGACCGGAACTGAGGCAGGTATCTTTATTTTCTTCACTATCCTATGAAGGCGACACATTTTATCGGTTATTAGATTAGTTATGTATTGTTTATTTCGAAGAACTAATATACACGCAAATGTTTATTAGGTATTGCATAGATAGTAACAAATTTGTTCATATAGGACCAGAAGGAAATCCAAAATTCAGCACATGTTGGCTATTACCTGATGCGAACTATTCTTCCATCACTTCGGCATTTTTGGTAGAAAAGGAATCGAGATCAACTATTAGGCGGCACACGAACTGGCGTCTTACAACTCTACGAGCTTTATTATAAGCCAAGCTAGCTAGAATTTGGTGTCTAGTTTCGAGAATATAATGTCTTATACAGTATTATCTACACTGTCGATAGTGAATCCTATTTTAGTCAACAGTAAGTTCGAATGTTCACCATTAAGACCGGTTAGCTTTGACTCTAGAATATCTTCATATTTTTTCGGAAAGACGGTTTTTCGGATTTGCTTAGATCTATTTGCGGTTTATTCGTATTTATTAGCCTGGAAAACTTGAGTGCAAATCTACAAAGAATAGGTCCAAAACGAACGATAATTATGGATACAACAGCACCGTCTATAAATAATTGCCATTTGTTCTATTTGAGTCCACTTTTCCAGGAGTTGGTAGACGCCATGTAGCGAAACGCCCTATACCATGTTTCAAGTTTTCTACGGTACCCGTGCGGGATCACGTACCGTACGGCGTATCGAGTCAGGTACTCCACTACATATTTCTCTCTATATATATAAACTGGCAAAAGGCACGGAGCACCCTGTCAATTCGACCAATTTCACAATTCTACATAAAGCAAAATCAGAAAAATTATTTATCTATGAAGCCCTTTACATAAAACAACAAGCACCTGACCTTAATATTCAAAAGTTTCATCAACATGATATTCTTATCGACTGGCCAAGAATAACAAAATTCAACAACAATCTACTAGTATCCAGCCAAGAACAAACAGGCCCTCGACTAGAATCAACAAACATACAATCGGATTGGCAACAAACTGAAGTGGAAATAACAGAGGCGCATACGGTGACAGAAGTTTCCAAACAATATGAGCGTTTAACACTGCAATCCACACTGGCGCTGTTACCATGTGGAAATTACAAATTTGCGCAACAAGGTGAAACGATCAACTACACTGGGAAAAATAGCACTCGTACATGTAACAGTGAACAATGCGCACAAATGGTTAATTCTCAAGCCATCAAAACAATAATGACCAGATCTCAGACATCACTTTGCAATACTGCGAGAATGACCTTTACATGCAAACACGCACACACACAAACACAAACGCATACACACTTACCAACTAGCCAAAACAAGAAACAGAAATAAAAGCGGGTCAGATTTGTTATCACTAGCGTAATCAATTGAAAACCCAGAATGTATATAAATGAATGATTGTATAGCGATGATTAGTATTCACGAAATAAATGGCCTTTATCCACTTTGTTATTTATGTGTTTTTTCTTCCTAATTACAAATATATATATATATATATATATAATGTATTTGATTGCGTCCATATTAAGTATAAACAGAAAACTGCACAGAATAGAAATAACAGTACAGTAGACCCGTTTTGTTCATATAGTTGCCAGAATTACCACCGCCGAAACTTCAACAGAGATGCATTTGCTTCCGAGACTAGCAAATTATCCACTACGCTATCTAAGCCGCACATCGCACGTGTTTTCCCCAGTGCAGAAAACTGGCATTGCTTTCTACCTAAAGTTCAAAATGGTCACCTCTAATTTGTTATTATAGGCACGAGGACGTGATCGTGAATGAAGTTATAATGACAGGATTAATTTATTCATGTGTTATTAGCATAAACTAAACAGTTTCTTAAAAAGCAAATGAAAATTATGAAGTAGAACAGTTTTTTTCCTTAGAATGCATTAACAAAAAAACAATCACTACTTTAGTTACTATTGTCAGCCCGATTAAGAGCATTATAAACTAGCATGATAAACTCATGCTTCATAGAAGCAACTATGGAAAGTATTATTCAAATATATGCATCGGATGTAGATCAGATAGCCTACTTATAATTCATAGAAAATATATACCCTGAATACTTCAACATATTTTAAATGATACGTGTGGTTAATAGGACTGGCATTCTTTAAAGTACGACTACAAATCCAGGTAGAGAATATTCTCGTTTAATCGGAGAAAATTGTATTGTCCCAAAATAGTGCCATCGTAAAAATCACTTACCCTATCAGCAAAGTATTCTTCTGCAAAGTATTGAGACAGACAAGATATTACGAGTTTCGCAGTATTTTTGGTGTCCAAGCGTTCATCGTGGCTTAGCACAGTTTCATTTACCTAGCATAGACAAGGCAAAACGAAATGACATCTTTCAGAAATCCCGACATATTATTTATTACAACCACAGATCAAATTTTAAAAAACAATGTAAAGTAAACTCAACTGTTGATGATTAATATTTACATAGCATTTATAAATCACGTTCGCTGGCTTAAAATGAGTACAAAAAGTACGCACAATATCAGCTACACACGCTAACGCAATTCATCGGTATTGATAACCTGTATTATTTATTCCACATTACGCGAGTCGTTGCAGAAGGCGATTTCTGTTGATTTAAAGTGGGTAAACAAGATTTCGATAGCTAATTTTATCACACGATCCATCAACAGCCGCTTAATCTTCTGTTATCTATCAAAGCACAACAGGAAGTCGCGCGTCTGCATCGATTCGAAATGAGAAGCTCAACTGCGAATCCTATCCCTATTAATCGCACATGTATGATAACTTTAAATCAAGATTGAGAGCTTGAAAGAAACCAAAATCCCATCGTATATAACCAGTTACAGAACATAGCAAGACTACCGACAATCACACCAGCTGACGCATAGCAACCTCCTATGACTATTAACAGAGAACTACGGCAAGCTTACTGACGACGACCTAACAATGTATGTGAGAGCCGAATTTCGTATTTTCCATACCTTATTGTATATTGCGATTTGATCTTCGTTAGCCAGTTTACCGCCGTGTTCTGATAATGACCATAGAAGGTCGAATCACGTCAGTAAGTGCCACTCACAATGATTTTGCTATGTTGCACGACCGATTAAACAAAATGTGATTAATGACCACCTGATAATATTAAAATGATAAAATACCGTCACAAAATGGGTGTTCTTAAATATTGGTTAATGCATAAACATTGGCAACATAAACTAAATTGGCAATAATCATGCTCTCCAAATTACGCAAAATGACATTCACAATACTTCTCTACATGGCATTGCGTCCGGCGCATAATGACAGATTCTGGCTAGCTATTTGCAGTTCTGCGAAAAAACACTCAAACTAACCTCAAAATGTGTTAAAAACAATTCAAAACTAATTGGCATCAAACACAGAATCTCATTATATGTTTTCATTCTGTGGAGCAGGTAATAAGTTTCACTTTTCTAAATAGAATGGTCATGAGGTCCATTTCTATCGACAGAAATTTAGGATTCTACTAGATTTTTCAAATCGACAGTCAAACAGCCAGACAGCACAGCAATAGATCTACATTTAACAAGCAATACTTCACAGCAGCATAATCATGAAATACATAGTCGTGCGTGGGTCTCCAATAACGATGAATCTGTGGTCAAGTAAAGCGGTTGATTTCACTATTTTACGTTAAGATTAAGAATTTTTGTAATTCTTATATATATATATATATATATATATATATATATATATATATATATATATATATATATATATATATATGCTTATGTATTACCCTGATAATTTTACTATATAAAAATATTTTACCTCACAATCCTGGCTAGTTTCTGAAGCAGCTTCATCAACAGGTACGGAATCAAATTTCGCGCGTTTCCCAAAATCCTCCACTGAATCCGCTAAGCAGTTGGAACTTAAACGTTTACAGTTGGGTAACTCGCTGGTGCTGTTTGTCAATGTGTCGTGTGCACAGTCGTTGATGCTCGATCCTTGGTGTCCACGCGTTATAAGTAAAAAATCAATAAAAAATGTTAGCAAAGCAACATAGAATGATTGTTGCGTGTAAATAGCACGCGACTGCACAACCGAGACATTTAATCGGATCTATAAATGAAGTAGCTTTATCTGTTATTTTCAAATAGGATGTGCTTCCAAGTTCAAAGTCCACTAAAGTCTAATCTAACTGGTCTGGATGGCGAAAATCCGAATTTACTTTGGTCCAAAATAAGTTCCACAACGCACAAAATAAGAATAAACCCAAAATAGATGTAAACAAACTCGAACAACCGCCCTTTCGACAAAAATATGAAGATAATAAAATCAAAGCTAATTGTTCTTGGTGGCGAAAATCCGAATTTACTTTGGTTCAAGATAAGTTCCACTATGCGCAATGCAGATACTACTGTATGTGGCATTGCAGGCCCCCGTAGAAATAATCATTGGCTCTCTGTAAAATCTCTGGAGATACTCGAAACAAGATGCCAAATTCCACCCGGCTCGACTCATAAAAATACTCGTCGCAATATAAGACGCCAACTTAAGCGCAGTCTAAAAGTCGATCTAGAAAACTTTTTGACCAGAAAGGCTGAAGAAATTGAAAAGGCGTTCGCGTCAGGTAATAGTCGCTGTTTGTTCAAAATTATTCGCGCAACAGGCCCGAGAAAATTAAAACTTCGTGAAACTATAAATGATAGTAGCAATCATTTTATAACCAATAAAATAAGTGGTCTGGATAGGGGGACTGAACACATCAAAGATCAATTTTCGTGGGCACACGCGTCAGGTCAGATTCCCGAAAGCATGTCTGCATCAACAGTGTGGAATGTTAGTCTCTAAGAACCATCCGAGTTATAAGTACGCGATGCAATCCTATCTCTTAAACGCCGCAAAGCCGCAGGCGCCGATGATTTGCTTCCAGGATTATTTAAGGATGGTGGCCATATAATTTCAGGAGTGTTGACCAAACTATTTTATACTATATGGAATGAGGAAACCGTACCACTTGAATGGAATGAATCGAATCTTCAAAAAAGGCAATCGTAATTTGTGCGATAACCATCGTGATATAAGTTTGATTTCAGTCGTATCTAGGTTATTTTCTTCGATTATCCTACGTCGTCTTAGCGCTTCACGTGAATCACATACAAGTGAAGAACAGGCCGGATTCTGCTCAGGAAAAGGTTGTATAGATAATATATTTACGTTAAGACAAGTTCTTGAACAGAGACATTTATATCACCGTCCAAAATAGCCGTCTTTCTAGACTTTAAGGGTACATTTGATTCGATGGATCGCAATGTGTTATTCCATATTTTTTTCGAAAATCGGTTTGCCCACAATGTTTGTTAATATTATACGCGCTATCTACACAAATACTTCTGGTCGCGTTAAGGTCTACAACCAATTAACGCATAACTTTACAACCAGCAGTGGTGTTCGTCAAGGTTGCCAAATTTCCCCTTTTTGTTTAATTTTGTAATCGAGGCTATTATGAACAACACTCTTCCACACATTTAGGATTCACGTGTTGAAGTTCTCCCGGGCGATAAACTAGTCGATCTTGACTATGCGGATGATATCGTACTATTATTCGACAATCGGGATGCTGCACAGGCCACCTTGAATAGATTAACAGACGTTGTTCCATCTTTCGGTATGAAATTCGCACCCTCTAAATGTAATATACTGTTACAGGATCACCCATCACTCACTCGAATAAAGTATCACTCACTGCAGAATGAAGATCTAGAAATAGTCGACAGGTTTACATATCTTGGGAGCTCCATCAATAACGTAGGCAATATGTCCGATGAGGTGAGAATACGAATCGCGAAAGCTAGAGTAGCTTTCTCGAACCTTTATCATTTATATTATTATACTATTTCTGCTTTCTTTATATATATTTTTTCATTCATGGTTATATGGCAGTGAAACATTAGTCACTTTTGACTTTTGTATGGCTGGACATGATGATGATTGTGAATAGATAACATTTTGCAAATACTTTGTCTTCGGGCATCGGAAATTTTTTAGCACAAGATATTGTTATAAAATTAATTTTTCTGCATGCTGCATTTGATCGCAGGTTTTAACTAATTTTGTATGAAACAAACCACAGTTGAACAACTCAGACCAATTTAAGAGAAAATTCACGCATGAATTACATCGTTGTCACGTAATGCGTTGCCTGCCAACTCCAAAACTTTGGCTGCCAAGTACTCAAGGTCGAAATACCTCAGTGCTTTGCGGCTGGTGGTAGTTTTGTTATGTTGTTCGACAACTGGATAAATACAATGGGATCGGTGTTTACTTCAAGCTCGCAAACTTGATCTCAAGAATTGTTACCACCACCCGCACAATCAATTATTGTTAAATTGTATTGCCTACATATGTATATGTGGCGAAATCTGCAAATAGTGAATGTTCGTGACTGCATAGAAATTGTGCAGCCGACATTTCCAGTCAGGTACAATGCAGGCAAGGCTATTAGAAGTGAGAGCCGCATATCTAATTTTGCTTTCCTTATATATGCAATGCGGTTGGTCCTCGCTAATAAGTTTGCCGTCGTACTCTGATGATGATCATGGAAGGACGAAACGCGTCAGTGCGTTGCGGCTGGCGGTAGTTTTGTTATGTTGTTCGACGACTGGTTAAATACAATAGGATTGGTGTTTACTTCAAGCTCGCAAACTTGATTTCGAGAAGTATTCAAAGACTGTATTAAAGTCAACATGAGTACGGACACCAACACGCATATCATAATTGACTCTGTGCAAATGATTGTGTACAAAATCTATTAAGAACTGAAGACCAGCAGGAGCAGATCAACTCGTCGTCTTAGTACGTGATTTTATACCTTTTCCACGGCCAGACATAATTCAAAGTTATATTGTTAGCTAGGAGATCTGTCTCCAAGCTCACAATATTACCATAAATAACCATGTTCACAATAATAGTAGGATACAATTTACACCATTTTAAAGAACCTAAAATTACAAATGTTAAAGACCACTTTGCATGTTGCTACTTTTCTGTGACATTTTGTAGTACCTCCGCCATTATTTCTTTACACCATTTTAAAGAACCTAAAATTACAAATGTTAAAGAGCACTTTGTATGTTGCTACTTTTATGTGACATTTTGTAGTACCTCCGCCATTATTTCTTTGAGACGATGTATGAATGTGGGTAGGAAAGACTAGTGCGTAATATATAGCAAATTTCGTTTTGAAACTATCCCTAGTCCAACAAGATAATCAGTTTCGATTCTCTCTCTGTGTCTAACACACTCCCTCCCCACACCTATTCATCTCTCTCTAACTCTCTTTCTACCTCCCAGTGTATCTTACTACCATTCTATTTCTACCTCTATATTTCTCTCACTCACTCACTATATCTTAAAATGGAAAAGTAATCAGTGATAGTATTTATCAATAACTATTTTTCAAAGTTAATACGACAATATATCGTTTTTCGAAACGAGGACCAGGGAAGTAATCACTTCCCTGACACACAAAATTGTCTTTTTTATATTAGATTAGTTCTATAAACGTATCCCTTATACGGCATACAAAAGCACATAAAAGCATATGCATTAATCCGAGATTCCAAAGGTCAGTTCCGGCCTCGAGTGGTGTCAGGTTGAGCTCCTGACAACATATAATTTATAATCAGCCAAGGACAACCAAAACCCAGCTTCTGGTCCGCACGTAGCAAACCTGCATTCAAAAGCACGTGAATTTTCGAGGCATTGGCTGACGCTTCTAAGCCGGACGCTCCATGCAGATGAAGTTAATCAGCCCTGGCTTGCGAACAGTCTAAGAGACGTAACACATTAAAATAATGTCCTCCACAGTCTAATGGAACATGCTTCAGGAGCAAATTTTGAGGAATAAAAGAAGTTTCTGTTGCTTTATAAATCACATTTAACTTTCCACAATCATGGTGCATTCTCTATTAAGTTAAAGAGTGGTGCTGGCAACACTAATACTCGAGATTAATTTCTGCTATGACGCTACCGTTAGGCGACATGACCTAGAATTACACAGTATCTACCTCTCTAAAATCAGTTTATCTAGCCCTGGATCTAAATCACGCAAAATACTTGATTTCCTAACTGGCTATTGTATCTAACCATGCGGGAGGATACAATGGTCAATAAGAATTGCTTTTGCCTTGTGTCAACTGGGCTTTCATTTATTTGAAGATTTTATAGTCTATAATTCAATTTATCTGCGTAATAGGATGTCCACCTAAGCTACACTTAGCTATATTGACAGTACAATTTGTCTAAATTATCTCCTAGCGGTAGCTTCGAGCAATGCCAACTTATGTTACGCAATCAGCTCTAGGCTCCAGGCAAAGCTGATAGAAGAAGTAGCAACGGGTACAATAGTGTGTAAGTTATGTATTTGGCTCAAAAGAACGCGACTAGAGGAGCTGGATCTGATCCTCTGATCTGATATTGTGCAGTTCTCTAAGTCAGCTGAAAGTGCAAACCTTACGAATTCACGCGTGCATCATTGTTAAGGTGTACAACCACGTGTTCTGCGCAGAGAGATCGCGGACAATATTCGAAAGAGAAAATGGACCACAAATGGCTAATTGCGCCAATTTAAGTTGCATTGCAATGGCAGACAAGGAATCTCACCTCTTCTGCGAAACGCAGATAGCGAGCCAATCTAAAGCTTCGATGAAAAACCTCCCAGAAAATTGTAGCACATCAGTCGGCTGTATAATTACTTCATAATCCTACACTAATCCCTCGCTGCTACAACTCCACATGAAACATATAATGTCAACTGTTATGCATCGATATAAGAATGAACAAAAGCCACAATAGAATCCTTAAGGAAATAGAAAGCCCCTGAATATGATAGAATCTCAGCTGGCATCAATAAAGCATGCACTATCGTACTGTTGGGCCATTTTCAAAATTTTTCTCTTCTACATCAAGGCGTCAAAGACTTTCCCTTCTGACGGGAATAAGTGCTTTCTTCTCCCGTTCTCGAATACGAGTTTCTACTAGATCAGAAAACTACGGATAAATAAGCCCGCTAAATATTGCCTCGAATATCCTGACATGCCTTCTACAAAATCGGTTCGCTCAAAAGAGTCATGAAAATTACTTTCCAAAACTAGAGTTTCACCTTGGTTATGAATGTGACGACAAAATCTTTTGCGTCCGCCATACCTTGGAGCAATGATTTCTGTTGAAGAAATCAACTGTTTCCGGCTCCATTGATTTCCAGACTGTGTTTGACTCAGCAAGGTTGCATAATTATGCCAAAAAATGTTGAAAAGAAGTATTTTGTAGAGCATGACAGAATATTAGATTTTGACTTGCGCGGATGTATGTTCCATATGGCGTCAATTTTTGAAGCATCAGAAGATTGCTGGAACATGTTAAGTCAGGTATTTAGCAAATAGGTATCAGCCTCATTGAAGCAGATAAGGGTGTAAAGAAAACAGTTCCCCCAGTGTCAATGTTACGTAGGCTTTTATAAGGGCAAGCAAATCTTGGATTTACCTCTATCATAAACGAGCTTGAAAAGCTTGTTTCTAAAACTTGTGAAGAAATGCGGGCCGATGAAGGATATCGAAATAAGTGTCCAAAATATTTCAAACATAAGAAGTTACTGGTAAAAATCCTGCCTTATTCACAACGTAAATTAGGTAATTGTTAATACACCAGTTTCGTAAGTAAATCTTTATTCGCATGCTAAAATTGTTTTAACTTACTGGTCACAAACTACATAAACGTCGATACGGCAGGCTTACAGATAAGTCACAGTATTGCCTTGTTCACTAGTCAAACCTCATAAATATTGACGATTTATAATAAAAAAGACGGACAAACAGCGAATGCAAACACCTTGGGTCGCAACACAAGGAAAAGGTAACTAATCAAACACGACGACAAATATAAATGATAAAGAATAAAGGAAGATTGATTCTGAGCTTACTACCTTTTCCCAGGAGGCTACTATCTCTTTCCTTGATACTTGCTGTCGACGATGTACTAGTTTCTCTGTTTTTACGCAGTTTACTGTCGGAAGAAATATTAGGGCACGTTGGATCTGTAGCACAAGTTTTGCCAACGCCACATTCACTCGGAGTTGTGCTTTGTACACTTGATTGCGGTGCCCTCATTATTGTTTTCTGAGTATGGCCCCCATCTGCTTCTCCGTCATCTGAAATTTTTGAGGTTTTTGATTTTTCCCAAAAATACTGAATCTTTAGCTGTGTCGTCTTTTGTCCAATGGCTTCCTTCAAGCCGCCTGTCTTAGTTAAACTGCTACTTCGCCCTGTGTCATTGGATTTGGTTGCCGACCGAGAACTCGACGAGGACTTGGTTGAGGAACTCTTGGCGTGGGAAAGCAATGATGCAGAGGAAAAAGGACTGTCTGGGATTACAGAAGCAGGACATTTAGAATAACATGGAGCGATTGTGACAGATGTTGACGTTGTCGGTTTTCTAGCCAAGTCATTGCACTCATCTGAGCACAATTTGCTATCGACCGGGGAAGCATTTAGGCATTCCATTTCACTCTTGCCAATCAGAGACTGATGGTCTGAAGGTGCAGAACCAGGTGAGGATGATGGTGAAAGAGATGGCGATTTTGGGACTAACATTGGCTGACTTGAATGCGTACCGTCGTCTGGTTCTTTTTTTATTGCTGATAAAAGTGTATGTTTTGCTACAGAATCGGATTTTAGTGAATCGAAAGGCGCCAACGTAGCCGATATAGAGGAAGGTATCACACCCGGTCCTAGTTTATTCTGTAGCATATTCAAGATCCTCTATTAATATTATGCCAATAACGAAAAGAGGAAGAAATATAATAGATAAAAATGCATAAAACAAAAATAAATCAAAAGGTTTTCGAGTCCACTGCTAACATTGGCACTCAAAATATTTATAGGCTATTTTCTGAACCCATTGTCAATAGTAAACTCATGCTAACATAAACTTGACTAGTTTTAAGTCAAGTGCTAAATTTCGTTTAAACGACCTAATTTATGCGTATTCACGACTATTTAAATGAAATTCAACACTTGTCTTCATACTTTTTAATTTTGTAAAATAATTTTCGACGAAACATGGTTACAAAAGGAGACAAAACTTTCGTAGTGCCATACCACAAAGTTCAAAATAATCACATTGAAAATAGGACGGATATTCGTGATTTTTTTAAAAAATCAAATAATGAAAAATTAATACGAATTGAAGAAGTTGTTGGTTGCGAAATCCTTTCTCCACAGTTATATTTTCTAAACTCATTAATTTTGTGTGCTTTCGTATATATTTTAGTCTGTAATTTTTTTAAATAAAAGGAAAACACAACATACCACATTGTTTTCTAGATATAATATATAAGGAACCAGACGCATCAATCTAGGCGAGATCCTGAAAAACATTCATTTTCAACCACTCTGTATAAATATGCCTTTATAATAAAATAGAATACAATATAAAAAGTATTTAGCAGTTGACATTTATAACTGTTTAAAAAAATAGATGGCAAAAACCCGAATAGTATAAAGAAGCAAAATATTTGGAGCAAACAGCGATAAAAATGAGATTAAAAGTGAGAATTATAGAAGCTTAATTTTGTCAATATCGAAAGTAGAACTGTTTAGCATAGCAACACTAATAAGAGCACAATTTGCATAGACAAAAACGGAGACCATCCAAACTGTGACAAATCTCGAGCCCCAGATTTTTCACAAAAGTTAAGGAAATATTGAAGCACCATATTGTGAATTCATTCTCTACGATACAGATTGCAATGAACAAGTAGATCGACTCAGGTGCATTTTAGTAACATGAACGGGGGAAAATATACCTCAAAGCACACAAAAAATTGGGAAATAAAATACTATTGCACAATGGATCCCATAGAGACTAAAGCCATGTAACAGCAAAAGCAAGGTATTTACACTGGGACACTTGAGGACGAAAAACAGTAAAGAATCCACTGTACATATGCCGGCGAAAATAATGAAAGGCTGAAATATCGGTTGTGTGACCATATGCCGTAGTCTTTAGTTTCCTAGAAGCTAGCACATTAAATTATGATATTTACCGATAGAAACGGCCGGACCATCAAAAACTCCTTCCTAAATAGAAGTTACGATACCACCTTCGTATCGACAGGAAGTGATTTCACATTAAAATGACGTGAATTCTATTACAATGCATGTTTTAGACGGCTTTGGTATCTTCGTAATGGCACAGTATATATTTATCGTGTCTATAGGAAGGCATTTAAATGACAAAGGTGGAAAACGGTAATGTAAGCAATCTCAGCTGCGTACACTCACATTCCCAGAACATTTGACAGTCGTCTATCAGAAAAGGGCCAACAGCCGTAAACGTGAAAATTTGCCGATTTTGGCAATAGGAAAATGCGGAAAAATAGTCGATCTGCCCGGCTGACAGGACAAACCTTTAGCAAAATCGGAACTGCAGACCAGAAGGGTATTTAAAAATCACATCTCTACCTTAAGTTAACCATTTAAACAGCGACATGTTTTTCGCCGTCCAACAGTGGCCGTCTCTTTAGACTTCTTTTATGACGTGATACAATGAAGCTGTATTGTTGATGTTACGTTAACTTAAAGCTGACTTGGTTATAATGGTGATGTGTAGAGGTTTAGTTTGCCTCAATTTTGTGTTATTTAGATAAATATAGTGCTTTCTCACATAAATCTCACTAATAATTTGTTTGTATAAATTATTCTTTTTTGTCGTTATTTATAAAAAAATGCTTGTTTTTTGTTTCTCTTATGGTTATATGGCTTCGTATGGCTGTGCAGAATGGATGAATGAATCAGTTGAGAATATAACTAAATGGACTCCGATACTCTACTCAATGTGCTATCGCAAAATGATATCCGCGAAATTCTTAAACATTATACAAACTCTTTACACAAAAATTCCTGGTCACCTTAGGGATTAAAATAAAAAGCATCCGACAAGGATTTACGTTTTCTCCATTTCGTTTAAATTTCGTAATAGATGTCGTTACGAACTAGTGTCTTCCATATGTTCAGGATGTAGTACTCTCAGGCCATAGATTAGTCGACATTGACTATGCTGATGATATTGTATTAATTATTACAATATTTCATTTGTGTAGAAATAGTAATGTAATTTTTTTTTTCAAATTCGTCTCGATTTTTGTGCATTGTTATTTCGATCGACATGCCCGCCATCTTTTATATTATTATTCGACTACTATGATTCAGCCAAGGCCGTGCTGCATATTTGACGTTCTGTATTTTGATATTAAATTAGCATCCCCTTAATCTAAGATGGCTAGTAATTCACGTAAATTCTGCGTACCAAAATGAAAAGCTTGAAGTAGCTGACAGATTCCCATATACTAGTAGCTATATCGAGAACTTGAGCAATATTAGTGACGAAGCGCATGTGCAAAATCACAAAAGCCACAGTTATCCTCTTTAATCTTCACCATTTATGAAGAAATGAAAATTTCTCACTTTGCCCTACCGTCGCGTGTACAACAAATATTTAGGTGCCGTTTTGTTATATCTAGTGAAGCGTGTCCTTTAAAGCCGAAGATCACCGACATCTACTGGCTTCCGACCATCGTTGTTAAAATAGCGTAGTCAAGGCAGGATAGGGAAAAAAATTAATAAACACTGGCACTCGTAGAATTAATTGTGAAACCACCGAAAATGAATTCTCATTAGACAATCAAACACGGCTCCATCAATTGTGATGGCTCGGTCACGTTTTACCCATACTTTCATCCCGTTTTCCCATTGCAGCACAATTCTTTTAGGCCGCGCCATTTTGGCGTAAGACACTAGGTGGACAGATTTTGATATTGGAAAAAAGCAGAAGTCAATCACAAACAAATAGGACTTTATAGGACTAGTTTATCTAACACGATGAGGTACATGTGCGCATCATAGCATTTTGTTTGAAACCCTGCGCGATATGACATCAAATCGTGCACAATGACGATTTTGCTGCAGATGCCTACCAGAATGATTTTCTTAAAAGTCTTGTAGTTCGAATAGTTCATTGTGAGAGGTTGTCTTTATTAAAAAGCGATACTGTGAAAGACTCAAGGATGCTGTACTACCTATGGCGCCTTGCACTGAAGTTGACTTCGTCTATATTATGTTATGCAGAAGTCTAGGTGATCTTCTTTTCGTCTGATATCTTGGTAGGCGGCTCTAATCTAGACTAGATCCATCCCTTCATAAATCGTTCTACTTTTACTATGTATAGTATTATTATTATTATTATCATCACTAATATCAATACTCTTTCTGTTATCATAATCATAATCATAATAATTATCAGCAGCAACAGGTTAAGCATAAGAATCATCTGTAGCATTAGCAGCAGCGTCATTATCACTGTTATTAGTAATGATATTATTGTTATTATTATACCATTATAAGTTGTTCTCTCATGAATATTGGACAGTCAAGTATCCTTGTTAACGATAATGATTGAACAAATCACATAGGAAAGGAGCCACATTTTAAAATAAATGTTTGGACTGTAGCCATAGAAATTTCCGGCCTGACGAGAGGCGAGCACTAGCTAGTCAGCCCCGGTAGTGGTATAATGAATATTGCTGCATCTGATGGGATACATACATCATCGCGCACCTAGTTACAAATTAATTCAAATATAACCAGTAGGATAAAACGAAGAGAACAAGAATTAAAAGTATAATATCATGTACACGTGCGTGTCGTGTCTACTGATGATTCAACAGCAGGAGCCGGTACTACACCCTATACCTACCATATATTCAGTCAAGTAATGTGGGTCAATTGTACGGTAAAATTATCTGTAGAAAGTGCTTTCGCATCCAGAATTTTCGGCTCGGACCATGCACCTATCCGTTGTAGATTTCCACCTAAGTTTTCAGGAAAAATCGATAAGAATAAATTTCAAAGAGATGTTCGAATAGCCGTCTTTCCAACGAAAATATGAAGATATCCTAAAATCAAAGTTTACTGGTCTTGACGGTGAAAGTCAGAATTTCCTTTGGACGAAGGAAAGCTCCACTATACAAAATGAAGATACTACCGTAAAATGAAGCATTGGGTTACTTTAAAATCTGTGGAGATTCTCGAAATTAAGCGCCAAATTCAGACTCGCTGTGCTTATAATAATACCCGTAAAGTTGTAAGATGCCAACTTAAGCGCACTCTCAAAGTCGATCCCAGATCCTTGTGGACCAGACAGGCCGAAAAAATGGAACACGCGTTCGTATCATATAATAGCTGCAGTTTGTTTCAACATATCCGCACAACAGGTCCGAGAACATGAAAGTGAATGAAACTATGAATGTGGATAGCAATCATCTAATAACCGAAAAAAATTTCATCTTGATAGGTATGAAGAACACTTCAAAAATCAATTTTCTTTAGCACATGCGTCAATCTTGCAATATTCGTATTTATAGATTTTAGGAGTGCATTTGACTCGGTGGATTGCAATTTTCTATTTAATATTCTGTTGCAAAGTGGCGTGTCCACTATATTTGTAAATACTATACGTGCTCTCTACATAAAAACATCCAGTCGCGTTAGAATCAATAACAATTTAACACGCACCTTTACTGCCAGCAGTGATAATCATCAAGGCTGCCCACTTTCCCCATTTTTGTTAAATGTTGTAATAGATGTTATTATCAACACTCCTTCGTACGTTCTGGATGCAAGTGTCAATATTCTCCGGCACGGTCGATAAGTCGATATTTACTATGCCGACGATATCATTACATTATTCGACAAACGAGATTCTGTTCAGGGCATCTTGGACAGACTAGCAGTCTTTGTCCCGTCTTTCGGTAAGAAATTCACACCCTCTAAATGTAAAATATTTTTACATGATCACCAGCCAGTCGCTCCAACTCTGCAACTGCAGAGTGAAGATCTGGACGTAGTTGACAGGTTTTCATATCTTAGCAGCTAAATCAATAACTCAGACAATACGTGTGGTGAGATAAGTGTTAGAATCGCGCCATTTATGGAGAAACACGAGTATTTCGCTCTGCCTTCAAGGTCGTGTTTATAATGCATCTGCACGCGTAGTTTTATTATACGCTACTGAGACTTGCCTCCTTAGAGTTGATTTTAGACGTATACAGGCATTAGAACGGCACGTTAGGTCGCCTATACCTGGTCGGGGTAATTCACTTCTCCTTGTTGATTGGCCATCAGAAACTGACAAACACAAATCTGCTCTTCTGGCGCTATAGAACCAAGTTTCCTTGTGTGGAAGAAAATTGCACTATGCAGCTAAACAGCGATTCTAAGTAATTTTTAGAACTATTTAATAAACCGCTAAATGAATCGGCAAGAAAGTAGCTTCTACCTGGATAAATGAAAGAAGATGAGTAAATCCTTAAATGTGATCAAAACCAAATTAGGAGAAAGAATAATAAAAGGTCACTGAAGAAATTATACAGAAAGCACAAATTCAAACTAAAGGTCCTAAATTAAAAGACCAGTTGACGTCAGCAAAATCAGATTGTTCAATTAGCTAAAAAAAATAACACCATTCGCAGACGGAACAGATGGTATATAAAAAATCGGTAGCACTGACTGCGGAAACGCACAAGAACATCCACAAGCCTACAAATTTTCTGTATGCTATCTGGCTAACCGTTCAATTTTCTCCGTGATAAGGCAAAACATCCGACCTCGTAAATGAGGATATCATGAGTAAACTGAAAAAAGAATGCGAGAGACAGTAACGCGAGCAACAAAATCACTAAAGATAACATGAACAATGGCGAAACTGAAGGCTTTTCATACATGCATTTAATTATACCTGAACGCGGACACTAAGCACATACATACATACACACATACATACAAAAATATTAACATACAAGCAAACATAAACAAATACATACATAAATCGTTCATACACATACATACATACAGACATAAATACAGACTCACATACATATATACATACAAGCAAACACAAATACATACATGCATGCATACAAACACATACATGCATGCATACAAATGTACGTACCTAAATACATAAATACTTATATACATACTTGCATGTATGCATACAAACATGCATACATAAATACATACATGTTTCACACATACGCAAATGCAAATTTAAACGGGGATTATCTTACAAAACACAGAGCAGATAGCATACATCATACTCTAGCTCCTAGCCAGTGATACATGTACTGCTCTGCGAACCAAACCATGCTCACAAAATCTAGTAAGCTCGTTTGCATTCCGCCTTTTCGAACATGTTTTTAATTGACATACGATAATCAAAGCCAGAAGATCATTAAAAAGAAACGTTCTACAACATTTGGATCCTACAAGTCGAATGAACCAAACTCAGAAGTTGTGCGTAACTTAATTAAATTTGAAGCTTTAAAACGTGCAAAACTTGAATTTTCTGTCTGGGAAATATTTGAAAGCGTTCATAATAGTAATCAATAAATACTTCATCAAACTAGAATATGTATTTTACTATTTACCTGGTCTTTGCTGCTTATTCTTAGAAGCTTAGGTTTTCCATCCTCGGCACATGATGTTCTTGATCTGGTCTCATTTTCGTCGTTTGTCAACAGTTTGGAAAACGGCGAAACTGAAGGCTCTCCTTTCGTAGAAATTGCTACATTTCCACCACAGATTGTGATATTCGATTTTTCTTCGCTTTGTTCTGGCGACAAATGGCAGTCAGACTTATTTATTTCGCGTGGCATGGTACTGGATGAACTTGTTTGAGCAGAACTACAATTTGCCGATGATGCGAACTGAACAAATTCCCAGGCCGATTCTCGAGTTTCAGCATTGCGAACTTTGTTGATGAGACGTACCATTCCTATTCTGTAGGTAGCAGCAATCTAAGAGAAACACAGAAAAGTAACCAATTAAACAACAAATTAGATTTATGTAGAAATTTTAACAAATTGTCAAAAATAGCGTTTGTGGACAAACATGCCATATAGTTGCATAGCCGACCTGATAGGTACAAGAGCTGAAACCAAATTATAAGCGTGGTTGTATAGAAACTGCGAAGACGCCATTCCAGCGTCAGTTCAGATTAAAAACACGATATAGATACATTGCAGTTTGATCATCATTATTCCGTCTGCATCGCTGTGATCTGATGATGACTATGGAAGGGCGAAACGCGCCAGAACGTGACTGGCGGTTATGTCCAGTAGATTTGCTATGCTCTGCGTTTAGATAAGACTGCACTGGTATTTATCTCAGATCCGCGAACTTGGCTTAAACAACTCATACGAGAGTTAGATAAGAATTAAATAAGATAATGAACGACGAAAGAATGTTACTATGCAGGAACACTCATAAGGCTACTACTCCAGCTTATCATAATCAAGTGAAGCTATTTACCAAATGGCGGAGGCATGACTACTTTAGAAATCCATAATTCGCTTCAATTCCTGCCTGAGTAGAATAGAAACCGAAGTGTACACACAAAAATTAATTCATAAACTAGATAGGTACAAAGAAGTACGGATCGAAGACTACAATGCATGTTTGTAAGGATATAATGAAAACACTAGTCGCAGTCTTGCTAAACAATTAATTGCTTACTTAAGTTATGCAAAATTTAAAAGAAAATCCATTAGAAAGGTGACAAGTAGCACTACCAATTATAGAAATGTGCTAGATGCAATGATCGAAACGAATGTATGCATAATATGAAAAGTATACAAAGCATATGGTGCGGTTTTAGAAATGATATAATAGAAGTCCTTAAAATTAATAGTCTACAGATAGCAGTTATATTACAGATCCGCAATAAGGTTATTACTAAGACATTGTATTTTACCACCGCTGTGGTTTACAGAAAGCATTGCTCGAAATAGCATCGTTGACTGCAATTACTGACAATATATCAGTGTATACCTTAATATACGAACGCCAGCAAAATCAAATTGACATTAAGGCTACCTCTGAGGGCTGGACCGATGAAAAATATTTGTATAGAACTGACAGAATTAAAACTATGTCATAAAATATCCTTCAACATGGACAATGAGAATCAGGTTCTCGTGTAGTATGTCGCAGTTACAATGAAATTTAAAGTGAATCTTTTCCACCGTGAAGAAGTCGATAATGATACTTCAACTTTCTTTTGTGCCACTCGGGAAACTGCATCCCTCTTAAATGGGATGTTTAGGTAGACTGTTTTCTTTTGTGGCCCATAATACGTCTGATTCTGTTTAATTTCTTTTTTAATAATTGATTCAATTAATTGTCTGGGATAGCCATTAGACATTAAATCGTTAATTGCTTTATTATATTCATTTTCTTTTGAATCTTGACTAACCAACCTGTCAATTCTTGAAAAGCAACCACGAACTGTTGATAATTTATATTGAAATGGCACAAAACTGTTGTAATGCAAATACTGTGCAGACCATGTTGGTTTATGGTAAATTGTTCTGTTTAATTTACCATTAGTTTCTTTCTTTAATGGTACATCTAGGAAAGGCAGACAGTCATCTTTCTCGTGCTCTGACGTGAAACCGATATTCTTATGTGCTTTGTTGAAATTTTGAAGCAATGTTCGTGATTGCGACCTGTTTTTAAGTACAAGAAATATATCATCCATGTACCGTATATATTGAGCACATTTACTTATGTCACTCTTTAATGATGTATTTTCTAGGTGCCCTAGAAAAATCTCAGCCAACACTGGAGATAAGGGGCTTCCCATTGCCACACCATCAGTCTGTTTTTAGATGCTTCCATTAAAACGAAACCGTACGTCTTTCGTGCATAATAAGATAAGCTTGCGTAGAGTTTGACCTGGCACCGGCGATGGTAATATTTCGTGTTCTACCACTTTGACTATAATGTCAATGGTTTCATCAATTGGAACATTTGTAAACAAAGACGTCACATCAAAAGATACCATAATCTTATTTTTCAAATTTATATCCAAGATTCTAAAGAAAATGAATATAATAAAACAATTAACGATTTAATGTCTAATGACTATCCCAGACAATTAATTGAATCAATTATTAAAAGGGGAGTTAACCAGAAACAGACGTATTATGGGCCAGAAAAGAAAACAGTCTACTTGAACATCCCATTTAAGGGGGATGCAGTTTCCCGAATGGCACAAAAGAAAGTTGAAGCAGCATTGACACGCACATTTAATGCAGCCAAACTACGAGTGTTATTTAGGGTAAAACACTTGCCTTTACCAGCAATCAAAGAGAAAAAGCCGTTAATGTCGATATCAAATATTATTTACCAATATACATGCGCAAGTTGTCGATCAACTTACGCAGGCCGATCGAACAGACGGTTAATTACTCGAATGAGAGAACATTGCAACTTGAACGCCTGTTTTAAATCAAATGGTGAATACACGTCTGCTATTGCGCAACACATCATCAAAACAACGCACGTATGTTCTCCAGACGTAGCATTCAAAGTAATTACTAAATGCAAAAACAAAAGGGAGCTAGCCACATACGAAGCCTTATGGATAAACAAATTGCAGCCGGATTTATGTAAGCAGAAGAAGCACGTACAAGCATTGAGCTTGAACTGGATGTGACGCACGCAATTTGATTGGTTTCTGTTTTTCACACTCTCTCTATGTTCACATATTTCTATCTTGTTTTGCTTTCCAATTTATATATAAAGATATGTTCATTAGTAGATATTTGAGAAGACAATGCGAAAGAAATGTTTCTTATATCTGATAAAATTTCTTTCTGTTTTTGAACACAGGAAGGATACAATGAATATATACATGTTGGTTTATGGTAAATTGTTCTGTTTAATTTACCATTAGTTTCTTCCTTTAATAGTACATCTAGGAAAAGCAGACAGTCATCTTTCTCGTGCTCTGACGTGAAGCCGAAATACTTATGTGCTTTGTTGAAATTTTGAAGCAATGTTCGTGATTGTGACCTGTTCTTAACTACAAGAAATATGTCATCCATGTACCGTATATATTGAGCACATTTACTTATGTCACTCTTTAATGATCTATTCTCTAGGTGCCTAGAAAATTCTGAGCCAACACTGGAGATAAGGGGCTTCCCATTGCCACACCATCAGTCTGTTTGTAGATGCTTCCATTAAAACGAAACCATACGTCTTTCGTGCATAATAAGATAAGCTTGCGTAGAGTGTGACCTGGCACCGGCGATGGTAATTTATCGTGTTCTACCACTTTGACTATAATGTCAATGGTTTCATCAATTGGAACATTTGTAAACAAAGACGTAACATCAAAAGATACCATAATCTTGTTTTTAACATTTATATCAAGATTCTAAAGAAAATGAATATAATAAAGCAATTAACGATTTAATGGCTAATGGCTATCCCAGACAATTACATGAATCAATTATTAAAAGGGGAATTAAACAGAAACACACGTATTATGGGCCCGAAAAGAAAACAGTCTGCCTAAACATCCCATTTAAGGGGAATGCAGTTTCCCGAATGGCACAAAAGGAAGTTGAAGCAGCATTAACACGCACATTTAATGCAGCCAAACTACGAGTGTTATTTAGGGTAAAACACTTGCCTTTACCAGCAATCAAAGAGAAACAGCCGTTAATGTCGATATCAAATATTATTTACCAATATACATGCCCAAGTTGTCGATCAACTTACGTAGGCCGATCGACCAGACGGTTAATTACTCGAATTGGAGAACATTGCAGCTTAAACGCCTGTTTTAAATCAAATGGAGAATACACGTCTGCTATTGCACAACACATCATCGAAATATCGCACGTATGTTCTACAGACGTAGCAGCAAAAGTAAATACTAAATGCAAAAACAAAAGGGAGCTAGCCACATACGAAGCCTTATGGATAAACAAATTGCAGCCGGATTTATGTAAGCAGAAGAAGCACGTACAAGCATTGAGCTTGAACTGGATGTGACGCACGCAATTTGATTGGTTTCTATTTTTCACACTCGCTTTGTTCACGTATTTCTATCTTGTTTTGCTTTCCAATTTATATATAAAGATATTTTCATTAGTAGATATTTGAGAAGGCAATGCGAAAGAAATGTTTCTTATATCTGATAAAATTTCTTTTTGTTTTTGAACACAGGAAGGGTACAATGAACATATATATATTGGTTTATGGTAAATTGTTCTGTTTAATTTACCATTAGTTTCTTTCTTTAATAGAACATCTAGGAAAGGAACCATGTATTCAACCTACAATGAGGTCTTGAGAATAAATTGACTGATAATTTCTTTGTACGAAATGCTTTTAAAACACAGTTGGTCTTCATTATACCAACTATTTATCAAGTGACATCACTGGTGTGTCTGTATCAGCATTGAGAATCATTTGATCTACACTTTATTGTCATGTTGCAGTGGAATCAAACAGATCGCAATTTAAAGTGCGCAAAAACGTCTATTGTTAATTCAAAATTGCAACGCTTTCTAGTATCAGGGTCTAAATTAACGAAACAATTAATACTCTCGCTAACGTCAGGCAGTTGTGTGACAATAAAATTTGCGCACAACAATTACTTCTAAAACTATTGAATTCCATTCGGTTGTTTAATGGTATGTCTTTATAGGCTACACTTCATATTCACAGAAATAAAATTACCAATGACCTAGTATATTGTCTACCTAGAAGTGCATGTGCTAAGTTATGCCAAACAGGTTCAAATGCACATAAACGCAATGTTGCAATAGACTACTGCGATTATTTCCACCTATCAATAAATTAAGTTATACAACTAATAGCATACCTGATAATAAATGTCTCAAATCAGCAAAATCGACGGATATAATTGTCATCGTCACACGCCAAATCGGTGGTTAGTTTAAACTTTAGGTCTAAAAGGATGCCGTATGAGATTCACTCAAAGGATTGGTTAACCTAAAAACCTAGTAAGTACACAACTGAAAATTGTGTTTAGTATTTGTCAGTGATTATAACACAAGATTCCGAAGAAGACGTGCCCAGGTTCGAGTCCTGTTCGTGGCAAATTCTGGCCAGTACGTAAAAAGTTCCCTAGAAGGACGAAACCGGTCCACTTGATGAATTGCCTTTCCTAAAATATACAATACTTAGTTTATACTGACAAATGTATGTTCATAAAGGGACGCATTTATATCAAGGTCTAAAACTGGATTATTGCTTTAAGCCTGTTTAACGTTTATTTTAAAATCGGGCATTTAAAGTTGCTGGATGACTTGTCAATGAAAACAATTTACAGACAGCGGATAATCAAAATATAAACTGATGTTAGACAAATGGTATGATGCATATTTTAAATCTGCAAAGATCAAAGAGCGTACTAATTGACATGTTTCTACCTCTGTTAAGGCTTTCTCTCTGGACATTTGAATCCTCCGCAATAATTTAAGGCGTAACAAATGGTGGGCACGACGTGGGGGTAGCATACCGATCGTTTCATGAGTGAATGGTAGATGCGTCGACTAACTGCGCACTGAGCGAAATTATCCAATTGTATTAGGGGTTAATTTTGCCCGTGAGTGGCTGACTGTACCTGAATTCGTGCGTAGGCGAATCAAACCAATGAAATTAATTTGGAAAACAAACTGTTGTCCAAATTGTCAGTGGGGTAACTATTCTCATCAACGTGGCGTCTCCTATGCAGTTGGAACTGCTATCTCCTAACACAATAATGCCAGATTCTGCACGAGTTCCGGCAGAGTTATCCCCATTACGAATCTAGAAGGCATTTCACGCAAAAATGCTCGCGTTTATTTGAAGAGAATTTCAATAAAAATTACATAGAAACGTACGATTAAGCAGCCATGTTGTAGGAGTTTAAACCTCCGATAAAGTTTATTAACAATTTATTATGGATGTTTGGATTTCACCTGGTTCTTAAACAAACATTTTACGTTTTTCGAGCTTGAATTAAACACCAATCCCATTGCATTCAACCAGTCGTCGAACAACATAACAAAACTACCGCCAGCCGCAACGCACTGACGCGTTTTGACCTTCCATGATCATCATCAGAGTACGACGGCAAACTGACTATCGAGGATCAAACCGCATTGAATATATATGGAAAGCAAAATTAGATATGCAGCTCTCACCTCTAGCAGTCTCGCATACATTGAACTTGACTGGAAATGTCGGCTACACAATTTCTATGCAGTCACGAACATTAACTGTTTGCAGCTTTCACCACATATACATATATAAGCAATACAATTTAACAATAATTGATTGCGCGGGTGATAGTAACAATTATTTAAATAAAGTTTGCGAGCTTGAAGTAAACACCAATCCCATTGTATTTAACCAGTCGTCGTACAACATAACAAAACTACCGCCAGCCGCAACGCACTGGCGCGTTTCGACGTTCCTTGATCATTATCAGAGTACGACGGCAAACTGACTAGCGGGGATCAAACCGCATTGAATATATATGGAAATCAAATTTAGATATGCGGCTCTCACAGCTAGCAGTCTCGCATACATTCAATATACACACTCATGCAAGTCGACTCTGTCTAGTGGAATTCGGGTTTTCTTATCAACATGGTAATATTAATAGCCAAGTAAAGCAGACACTTCTAACTGGTTTTGCTATGGAGTAATACCGAATTAGAGTGTCATTGTGGGGTGTAGAACGGCATCTTACCTTCCCATTTATCGTGTTCTGCAACATAGTTAATCTTGTAGTAAAATGGATGCCGGTTTCGAATAAGGGATTCAACTGATAAATTTGAGATATAAACCTCTACGAAGCATACCAAATATACCAGGCCTGGGGTGTATTCTTAGATACTAACGGACTCGACGCCAACGTGCCATTCATTGGACACCTAAAAACAGAGCCTCTATAACATTATATAAGTTTTTAAATCGCTAATTCCGGTTGATTAATGCAAATTATCTAATTTCCAAAGGATAAATTACTCTTGGCTAGTCAAAAATTGCACTATAACAAGCATATCATGTCATTTCGTAGAAACTGCTACTGAATACTTCAGTTATATATATTTTTTGTTAACAATTATTTATTTCATTAGTGAAAAAATTATAACCAATAAATTCTTTGTCACAAATTATATATGACGGTCGAGGTGGTCAAAATGCAATTTTCGACCTATAGTTGCTCTCAATTTTTTAATGAATAATTAATTTAAATAATAAATATAATAGAAAACTATATTTATTGGCACTTATTAAGCAAAACTAACAGTGCCATTCCTAAATAACCAAATAATAGTTACCTAATCAAGTATTAATTATTGAAAGTTATTGTTCGTGGTTGCGCAGTGCCATCATCACATTTAACTTATGCACGATTTTCTTTCGTGGGTGGTCGAAGATGGTACTGGCAATGGGGTACCGAAGCGTCAATCAGCCGAGATTAGATAAAACTTCATTTCCAGTGTTTTGTATGAATAGTGTCGAAGCGTTCGGAATAAAGGGACGAATCTGCATTCAACCATCACGAAGCCGAACTCAACGGGTTCTCGGAAATGATGATCAATCGGATCAATGCGGAACAAGTGAGAAAATAGACCACACATGAAAGAAAATCATGAATACGTTAATGTATTAATTATCACACATATACTCTGTGTCCCCATGCTTTTAGGTGTCTACAGTCATGATACAGAAACAAAGATTAGTACAAACAGTGTTATTCAAATAAGCCAGAGTCGTAGCTTGTTAAATTAAAAAGTCCAACAAAACCTTAGCACAAGGAACAATGACAAAACACCTGTATAATTAAACAAACATCGGTTGCGTGGGCGGTGATAACAATTATTATAATCAAGGTTGCGATCTTGATATAAGCACCTGGCCAATAAGGACGAATCCGGTCTACTGGATGAATTGCCTTTTCTACACAATACAATTCTTAGTTTAAACTGATATATGTAAGTAATTAATTGGTCAGGCGCTTATATCAAAATCACATGTGGTGCTGAACGAAGATATAATTTAACAATAGGAATGCTAAGAATAATATTTTTACACACGTATTAATTCTCAGTTATCACTCTATTTATAATTATAAGCAATACTCTCTTTTTCTTCCAGTGATATCGATAAAGCATATCGCTTAGTACATTCGACGCCGAAAAATGGTTTCCCATGTTGTCAAGTTACACGGCAGGCATCCAATTAAATACCTTGTTAACCGTATAAGAACGATTTTATATGTATATTTCGCAGCCGCGCGAGAACGTTGCTAGAATTTTCAAGTACTTAAGATTACGATCAATGCAAGCTATTTTCTATACTCATTATATATTCATTATTCTGTTTTCCACCTGGATAGGTAGATTACCGCCTTATGTATGTTTAGTTATGATATCATTCGGATGTTGCATTCAGCTTCTAATCGCAACAGTTTTCTACTCCATCTGGAATCTGGTGATACCACTATAGGAGAATTTCTTGATTTACACAGTGTTTCCAAACGAAATATTAATAGGCTATACCTCATGGTCTTTTATATTACTTTTATCGGATATCCATTTGCCAAGAATACCTTCTTCGATTTCCTAAGCTCTTAAATTTGTTACTTTGAATCCATTGGTATAATAATTTGTATAATCGATTTTAGAATGCCTGTCGTCATTCTATAACTGTAGCAAATGAAGACAGTCAAGAGGATCTTTGCTTAGGTTATTTTCCTGTAGGTGAATAATCCGTTTCTGTTTCACATCGAGAAATGCTAAAATCATCGACATTCTTTTAATCAATATTGAACTAAATTCCGCTAGTTGGTTGGTTAAATTGATAAATTTCTTTTATTCATTGGCATAGATTTGATGCCGCAACACGGTTTTCCATGTTGTCAATTAACAAGTCAATACTACTCTACAGAAGCTTAAAATTCACGACAAAGAACTCCGTAGGTCGACTTTTGCAGTTAGTCTATCCTCACCATCTAACTCAGATTCAAACTTGTCTGTGTGACACCAGCAAATTCCACATTGATACTCGGACTCTTCATGATTTTTAGTCTAGTCGATCCTACCTTGTCAAATGGAACTCTTTTCATAAAATCACGAAGTTGATGAAAGAGCTTCTCTTTCTCAACTCCTCCCTTACCTATGGTTAAATTCTTTGCTAGTAAAAATTTCATGAGACTCTACTTTTGATTTGTACCTCATCATTTCATATGTTAAATACCTTTTTAGCCGTCTAGGAACGATTTTATTTGCATATATCGCAGCCGCGCGGAAAAGTTAAAATTTCCGTGAAAACAGACTATTTCACATAATTCACATATCGAAAAGCTTCCTAGCACAGGCCTTATTATATCTGCATGTAAGCGAAATATAGGTATTGAACAAAGGTCTCAGCGAGCCGCAGCATCGCGTGGACAAACAGAACTTAGCAAGTTTCGATGTTAGTTTTAGACTGGGGAACAACTCATTTGCTGCATTTTAACGCTTAATATATCAGATATCAAATACTAGAACAAAATATCATTCATATTCATAGTATCCTTTCGGAAAGCAATATCTAGAAATGAACATATATATATATATATATATATATATATATATATATATATATATATATATATATATAAAGAAAAAACAAAATAGAAAATATAAACGCGTGGTTTGCTGTTTCCTGACTTCAAACTTTCTCCAAGTTTCCAATTTTCATTAGCATAGCATAATCCAACAAATGAATTAACCAACAAAGCACTTGATACAACTGACTGGGTGGCTTCGTGATCTATCTGTACGTAGTCAAACTTACTTCAAATTATGACTTAATGTCATCCTTAATAAGAAGATAAATTTATAATACATGTCACGGAATATAGGAATTAGACAGAGCATAGAAAATATGTTCATGTAAACGTTTCTTCAGCATATTTTTGTCGTGATTCTATTGTAACAGACTTACTTTTATAGGAAAAAGCAGCCTATGAAGTTGTACCTATGTGTAACTATCTTGATATTTCTTGGGGGAAAAGATACACAATTTTGTTAACCGTATTAGTAATTGCATGATAACTAGCGTCTCGTTATAAGAATTCGTTTCATTTCAGAATACTATGCAAGTATTCAGTGAAAAATGGCATATTGGCTTTAACGAAATATGATTACCATGAACAAAAGAAAATTTCACTGAATGTTTAAACCCATGAGGGATCTAGATACGTAACAAAATAAAGTGATTTGAAAGAAAACATTCATCCGAAACGGGCAATGGGGAAGAGTTAAATTTATGTCATTTACTATCAAAACATAAAGCTAAGAAGCACCGTTCCTGACAGATTTGATAAAATGCATACTTGCGCCTGTATGTATGTATTGTTTTCTTGTTATGTCACTAAAATTGGGCTTTACGCTATCTGTCAAGAAACCCACTTTTTGTCATAGTATAGTTGATAATCAGCATATATATTACACCAGACCTCATTCACTCAATTCGATTAATGCCAATGACATTTATCACTAAATAAATGAAGCTGTGACGTTATTCACGAAAAAAATTGTATTATATAGGCGATACCTTTTACATTTTTGCCACATTATACACAGCATGCTGGCTTTGCAGTTGCACTGAGAATAAGCTTATTTACGGTAAACTTAATGAGGAAATAAACAATAGATTGCACCGCCATACTGACAAAAAGACAACGGCAGAGTGCCAGACTCTACTGATGAGCTGCTAGTTAGTACGTGACAGGTGTGTATGAGACTGCATACCACTTTGATGCTGAATAACGACTCCTGGTCGTATTTGAGCAAACTTGGTACGAGGTACGTCATGTGTAATAACTAAGACAACCGGATTGTTATTTAAACGACAAAATACGCGTAAAAATTAGTGCGGAGTTCACGACATAGCTTACAGCCTCATATTATTAAATAATTTATGAAAAATACTATGCTTTGATCGCAATAACGCACGAATTGTAATGCGGTGTTAGGGTTGCATATTTGACACTGGCAATAAATTTATGGCTAGCATTGCAAATAGCCTCTTTTAATAGTAAACGCTCGTTGAATCAAAACAAGTTGTCTATCATCACACACACGAGAAACACAACTAAGTAGTCTTTGTACCCTTCCAAACATCGGAGTGAACTAAATATTTCTTGAAATAATGAAATAAAAGAACACAAATAATAAATATAGCTCAAAAATCAAACCTAAATTTTGCTTGTAGGCAAAGTTCACAAAACATTCCAAAGAACTATTGCCTATTAGATTTATACGATAAGGCTATAAAAGCGAGCAATATTCTTATTTAATCTAGTTCCTATTGTGAATGCCCTTATTTGTTTCTCTGGGCTACTTCATGGGAGCTATGGTAATCGCCCTACACGGATTTTTTCATTTACCTACAGGAGCCTGCGTCGTAAAACACAAAATACGGAGTAAAACGACCAAGAATATGGAAAAGTTGTGGTGCTTGAATAGACGATAACCATTAAAATAGGCTATTTGTGATGCTAACCATAAGTGTATTGGCAGTGGCAATCATACAATCCTAATAACGCCTTACGGCTTGAGCGTTATAGTGATTACAGTATATTTGTTGCATAAATCTTTCAATACTACGAGGCAATAAGCATTTCATGCACTCCGCATTATGTCATACACATAAGTTGTCGTACCAATAACAATATTTGTTTTTGTTATTAATTATGACGTACCTTGCACGAAGTTTCATCAAATAGGACCAGAAATTGTCAGTCAGCATCTTCGTGATATGCTACCTCATACAAACATGCATTACATACTAATTTGGAACTCATCAGCAGATCGAGGCAATCTGCTGTAGAATTAAAATATATCTGTCCAAAAAGTGAAGCGGTGAAATCTTCTCAACGTCCAAAATGGTTTCCAATGAAATTGCAATTGAACACTTTATACGTATATACCGATGTTGTGAGGGGCATCACGTACAATAAAAATCGGATTAAATTAATGAACAGATAATGACATCAAGCAAATACTGGTTACGCGGGCGGTAATAACAATTTATTTTAAGCAAAGGTTCGATCTTGATATTAACGCCTGCCACATTATGTGCATACATTTTTCAATATAGACTAAGTATTGTATAATGCGGAAAAGGCTATTTAGCCAGTAGACCGGTTTAGTCCTTATCTGGAACTCAATTGATATCACCGCCCTGACAACCAATGTTCGTTTAATTATAAAAATGTTCATTTCAATACCACTTCCCCATGTAGTGTGGTACCTGTTCAGTAATGACAAATTTGAGATGGTTAGTTGGAACTTTAGGGCTAAAGGGATGCTATATGTGCTGTACCTAAAGGAAAGACTATCCAAGAAACATTAGTTGGTATATAACTCAAAATTGTGTGCAGTGTGCAGCAAGGTGGCTCAGTTTGTTAGAACACCAGATTCCGAAACAGATGTACTCAGGTTCGAGCCCTGTACGCGGCAAATTCTGGAAAGTACGTGATGAATTCCCAATAAGGATAAACCGAACTACTAGATTAATTTCTCTTCGAACACTTTTAAATTCTTAGTTTATACTGACAAATTAAACTAATGAAGTAAGTTTAATTTGTTAAACTTTTGAGGATGGACCAACTGAAGAAGGCCATTGATAAAGATAGCCGAAATACTTTAAAGCAAGGTAAATACTGGAACAATAACAGCTGCGTTAGTTATACACACCAAAAGTATGCGTCAATAAGGACAGCTCATTCAAGCAATTACTAAAGTACCCTTGTAACATGGAGGTATACAATAATGCTAACCAAGCAGTTTCAATATCATCACAAACAACGTCGCTTAGTGCTTGATAAATTATTGCCATATAGACGAGAAAAATGAAAAAAATTAATGTCAAAAATACTCGAAGAACTTTTTATAAACAGTGATTTATGACAGGGATCTAGTGAATGTGACTATATTTACCCAGACAACACATAAGGGCAAATTAAACTTCTACATGACACCAATGTTGCCAAGTCAGATTTAAGGCAAGAGAACATCGGAAATACAGCCAACATATAACTATCAAGCCGTCTACAATGTGTGACGGATTCTGATTATCTTGCAAGTGCTTGGTAAGTCGCGCTTCAGAAACTGGAGTCTCCCATACAAGCTTGGCAGAAATGCAACCGCTAATACCTCATATTTGAGCATAAAATTGGAAATTTTACGCCTCGACGCCAATTCTAAAAATCGGCAACAAAAATCTAGTGTTGCTCTTTAAACATTCATTTGTTTTAGCATCACACAAAAGCCAAGAAAGGCAACTAATGGGCAATTTTGATCAATACTATCTCAAAACTAGATTAACGGACAGTTTCTGATCAGCCATGGATAGCAGAAAATCTAAGAAAAATATCTATTTCCAATACTACTAACACAACTACTATTTAAAAGTATTACATCAGAACTATATAATGACGCCTTAGTCATATAAACAGGTAAATCATAGTTGTGCTGGCTGTAAATGAACAGTGTCGCAAAAAGTAGTCACCAATACAACCGAATGAGTCATGTAGAATAGGTAAGCACCAAAACAACCATAAAGTCTTTACTGTTGGAGTAATGGTTCCTTCCTTATGAGAGTCAGATTTTTATCACTGGCGAGGTGCTTTCTAGAAGAACAGAAACGCTTCGTACACCACAGAATGTCTCATTATTGCCTAGTTCACGGGGAAAGTGATTATTCTCTCATTGTACTGCGAATAATTCAGCTAGGTATATTGTTGCCTTTCTGCTATCAAGAATTGCTGTGAAGACGTTGTTTTACTGTGTAATCTTAAGTTTTCGTGAAGACAACCTGGTTATCATATTCGTCAACGTAACCACATCAACTGAACCGCTTTGGACTTGAAGATTTCGTAACACTGGTTCGTAGGCATTAAATCATTGTTTCATGAAAATCAGAATAACGGGAATCTCCCGTTCAATTGTCGTTACAATGCACGATTCAGACCGCACATGAATAGCTGGATAATCTTGGTTAAAATATTGGTCTCTCATCAATGCCAAACACATTATCTAGGCAATGGAATAACACTAAAGAAAGAACACCAATCCTCTCTAGAAGTGAATTGTCTAATGACCCCTTACAGCTCATATACATAAAACAGTAACTTTCAATGTTATACGACTGTATAGTATCAAATTTTAAATGCCGCGTTTTATATGTACTCCACGATAAGGATTTAGTCTAAATCGAGCAAAAACATAAATATATAGCTTTTATAATTAAAACACTTTTTATTGGAATGTAAAAGAAAAAGTCAGGTTAATTAAGTTAGCAGTTATCACACTATATGGTAACGAAACGTATTTCAATCAGAATAAAACAAGAATATTAAGAAATGAATATAAAAAATCATTAAAACGATTTGGAAAACAAAAAAATTAATTCAAAGTTTGGCGGCATTGATTCAAATCTGAAAAGATATTAATTCGGAAAAATTCTAAAACAATAATATCCTATGGAATGCTCCGAGCATAAAAGAATTAGGCCGGCCCATCAAAAGGTAAAATAATAATGCCGAAAACAGGAAGCTCAAAACGTGTCACAGAAACATGAAATACTAGAACATCAAAGGAAACAGAAAATACTGTGTTATGGAATGCACGCAAGCCTACTATACTTAACCATTTTTGAATGTTAATAGCATTTCTGACCATTATTCTTCGCCCTGATTACTATTTCCCGTTAGGAACTCTTGCAGCTTGTCCACCTCCACAGCTTCTTCGAATTTATCATAATCCTGTTAAGAAAAACAAAAAATGGCGAAAAACTTGTGATTCCTGACATTTATAGAAAGGAATATCTTCATTTGGATTCAAACCACACATGATCCATCAAATAATAAAATTGGAAAATGTACAATATATAAAAAAAGTTATCACATCACATAAAATTGTGCAATTAGTCTCATGTAGATAAGTATATCTCACTAGTTGTATTGTACAATATATCAATATCTAGAAAAGTTCGGCTGTAAAGAATAATAGAATACATCATGCACAATAGAGAAAAATTAAGGTGTAAATTCGAGTGATGTAACATTATGCAAAAAAATTGAGAACCATGACTAGCAATTGATTGTATGTATTGTTGAATACTACATGATGATATAATGCATACTAACATTTCAACTTTAATAATACAAAAATTGAAATAAAAATCTCAAGAAATTCTGTTTCTGATAACAATTATCCTGTCTTCTTATTCAACCACTGCAGAAAGAAATATTATCATAATCAAAATAAAAAAAATATCAGCAGGATTGTAGACTTTTTCCTAGTTCGAAGTAGATAAAAATGTAAAAGACATCTTAGATGCAGGCATTTCTCTAAGCCTCTTATGGCAATTGGTTCCAAAAATTTTGTAGATTTTCGAAAAGAGAACAACTTCGCTCGTAACATTCCCCACCAAGGAGGAGATATTAGTCAAAACTGTCATCAGATCTAGTTCCAACTTCATGACTCTTTCTTATCGGATTCATATATAACTCAGTCCACTGGTTCAAATGGGAAACTTTTATGCAATAGCACATCACTCCAGAAACCCACAAAGATTGCAGTGATACAAACTTTAATCTAGAGGAAGGCGTATATAAGTGCAAGGGAGATGGACTAATTGTGTCACAACTTTTTCTTTGTACAGCTTCTATCTTATTGGACAAACCCCTTTTTTTAATGGATTCCAAGTAGCGACGCAGCATATTCTAGTATCGGTCTAATCCGTATTATATACATTTTAAGTTTTATGTCATTCGATAAGATATTTCGTTTTATTAGTGTTCATCTTTTCTTGGCACTGCCTACTATACTTTCAATATGTCTCTTTGCAGAAGCCGTACATTGAATAGTTATGCCTAAATCCTTTATTTCTTGCATAAGTTTAATCTCAAACACATAATTAATCACAGCATCATGAAAATAAACATAATGAAAGTTTGTTCTGTTACCTATTTTTAAAGCTCTCGTCTTTTTATTGTTTATTCTCAGCCCTAGTGTAATCAAATATCCACTCAAATCATACAAATCTAATGTCACATTATTTTTGGAGAATTCGACATTTTTTTGGATCAATTGGGAAGATTATTTTGAAATCATCAGCGAATTTGCAAACTCGACCGTTAAGAATCTTAGTTTTCAAATGTGCAAATACGATTTTAAATAAAATTAGCCTCAAACTTGATCCCTGTGGAACTCCACTTGTTACTCGTTTCGATTTTGATATCAAATCGTTTACTTGAATACTCATTCTTCGATTATATAAATAGTATTTAAGTAATCTTAAAATATTCGGATCAATATTGAACAAACTAATCACGCACTCAAATGGCATCAAAAGATATAGAGTCAAAAGCTTTTGAGATATCTATAAATACAATTAATGCATCTAACTTATTCTCATCTAATGTAATTACATGTTTCCACATAGAAAGCATATTAGTAGTTCTCGATCTATCTTTCGTAAAGCCATGTTGACATAAATTTATTAACAGTTAAATACTGTTTGTTGCAGAGAACTAATACATATACAAGTATGTATTAGGTGTTGCGAACCTAGTAACGAAATTAGTTCAGTTGTGACCAGAAGGATAAACCAAAGGCAGCATGAACGGAAAGTATAATCTCATGCACATTCGTTTCGTGCTTACTGGCGAATCATCAGTAGGAGCCGGTATTACGCCCTTTAACCACTATATATTTGGTCGAAGAATGTGGAATAATAGGACGGTACAATCTCCTAAGACGAATGTGTAAACCTGCAATAGTGAAGCGCTAACATCATATAGAGTCTACGACAAATGCGACTTGAACGCTAACTCACACTATATAATTTATATGCAGTCTGTAAAGGATACTAACACTATGGCTATTGTGTCAGTAACCGATACCAACATTATTGTACCGAAAAGGTACATGGTACTAACACTATGGTTTCCGAGCCGGAACATGGTACCAACACGATGGATTTCAATTTATGCTATAGTTCACCGAAATTGAGAATTACAACAATTTCTGATCACCTGTCACTCCAGTAAATCCACACACCCTGGCCTTGATCGATATCAGTTATCACATTTCGCGGTAAACATGACATCATTCAATTCAATATATAGCAGTTAAATACTGTTTGTTGTGGAGAACTAATATATATGCAAGTATGAATCAGGTGTTGTGAACCTAGTAACAAATTAGTTCAGTTGTGACCAGAAGGATAAACACCTATTTAGGTGGTGTATGTGGAGTAAGATATTTCCTCCGACAAGAATAATGTATCAATTTATTGATAAAGTCAAACCAGAGTACATATATTACTGAATTTTGCATTATTTCATTTCTTTATTTTTCGCATGACTCTCGTGGGCCTCTCTGTTGACGCGCAGCCGTCATCTCGTAAAACTTGCAAAACACATAATTTTTATCTTGTGCACAATATACTTGTACTAAAACGAAGTTATTTTTTCATTCGAACATATTAGGAACGTTTAAATACAGGCAAATTAATTCTTCTGATTTTCGCGGTAAAGCTCATTCTGGATCAAACGGTTGGTGTTCAGTTCGATTTTCTAATACTTAATCATATAAATATAATTTGTTTAGCATGGAGGCTAATCTTAAATACGGGGACATAGATGGCTTCGCCAGCGGAGCCACAGGTTTGAGCCTGACAGACTTGGAAAAAAAGGCTAGCCTACTAAACAACAATTCATATACTGATCAGCATAGACAAGACTCCGATAAACACACCAAGACCGATAAGGCTTGGTATCTTTTGGGATCATTAGATAATATGTAATGAGTCTTTACAAATCCTATCGTTTAATTTTATTTTGAGTTCCTGTTTTCGTGATTTTCTCTCACCGTACTGTCTTCATTTTTTGTAACAAGGTTAGCTAACTGGTTCAAAACTTTTTCTGTCCTAATAAATTTACAAAACATAATCAATACTAATCAGAATTTGACATTAATCACTTGGTGATCCTCAAGTCGTATAGAACCACACTTGGAGGTAAACTAAATAAATATATTTGACAATACAATTAAACAATAATTGATTGCGCGGGTGGTGGTAAAAATTCTTTAAATCAAGTTTGCGAGCTTGAAGTAAACACCAGTATTTAACCAGTCGTCTAACAACATAACAAAATTACCGCCAGTCACAAAAATTGTTTGACAACCAATTGAATTTAAATGCATTAACCTACTCCAATGTAAGCATCTTCACGTGCAAGCTGTGGAGGCAATGCTGAGTCACCTGCTAATCTTCTCATTCTCAATTTGGATTCTTCATTAGCGGCAATATCCTCCAAAGTATATTCAATATGCAATGAATCAAGGATCGCTTGAATATGTGATTGTTGTTTTTTAATCTAATAGTAAACATATTACACCAATTACCTGCATGTTGCTGGAGACAGATGAAACAAAAAGCGTTAATGACATGACTGGCCAGAATATTGTAATCTATAAAGAATCAGCGTCTAAAAATTTTTGTTATATTTAGTTACATATACACAATTACATCATAATAATAATAATTAGACGAGTAGGGAAATATAGTAAAACTTCACAAAAATTCGCTCAGGAAATCCTAATAATTGTTCTAATTTATTTGCAATCTAATATAAATTAGTACCAACAAGTTTTAAAATATTGTGAAAAGATAAGATAATATAAACAAATTTGGCGTAGAGGTTGTTTGATAAGAAACGGTCTAATTACAATTATAACTTCTCAAATTAATGCGCTGACATTTTGTAAAATATAAGTTCAAAATTAAACACTCTATTTCAAGACTAACAACCCCATTCTCTAACTCCCGCTATTCAAGGTCTACGTTCTGCCCATCATTTCATACGCTAGCGAATTCTACTGTCCTCTCACTCTTGCCAGCTCGTATACCATCGAACAGATATGCTCCAGATTTCTTAAGCGAGTCGTCCCCCAATGCCAAAATTATCGGGAACGCCTACTCCTGGCAAATCTTCTACCAATTTGGTTTACTCGTCACCTTCGAGTTATTTCTTTTATCCATAAGATCACAACTTGCTTAACACTGTCCAACTTTGCTCACCCAAGTCACCACTACGCTACACGTTATAGGAACTCTTCTACCAAACTAACCATACCCCCACCATATTTAAATAATCTATCACTTCTCCAAAGCCACTAGTGTCTTCAACGCTCTTCCCACAGAGAAAAAGCTCCTAACCCAGCACGAATTTGAAAAGGCGGCTCATACGACCTTCTTCAACAAACTTATTTGGGATACGACCGATTAAAAGCGAAACTGGTTCCTTCTCAATCCATAACATTTCCTTCACCAAAGGCTATTCTCTTTACTGACTTCGGAGGGCCAAATCCCTCAGGCAGTCATCTAATTTTCCACTTTACTCCTCTGATTTTAAATCTTTCATTCTCGACTCACTGATACGACTTTAATACGCGGCTCTTTAATGTGATTGGTTAATAGTAATTTCAGATCACCTATGTAGAATAAAATAGAATAGAATATATTTATTTGGATTCAAACCACACATGTTCCATCAAATAATAAAATTGGAAAATGTACAAAATATAAAAAAAAGTTATCACATCACATAAAATTGTGCAATTAGTCTCATGTATATAAGTATATCTCACTAGTTGTATTGTTCAATATATCAATATCAGAAAGTTCGGCTGTAAAGAATAATAGATACATCATCAAAATAGGAAAGATTAAGGTATAATTCGAGTGTAACATTATGCAAAAAAATTGAGAACCATGACTAGCAATTGATTGTATGTATTGTTGACTTATATGATGATATAATGCATAACATTTCAATTTTAATAATACAAAACTAGGATATAAAAATCTCAAGAAAATCTGTTTTTGATAACAATCATTCTTGTCTTTTATTCAACCCTGAGAAAGTAATATCATAATCAAAATAAAAAATATCAGCAGGATTGTAGACTTTTTCAAGTTCAGTAGATAAAGATTTAAAAGGCAAGATAAAAAAACTTATTAGCTTTGTGTCAGTCAGTAAAATTGAATAATGTCTTGAGGTAAATTATGATATCTCAACTTCCCTACCACTCTCCAACTTTGCCCACCCAAGTCACCACTACGCCACACGTTCTAGTAACTCTTCTATCCAAGCTAACCATACCCCCACCATATTTAAAAAAGTCTATCTCTTCTCCAAAGCCACTAATGTTTTCAACGCTCTTCCCACAGATATAAAGCTCCTATCCCAGCACGATTTCAAAAAGGCAGCCCATCAGTACTTCTTCAACAAACTTCTTTGCGATACCACCGATTGGAAACGAAACTTGTTCCTTCTCAATCCATAATATTTACTTCTCCCCAGGCTATTCTCTTTAACTTCTCTAATCTTCCACTTTACATCCTTGGTCTTCATCCCTTCTTCTTGACTCACTGATACCTCTTCTCAACCCATTCGCGACCCCATCATATCCACGTAGTGGATACCTTACTAAGTTTTCCTCGTCCAATTCTTTTCTTTCTTGTTTCAGCGGAGGACCGATAACCCAACAGGACATCGACTTTCCCTGGCCTTCCTTCAATCACAACCTCGTTCTACGGATGCCTGCGACCCGTGCAAGCTCGTTCTCAATCCGGCTGATTCCATCCATGTCCTTGCTATGCTCCATCAACTCAATCTCCACGACAATGGACTCCATCGACCGATGTCTGCCTACGATCCGCCATCTTTATTATCTTTATTTTCGAACTCACTTTTACCTAGAAGCTCTGACAATTCATGGACTTTCTCCAATTGATCTTGTCTAGTCAAATGGAATTTTGTTCCTATTTATTTTTCACCAGATTGAACTATCTTGACGTTTTTGATAACATTTCCCTTCCCAAACCCCCTGCCATCAAATACTTTGCTAGTCACATTTCCACTCACCTCCACATATCCTACCCTTGATTTGTTATCTCAATGGTCGGGCCAGTTGGCCTTTGATGCCAAGTGAGTGGATCACCACTATTACCATTATTATTCCCATGATTACTCTCATGATTATTATGTAGTATTATTATTATCATTATTATTAGTATCAGTATTAGTATTATTAGTATTAGTATTATTATTATTATTATTATTATTATTATTATTATTATTATTATTATTATTATTATATTTTGGGAATTTAATTACGCTCGTTTAAAATGAGAATGAAATATTTCCTGGCAAACCGAAGTTTTACTGTGTAATGCAACATACTTTGTAACACGCGACTCCGCGTTACAACCTAACGATGTTCAATTTTTAAGTTCAAATAGTTTAACTCTATTTTTACACAATATTTCTCTCAACTGTGATTTTAGGAACAATCTCTGTTAGTTTAAAGCAGTTTTAATTGAGATTTCTTGAACTTCAATTTTAATTGTAATTAATAGGGTTTTGTTTAATAAATAGACACACCCCCGCGCAATATGCAGGGAACATGCGGTGGATTATAGTGCATATGTGGATCGATAGTTTTTCTTTGCATTCAGATATGATTTCACGCATCAGGACATCAGATGTTCCTCAATCACATTAACAATTTCTATAGATCAATGCATTATTATAACTAAATCATTTAAAACCTAGCAAACAGTGGAATAATTATTTGTGATGTTTTTCCAAAACTGCTTTTACACGATTTTTATCCATCAATTATCAGTGACGATATTTACCAGTGACTATGAACTAAATTTCTAATCAATCTGGATTTATATCCTCATATATTTTAAATTATTTACATGTATTCCTCACGACTCAGACGCTTGTGTTCCTGATAATTATTTGTGTATAAGAAATTCAATTTTGTTAACAATATATCGTTTTGTTGCCGTCTAGAGCACAGTCCGTTTTGTTTAACTGTGAATTGATAATTACTTGTGTATAAGACATTCAATTTTGTTGACAATATATCGTTTTGTTGCCGTCTAGAGCACGGTCCGTTTTGTTTAACTGTGAATTGATAATTAGAATAGAATAGAATATATTTATTTGGATTCAAACCACACATGTTCCATCAAATAATAAAATTGGAAAATGTACAATATAAAAAGTTATCACATCACATAAAAATGTGCAATTCATTCAATTTTGTTGACAATTTATCGTTTTGTTGCCATCTAGAGCACGGTCCTTTTTGTTTAACTGTGAATTGATAATTACTTGTGTATAAGACATTCAATTTTGTTGACAATATATCGTTTTGTTGCCGTCTAGACCAAGGTCCGTTTTGTTTAACTGTGAAGTTATAATTACTTGTGTATAAGACGTTCAATTTTGTTGACAATATATCGTTTTGTTGCCGTCTAAAGGGCGGTCCGTTTTGTTTAACTGTGAATTGATAATTAGAATAGAATAGAATAGAATAGAATAGAATAGAATAGAATAATAATAATAATAATAATAATAATAATACTTTTATTTGGCATCAAAGGCCAACTCGCCCGACCATTGAAATAACAAATCAAGGGTAGGATATGTGGAGGTTAGTGGAATTGTGACTAGCAAAGTATTTAATAGCAGGGGAAGGGGTTGGGGAATGGAAAAGTAATCTACCTGATCCTTCGGGAAACAAGGATCTAGGACTTGTTATTGACAGTGATGCATTGATAGAACTAGTGTTAAAAATAAAAATCAAAAAAAAGATCACCTTGGTATATCGATTGATAACCTACTTCAATTACCTTTAAAATTTATGAATGTACTCTGCAACTTTATAAATATAATTTTAAAGAATGGGAAATTACCAATCGATATACTAACGATAGTGGCTAAGCCGTTGCCAAAGGTAAGTAAGCCAACGTGTGCTAGTGATTATAGATTAATCTCTATTATCCCTTCGTTTTTGAAGATAATAGAACGATTGATACTAGATCATTTAGAACGTATGTTACCGGCTGATTTTGACCTATGTCAACATGGCTTTACGAAAGGTAGATCGACAACTACCAATATGCTTTCCATGTGGAAACATGTAATCACATTAGACGAGAATAAGTTAGATGCATTAATTGTATTTATAGATATCTCAAAAGCTTTTGACTCTATATCTTTTGATGCTATTTTGAATGCGATTAGTTTGTTGAATATTGATCCGAATATTTCTAGATTACTTAAATACTATCTATATAATCGACGAATGAGTATTCAAGTAAACGATTTGATATCAAAATCGAAACGAGTAACGAGTGGAGTTCCACAGGGATCAAGCTTGGGGCCAATTTTATTTAAAATTGTATTTGCAAATTTGGAAACTAAGATCCTTAACGGTCGAGTTTGCAAATTCGCTGATGATTTAAAAATAATCTTCCCAATTGATCCGAAGAATGTCGAATTCTCCAAAAACAATGTGACATTAGATTTGTATGATTTGAGTAAATATTTGATCACACTAGGGCTGAGAATAAACAATAAAAAGACGAAAGCTTTAAAAATAGGGAACAGAACAAACTTTAATTATGTTTATTTTCATGATGCTGTTATTAATGATGTGTTTGAGATTAAACTTATGCAAGAAATTAAGGATTTAGGCATAACTATTCAATGTACAGCTTCTGCTGAGAGGCATATTGAAAGTATAGTAGGCAGTGCCAAGAAAAGATGGGCACTAATAAATCGAAATATCTTATCAAATGATATAAAACTTCAAATGTATATAATATGGATTAGACCGGTACTAGAATATGCTGTCGCTACTTGGAATCCATTAAAAAAGGGTTTGTCTAATAATATAGAAGCTGTACAAAGAAAGGTTGTGAAACATATTAGTCCTATTTCTTGCACTATATACGCCTCTAGATTACAGTTTGTGTCATTGCAATCACTGTGGTTTCGGAGGATGTGTTATTGTATAAAAGTTTTCCATTTGAACCAGTGGACTGGTGCCTATATGACTCCGATAAGAAAGAGTCATGAAGTTGGAACTAGATCTGGACATTTGGCAATATCTCCTCCTTTGGTGGGGAATGTAGCGAGCAAGTTATTCTCTTTCTCGAAAATCTACAAAATTTACAACCAATTACCGAAGGGGCTTAGAGAAATGCCTCCATCTAAGATGTCTTTTAAAACTTTATCTACTGAACTTGAAAAAGTCTGCAATTCTGCTGATATTTGTTATTCTTTTGATTATGATAATACTTTCTCATGGTTGAATAAAAGACAAGGATAATTGTTATCGAAAACAGATTTTCTAGAGATTTTTATTTCCAAGTTTTGTATTGTTATAATTGAAATATTATGCACTATTTCTTCTAATTAGTTAACATTACATAAAATCAATTGCTAGTCATGGTTCTCAATTTTTGCATAATGTTGCACTCGAAGTATACATTAATTTTTCCTAATTTGATAATGTATATATTATTCTTTCAGTCGAACTTCTGATATTGATATATCGTATTGTACAACTAGCGAGATATACCTATCTATATGATATTAATTGCACATTGATTGTGATGTGATGATTTCTTTTATATATGTACAATTTCCAATTTATTATTTGATGGAATATATGTGGTTTGAATCCAAATAGATATTCATATATATTCATATATAGTCACCTCGAATATACCTTTTTTGCCATTGATGATGTATCCGTTATTCTTTACAGCCGAACTTTCTGATATTGATATATTGTACAATACAACTAGTGAGATATCCTTATCTAAATGAGACTAATTGCACAATTTTATGTGATGTGATAACTTTTTTAATATCGTACATTTTCCAATTTTATTATTTGATGGAACATGTGTGGTTTGAATCCAAATAAAGATATTCTATTCTATTCTATTCTTTTCTTTAACATCAAGATAGTTCAATCTGGTGAAAAATAAATAGAAACGAAGTTCCATTTGACTAGACAGGATCAATTTGAGATAGTCCATGAAGTATCAGAGCTTCTAGGTGAATGTAAGATCGAAAAAAGATGGCGGACCGAAGGTAGACGTCGACCAATGGAATCCATTGTCGAAGAGATTGAGTTGATGGAGCGAAGCATGGACATGAATGGAATCTGCAGGATTAAAGCGAGCGAGTCTTGCAGGGGTCGCAGGCATCCGTAGAACGAGGTTGTGATTGAAGGAAGACCAGGGGGAGTCTATGTCCGAAGCGAACCGTTGGTGGATCGGTTGGGCTGTTGGGTTTCCGGTCCTCCGCTGAAACAAGAAAGAAAAGAATTGGATGAGCAAAACGTAGTAAAGTATCCACAACGTGGATATAATGGGGTCAGGAATGGGCTGAGAAGTGGTATCAGTGAGTCTAGAAGAAAAGATTAAGACCAGAGAGGTAAAGTGGAAGATTAGATGACTGCCTGAGGGATTTCGCCCTCCGAAGTTAGTAAAGAGAATAGCCTGGGGTGAAGTAAATGTTATGGATTGAGAAGGAACCAGTTTCGTTTCCAATCGGTCGTATCACAAAGAAGTTTGTTGAAGAAGTACTGATGGGCTGCCTTTTTGAATTCGTGCTGGGGTAGGAGCTTTATGTCTGTGGGAAGAGCGTTGAAGACATTAGTGGCTTTGGAGAAGAGATAGATTTTTTAAATATGGTGGGGGTATGGTTAGCTTGGATAGAAGAGTTACTAGAACGTGTGGCGTAGTGGTGACTTGGGTGGGCAAAGTTGGAGAGTGGTAAGCAAGTTGTGATCTTATGGATAAAAGAAATGACTCGAAGGTGACGGGTGAACCAAAGCGGAAGAAGGTTTGCCAGGAGTAGGCGTTCCCTATAGTTTTGGCATTTCGGGAAGACTCGCTTTAGAAATCTGGAGGATACCTGTTCAATAGTATTAGAGGAGGCGAGGGTGAGAGGACAGTAGAATTCGCTGGCGTAGGAAATGAGGGGCAGAACGTAGACCTTGAATAACGTGAGTTGGAGAGTGGGGTTGTTAGTCTTAAAACAGATCAGACGGGCCCATTTGAAGAGTTTGGAAGTAGTGTGTGTAAGGTGTAGAGGAGAAGTCTAGGGATTTTGTGAAATGAATGCCAAGATGTTTGGCCGAATCTATTATTTCTATATCGAGGGGGTAGTTGGCAACCGGGATAGAGCAGAATGGATCAGAGGAGAGTTTCATTAGGCGAGTTTTGGTGGGATTTAGTTTGAGGCCGATTCTGCTGAGCTGCGAGTGGAGCGAGGATAGGAGCTCCGATATAAGGGGTAAGGAGGGGTTGGATGCTGTAGGGTTCCTGAATACGATAACCATGTCATCTGCATATTTGAACAGCTTGAAAAGGTTGTCTTCAATCTGTATGTGCGCGAGCGTAAGGTTGAAGAGAATGGAACCAAGTACGGAGCCCTGGGGAACACCGGATCGGATATGGGCTGGCCTTGAGTGACTACTGCCAACTTTTACTGTTGCATATCGGTTTCGGAGATAGTAACTGATAAGATTGAGAACATTGCCGCAGAAACCGCTTCTCAGTAAGGCGGATTCGATTGCTGAAAATGACAGCGAGTCAAAAGCATTGGATATATCCAGGAATAGGAGAGTGCACTGAAGCCCTTTATAGAAGGAGGAGTAGCAATGATCGAGAACACTAACTTACTTGGTCGAAGAGGAGCGGCCATTCAAAAATCCATGTTGATCATCAAGGAGATAGAAGTTTACATGAGACTTAATGAAGGGGTAGATTAGGTTTTATAAGATCCTGTCGAAGATTATTGTGAAAGAAGGATAGCTTTATTTGGATTCAAACCACACATGTTCCATCAAATAATAAAATTGGAAAATGTACAATATAAAAATGTTATCACATCACATAAAAATGTGCAATTAGTCTCATGTAGATAAGTAAATCTCACTATTTGTACTGTACAATATATCAATATCAGAAAGTTCGGCTGTAAAGAATAATAGATTCATCATCAAAAATAGGAAAAATTAAGGTATAATTCGAGTGTAACATTATGCAAAAAAATGAGAACCATGACTAGCAATTGATAGTATGTATTGTTGACTAACATGATGATATAATGCATAACATTTCAATTTTAATACTACAAAATTTGTAAATAAAAATCTCAAGAAATTCTTTTTCGAAAAACAATTATCATTGTCTTTTATTCAACCATGAGAATGTATTATCATAATCAAAATAAAAAAATATCAGCAGGATTGTAGACTTTTTCTAGTTCAGTAGAATAGAATAGAATAGAATATCTTTATTTGGATTCAAACCACACATGTTCTATCAAATAATAAAATTAGAAAATTTACAATATAAAAAGATATCACATCACATACATATGTGCAATTAAATGTACTGTACAATTTATCAGCATCAGAAAGTTCAGCTGTAAAGAGGGATAGATTCTTCATCAAAATTAGGAAAATTTAAGGTAGAATTCGAGTATATCATTTTGTAAGAAAAAAAGGGAACCATGACTATTAATTGATTGTATGCCATTGTTGATTAACAAGATGATATAATACCTCTTTATTTCAGTTTTAATAATACAAAATTTGAAGATAGAATCTCGAGAAATTCATGTTGCTGAAACACAATTAATCCTGTTTTTTATTTAACCATGAAAGTATTATCATAATCAAATTAAAAATATCAGCAGATTGAACACATTTTCTAGTTCGGTAGACGAAATTAAAAAGACATTTTGAAGTTGGAGATGTTTCTCTAAGCCTTTGGCAATTGATTGTAAATTTTGTAAATTATTGAAAAAGAAAATAGCTTGCTCGCAACATTCCCCACCAATAGGGCAGATATTACAAAATGACCAGATCTAGTTACAATTTCATGACTCTTTCTTATTGGATTCATATAGGCACCAGTCCCTGGTTCGAATGGAAAACTTTTATGCAATAGCACATTCTCGAAACCATAAAGGATGCAGTGATACAAACTGTAATCTAGTGGCGTATATAGTGCAGGAGATAGGACTAATTTGTTTCTAACTTTTCTTTGTACAGCTTCTATCTTATTAGACAAACCCTTTGTTAAAAGTATTCCAAGTAGCGTCACCATATTCTAGTATCGGTCTAATCCATATTATAAACATTTATTTACACTTCGTGCGATATTATATTTCTACTCATTAGTGCCCATCTGTTCTTAGCTTTACTTACTATCATTACCAATATGTCTCTCAGCAGAAGCTGTACATTGAATAGTTATGCCTAAAGTCCTTAATTTCTTGCATAAGTTTAATCTCAAAAACATCATTAATCAGCATCATGAAAATAAACATACTTAAAAATCTGTTCTGTTACCTATTTTTTAAAGCTCTCGTCTTTTTACTGTTTATTCTCAGCCCTAGTGTTAACAAATATCTACTTAAATCATACAAATCTAGTGTCACATTATTTTTTGGAGAATTCAACATTATTTGGATCAATTGGAAAGATTATTTTCAAATCATCAGCAAATTTGCAAACTCGACCGTTAGGAATCTTAGTTCCAAATATGCAAATACAGAATTTTTAAATAATATTGGCCCCAAACTGGATCCCTGTGGAACTCACTTGTTACCATTTTCGATTTAGATACCAAATCCGTTTACTTGGAGATACTCATTCTTCGATTATATAAATTTGTATCTAAGTAATCTAATAATACTCGAATCAATATACAATAATTTAATCGCTTTCAATATAGCATCAAATATATAGAGTTAAAAGCTTTTTTGATATATCTATGAATACAATTAATGCATCTAACTTTTTGCTCATCTAATGTAATTATCGTTCCACATAGAGAGCATATTAGTAGTTATCGACCTGTCCTTTCGTAAAGCCATGTTGGCATATATCAGCATCGAAATCAGCAACATACGTTCTAAATGATCAAAGTATCAATCGTTCTATTATCTTAAAAAAAGAGGATAATAGAGATTAATCTATAATAACTGGCACGTTGGCTTACTATTGGCAGAGGTTTAGCTACTATTGTTAGTATATCGATTGGTAATTTCCCATTCTACAAAATTCAATTTATAAAATTGCGAGTGCATTCATAAAATTTAATGGTAATTGAAATAGGTTTATCAATCGATATACCAAAGAATAAATCTTTTGTTTTTTGATTTTATTTCTAACATTAATTCTATCCAATGCATCACTGTCAATAACAAGTCCTAGATACTGATTTCCCGAAGGATCCGGTAGACTAAGGAAATTGCTTTTGTTCAGTGGATTACATAACAAGATTGCCCAATACTTCATCAATTCACTGAGAATTTCATAATCAGTTTACCCACAGGTAATATAAGCTTTTAATTTTTTCCTTATATTTACTGTAGTCTGTGAGAGTTTGTATCCTAGTCTAGGATTACTGTTCAGTTTAACCAAAATGATTCTCTCTGATCTTTGACAGATTATCAGCAGTGATGAATTAATTTCTTTATCGATCAAATCTAACCTCATTTGTTTAATACTATTGATAAGACTACACTTCATTATATTGTAACACGCGGCTCCGTGTTACAACCCAACGAAGGTCGATTTTTATAAACGCTGTGCTCTTTAAGGTCAAATATTCTAACTCTGTCCTTAAACAATATTTCTCTTGGCTGTGATTTTAGGAACAATGTCTTTAGTCTCAAGCAGTTTTAATCGATATTTATTATTGATTTAAAATTTTTATTTGGTGAGTAATAGTGTAAACACCGAAAAATTACTGCGATACGACGTTACAAACTCGGTTAGGTGCTCTGAATAGAGATTGGATTACTGATAATATGGAGGTAGCAAGGGGCCTGGTAATGCACGTTCGCTTGAAGTCTTCAGAGTTGAAGATGTCCTAGAGCCTTGGGTGGACTCTGGTTGAGTTGCTCCCGTGGTTGGCTTTGTGATCGCGTTATTGGATGTCCTGCAGGTCCTGCACTCAATTGGCTCGTCTCTCCGGTATCCCACAGCAGATGAGTCACGGATGTAGTTGGTGGTAAAACTATCAAATCACCAGCGTAGGTATTGACAGCCGACAGAGCGCACACATGCCGATAGCGACAGAACGCACACGTGAAGCAGGTAGAAGGCTTAAAATGCCACAACTGACTTTGTGGTAAATTACCGTGCTTAAATAGCAGCTTAATATTTATTTTACGTACTATTGGTTAAACGTGGTTAAACGTGGTTAGCGACAATTTGCTTTTTTCTCATTTGGTGCAACGTAAATAAATTTGAATTTAATTTTCTACGCAATATGTCGGCGGTGATTTGTGTCGTTTTGTACTTTCCTCTCTGAAAAAAAAGAAAAAAATATTCTCTGCGAGGCTAGATAAGAAATTATGATAAGGTTCGAACCAAGTTAAGCAAAAATATGATGAACCATAAGTGCTGGACTTAATATGCTTGTTGATTTGCTTCAACAATGATATGATGCCAGGTAACCATTGGAATTGCTACACAAATTGTTGTAGCTCTAATTGGACAGTCATAGCATTGAGGCAAATAAAGCAGTGTAAGTTTTTGGAGCCGCAGCGTGAAGATTTCGAGGTAAATCGCCTCTGGAATTTACCAAGGTTTAAGTTAAAAACCTAAGCAGGGTGGATCGTTGTCCAATGTGGGTATGTAGACCAAAAGACTGAAATTATCGACGTTGTGGTAATGACATTGTAAAGTGGTCTTTATTGAAATAGATAAGTTGGAATATGCATTGAAAGTGGCCTGTACCATGATATGAAGCTGATCACTAATTGTAGTGGTGCTACACAAAAGCATTAGCTCTAAGTAGCTGGTCATACCAAAATAGGCAGTGTAATGCATGTGTGAGAAATACATTATAATGTAAAAATATATACATTAAATCAAAATGTACATAAAAATTATTACACGAACAATTGCCTCAGAGATGGCCTCAATGCAAAGAACTGTTCAAAAAATGCTACACAATTGTTAGCTAAGAACAGCTGGTTATGCCACGTGAGACAAATACTAAAAATTAACCTAAGGTTAAAAAAATTTTATAGTTAAATGTTAATGTTTAGTAATTACGCTTATACAAAGCAGGTTGGTGTGGGCAGACGGAGCCTGAGACGTGTGTAGAAGGTTGAACGCTCTCAGGATCAGGTGGTTCGATAAACGGTTTCAACCTGTCTATGCTTACTGATGTCCGGTGTAGCACCTTGCATAATGATGAAGTATTTTGGCTGTCTTAAAAAAATCGGGTAAGGACCGCGATCGCGGGTTGTAGTGGTGCAACAGCAGTATTGTTGCGAACGAGTACTCTCTTGCAGCTGTGGAGCTGTGGGTGAACGAGAAGACTGGACGAGCGTGTCTCGGCTGCTGTTCGGACATGTTACCGAAATGAGAGTCGAAGGCGGGTAGCTTCGTTTTGTGGGTCATCTTGTGCCGGTAGTAGACGTGGGAGCTGACTGGAGGCAGGCACAGATCCATGCCATACAAGAGTTGTGACGCAGACGTTTTAATGGATTCTCGAGTACGGGAACGCATGGCCAGCAGAACTAAAGGTAGTGCATCGACCCAGTTGCCATTAATGGACGAGGATGCTAAAGCTGCTTTGAGTTTCCTAGCATATGCATTCTCTCTACCATGCCATTAGCTTGGGGTGGTAGACAGTCGTCTGGCGTAAGATGCATCCCATGTACCGCAAGGTGGTTTGAAACGATCAGAATGAGAAACAAGAGATAACCTCTGTCCGTGATGACCTCATTGGGAACACCGTAATTGAGGATATCCATGCGGGAAATAAAACCGTTAGTTACTTCGTCTGCAGAAATGGTGCCAGAGGTAATGCCGCAGGCCACCAAATTAATAAATCTATCGATCATAGTTAGAGGTAGCTGAAGCAGCCTTTGTCCGATGAACTATGTCGATGTGGACGATGAAAGCTAGGCGAGAAGTAGACCGAAAATGTTGCAACTTAGAACAGAGTGTGTCGTGTGATCTTACGTTTCTGACAAATAGCACTCAACAAGTTTAACATTCTGCCTAAGTCTGTGACCCAAAACGATCTGTAAGAAGTCGGACAGTCGCTTGGCTTCCTGGGTGAGAAATTAGGTGAATTGAATCAAACCTTTCTCTGAAGGCTGGTCGGCAGAACTGGCTTGTTGGAGCTGCGTACCCATTGAAGTAAACAATTGGTAAGCTTCCCAGGTTGGATGACGGGCTATTGATCTTTGAGTGTGAATGTCACACGTTGTTCAGTTTGAGAGTTGGTGTTAGTGCAGGTTCACTAGTGCCACGAGTTGACTGAATGGTGACGGCGAAGGTGGTTGTAGAGACGTCTGGCCTGGACAGGGCATCTGCAATGAGGAAGTTCTGTTTGCCCTTGACGTGAAGACGTCAAATTGCCATTCGCTTAGACGAGAAAAGCTGTCTTTCCACTCTGGCAGGAGTACTTGAACGTCGATGAAGTTGCGTTTCGAAGTGCGCTAACTAGTGGTGTATGATCTGTGAAAACAAGCAAATCTGCTACTGTAATATAATGCTGATAAAATGGCGCGTCGATGGATGGCGAGAAGTTCTCGGCCGAAAGTGTCATTGCCTCGTTTCTACTGGTTGGAGAGTACGCGAAGGTAGAAACTGATAGGCTTCCAGGAACTCCGTCGATCTCTTGTTCCAAAGTGGCTCCAATAGCAGATTCAGAAGCATCTGTCATTGAGTGAAATGGCTTTTCGAAATCTGGATGCGTTAACATTTATTGGCATTTTCTAACCTTAGAGTTGATGGCATAAGTCAAAGTAATTCTCGTCTTCGGATGACCAAGCACTGATGGAATTCTTGCTAAGTCTTTTCGGTTCCGCAGGTGCCTGCACAAAGGATAAAGTTGTTTTTGAGATCCTGGTAGGAACTTGCGATAATAGTTTAATGCTCAGGATTTTCTGCAAATCCGCTCAAAGTCCTTGGTGACTTGATATTCTTTATTGAATTCGTCTTTGACGGCAACAGTTGAATACCTTGGGCCGTGATACGATGCGAAGTCGACGGATGAAAGTTGCAATCTGCGTCTTGTCACAGTTGATCTTGAGTCCGTGGTTGGATAAGCGTGAAGGACATTTCGTAGATGTTTCGCATGAGAGATTCTAGATCTGGACTGAATACCATAATGTCATCAAATATGACATACAATAAAAACGCAGAGTCGTCGCGAAGTATGTTGTCTATGAATCTTTGAAATGTCTGAGTAGCACACTTGAGTCCAAAAGGAAGCATGTAAAGATATTCAAAAAGGCCAAATGGAGTGAGTAGGCTTTGCAGTTTTTCTCGATATCCTCTGGTGCTACCGGTATGTGATGGTACACTTGTCTGAGGTCAATCACTGAGAAGAAATTGCTGCCGTTGGAGTTTTCAAGTAATGTGCTGATATTTGGAATAGTATCATATTTTGTCACTGAATTTAGCTTACGGTAGTCTCCACAGGCTTTGTACGATCCGTTTGATTTTGAGACTAAGTGCAGTGGTGACGCCCATGAACTTTTTGATAAGATCTGATGATTCCCTCTTCCAAAGCCTTGAGAAGTCTTCTTGGGCAGCTTTCAGCTTAGCAGGAGCCAGTGGTCGCTTCTTGAGTGCAATAAGGTTGACCCTTCTGTGACGATATGATGCATCGTGTTGGAGACTCGCAGATCGGATTTGTTAAGATCGAAAAACGATTTGTATTTTCGAAGAGCTGCTGATATCTCTGCTGAATGATGCACTGGGGTTGGCTGAATGACCTGTAACTCCAAACGCTCGGAGGCAAGTGTCCAAAAGCTTGTTCAAGTCCGGTGGAGGGGTCGATGATTTTTTGATTGGCAAGATCAACAATGGCGAAATTTTAGAAGGAAATCAAGGCCTATTATATTATGTGAGACCTTAGCAATGATGAAGTTGTGGGAAAATTCACGTCGTAGACTATGTTGGTGTGCGGTATTGGCAGCCATAAGTTGGTATGGGCTCGCCTGTAGCTGCGAGAAGAACGCCTAGCGACATCTCGGCCATTGAATCACCTTTGAGAACTGAGACTGCCGCACCTGTGTCTACGATGTACTCTTCGCCAGTTTTTGAAATCAAGAAGGTACGAAGTTCGTTTGGCTGTTTGGCCGGGTCATGCAAACAAGTAGGCTGGTGATTGCGACCGGCATTGTCTGTTTGGTTCTCTATGTGAAAAAATTCAGTGGACGAAAGAGTCGACAGGGATGTCGGATTGTAGTTGGCTTCTTCCCTGTAGCGCCGTTGATGCCGTTGATGTGCAGAAGTACGGTCTTCTACTTCCTGCGCCAGATGTTTCCCGATGCTGATGCACTCTTGTGCCTGCGGTCTGTTGTCCTCTCCGTCAGCTGTGGAAATTGACACTCATTCCGGAAATTACTTCGGAACGAAAAAGACAAAACTTGACAAGCATAAAAAACTTCTGGTGGTTATAACACCAGTTCTTTCGGAGCATATTTATTAAAGGATTGCGGAGATCTCGATCGCCTATCATTATAATTTGACTTGGAAACGAATTTTGGTCGAGCATTCACTTGATTTATCCGATTTGGTGATGGCCAATCCTTCTAGAACTTTGGCCATATTCGCCACTGTTCTCTCTAAGGAGGAGATTCTATCATCTTGCGGGGGTGAAGAAAAAGAGATGATGGATTCACTTTGGGTTCCAAAACCCTATATTCTAACTCACATCTCTCAGATAAGTCATCTATAGAGAGTGTTTGGGAGCTGTCTGGCAAAAGAGTTTTAATGTTTGAGGAAGATTGTTAATAAAAACAACCTTAGCCTCATGGTCAGAGAAATGTTGGTTTTATACCAACGTTTCCGTAATTCCCTCGAGAGGATATTTCTATGGGGCCAAGATTTAGCATATCTAACCATATTTGTTTATTATCTGCTCCAGTTTCAGTGGGTCCAAACAAGGATTCTACCTTGTTTTGTAGGCCCAAAATGGGATTAGGTAACTTCCCTAATGGCCTCCAAGCTTAGGATAAATCCGTCCTTTGCAATTCAGAAGGTAAGTTTAGCAAAACCTTTGACAGTTTTTGATGACTGTCATAATCAGGAAACGGGGAGAAAGCGGAGTCTACGCGCATAAAAAATAACTCATATCTCCATCCCAAACAGGAACATCAATATCTAAAATAGGACTGACATTTTAACAATCTTACGGGATCTTAAAAGCATAAATTAAAAGCAATATGAAAATATATAAATATACTTTAGCGAAACGCTTACCCACAAACAGCTTCCCACAGTTGAATAAAGAGCAGAACAAAAAGTCACTGTTTCCAAAAATCCAAAGTTGAGTTGTTGAGTACGTTACTTGCGGTGCCGTTTTGTACGTAGAAAAGATGAACAAAGGACCGTTGGCCTTTGATGCCGATGTGTTATTATTATCCCCCACAAATCCACGAATATATACCCAACAGATTTCCCAGAAATCTGAAATCCAGAGATAAAGAAAACACAAATGTCAATCTATTATTATTATATCCCCCCAACACAAACCACGAATATATATATATATATATATATATATATATATATATATATATATATATATATATATACCAAAAAAATTCACAGATGGCCACGATCACGGTAGATAAAACGCAAATCTTAATCGATTTTTATCCCAAATAGATGAAAAAAGGAAGTCAATTTTATTTATACCAAAAAAATCAGAACAATAATCAATATCCTGGCGCGGTCGCCAATTTTGTAAACGCGCCCGGCTTCAAGTAAATGCCATTGCGACGTTACAAACTCGGTTAGGTGCTCTGAATAGAGATTAGTTACTGATATGGGAACATAGAGGGCCTGGTATGCAATTCGCTTAGAGTCTTCAGAGTTGAATGTCCTAGAGCCTTGGGTGGACTCTGGTTGAGTTGTCGCTCCCGTGGTTTGAGCTGTGATCGCGTTGTGGATGGTGTCCTGCGGGTCCTGCACTCAATTGGCTCGTCTTTCCGGTATCCCGCAGCAAGATGAGTCACGGATGTAGTTAGTTGTTGGTGAAACTATCAAATCACCAGCGTAGGTATTGACAGCCGACAGAGCGCACGTATTGACAGCCGACAGAACGCACACGTGAAGCAGGTAGAAGGTAAAATGCCACAACGACTTGCATGAGTAAATTACCGTGCTTAAATAGCATGCAATATATTGTACTGCATACTATTGGTTAAACGTGGTTAAACAGCAATTTGCTTTTTGTCATTGGTGCAACGTAAATAAAATTTGAATTTAATTTTCGCAATATGTCAACGATTGATTTGTGTCGTTACAATAGAGGGTTTTTATAAAATAGACAGAACCACGCGATCCGCGAGGGATGCGCGGTGACTATTGTGTCACTGCAGATTTATTTTGCTTAGGGTGGATTATTCGAAATTTATGTGAATAGAATAATGGATTAACTATATTAACAAGAAGTAGAGAACTAAACATTTGTGAGTTTTTGTCATTGAAAATATTTATAACATGATTTACATTTTCATCTGTAATTGATAACCTTTAACATTGATTCTATTCATATCACCATGTATTTTTCAATCAGTTTTTTATCATTGAAGTCTTCAAACGATTTATACTCTTTTAGTGATAACGTTTAACCTTGATTCATTCATGTCATCACGTGTTTTCAATCAGTTTTTGTCATTGAAGTCTTTATGGGGCTTACTCCTTCATTTAAGTGACAGCTTTTAACGATGACTTTTTACATATTTTCATATTTTTTAAATCGATAGTATAAATACAATTCTATTCAGACATTTGTGTAAGAATAACTACTTGTGTGCAAAACATTTTTCTCTATAAACATAAATCATTTTAATTCTTGCCGTCTAGAAGACGGACAACTTAGTTTAACTGTGAATGGTGTTTAAGATATAATTTTATGTTAAAATCTGTTTTTTATTGCCGACCAACACATGGTCAAATTGGACTATCTGTGAATTATATTTCTAATTGCAATATTGTGTAGAATATACGTATGACCCGATGTTTTTGCCTTCTCACATCAACCATCCGAAAAAGATCAGAGACTGATTAGGCGCACGGGTAGTAATAATAGCCACCATTGATATGTAGTAGGGGTACAAAATCACGAACAGGAAAGCAACCCCGCAAAACACCCTTAAAGTATTATCTCGTTTAATTCTTAATTTACATAATCTCCTATTGATTCGATTCGGTATAATATCCGTAAACGTAGATGCCTGAAATATAACAGATAATAACGATGAAACAGAAGAAACAAATTCGTCAGTGTTCATGATATAAAAACTTTCATAATCAATCAGTATGCTTAACTCTCTAAAAAGATTCCAGTTGATTCTGGAACATTGCACGTGTGCATTTTCAAAATTAAGTTTCTGTGTTTTGCTACTCAAGATGTTCCATTGTAAAATAATTTGTTTGTGATCCAATTCTTTGAAATAGTTTACAACATCATAACTGTGTGATTTCACCGTTTCAATTTCTAAGTATACATGATCTAAGCATTGCGAACCTCTAGTTGATTCATTTATAATCTGCTTGAGATCATGATTAGAAAAAAATTGATTATTTCACAGTCATGTAACTTATTAAAGTCACCTACCACTACATTATAGCCATGACAGTCAAAAATAGATTGAAAAGAATTGGTAAATGTTTGATCATCATATAAAGTAGCATACGGCGGTCTGTAAACCGCGGTTAAGATCAGATTATCAATTTGTATAGATAAAAAATCAATGATCGCATTATCTTCAATAGTATGTAGAATTTTTGCATTTTATACGGATTTACTATAAATGAGTACTCCTCCACCTCTTTTATCCAGCGATCTGTCTTTTCTGAATAAAGAACAGTGAGGAATATCAAATTCATGGTTTTCAATATCCTGGTTAAGCCAAGTTTCAGATAATATTATAAAATCGAAATCGTTACTTATTATAAAATTACACAGCGAAAAGTTTTTGTTCCCAATACTTCGAAAGTTGGCATAAAACAAAGTAAATGTAGAATACGACTTATCTAAACAATTATCGACTTTTACTGGTTCAGCTTTGTTGGCTTTTTTATTGTTCGTTTCCCGGGTTTTGAGGCCATAGTTCTTCTCCCCCCGTTGTCCACAACGTTTAGTAATGATTCATCGTTTTTTTGTTATTGTATCTTCTCTCGATAAATTCCTTATAATATCGTGGTCAGAAGTAGATGGCTTCCGTTCCTGGTTGTTCTTTAGCTCTTTTGCTTTTGCCAAATTTCGTTGGAGAAATTTTTGTCACGTCCAATGAATATACTATGAAAATTTGGATTCTCACCTTTCCTTTTATTGATGGCCTCTATCTGCATATTTGTTTGCCTCTTTGATAACTTTATAACCACCGGTCTTGGACAATCGGATCGTTTTCCCAACCTAAAACATTTAGCGATGTCAGCATGCGTCTCATCCTTGATCAGGACGTTTAATTTCTCGACATCTTTTACGTCAGCATTTTCATCAAGATTAAATAAAATTAGCTGTTCTTGTTTGCTAATTCGTGCTGATACTTCATTCGCTAATATGTTTATTTTTTCTTCCCCTGATGTTTTATTCTTGATTGGCGTGTCGTCTTCCACTGTTATGTCAGCCAACTCAACCCATGGCTGAACATCTATCTGTAATTTATCTAACCTACATAAGAATTTCGCGCGCGGTTTGAAATGGCTGCGATTTTGTCGCATACTGATATTGAAAAAATCGTTATGGACCTTCAGAACTCAATGAAGGTGTTGAAGGAAGAAAACAACTATTTAAAAAATGAAATGTCCAAATTGAGGAATGATGCTGTCGTGAATGCGACGAAATTGGAACAAGCGGTGAAGAATAATGATACCTTAAGCGCGCATATTGTTGAACTGACTGAGGCACTAAATACGAAGTTATACAAATTACAGACAGATGTTCTGCCATGGATTGAACTGGCTGATATAACAGTGGAAGGCGACACGCCAGTCAAAAACAAATCATCAGGTGAAGAAATACTGAATATATTAGCGAACGAAGTCTCAGCGCGGAACAGCAAACAAGATCAGTTAGTTTTATTTAATCTTGATGAAAATGCCGACGTAAAAGACGTCGAGAAATTAAATGCTTTAATAAAAGAAGAGACGCATGCAGATATTGCTAAATGCTATAGGGTGGGGAAACGGTCAGATAGTCCAGGCCAGTAGTTGTAAAACTATCAAAAAGCCAACAGATATGCAGATAGAGTCTGTCAATAAAGAGAAAGATAAGAATTCGAGTTTTCACACCATATTTATTGGACGGGACAAAACGTTTCTCCAACGGAAGTTGGCAAAAGCAAAAAAGTTAAAGAACAACCAGGAACGGAAGCCGTCAACCTCTGATCAAGCTATTATAAGGAATCTATCGATGTATCATTACTTAATATTGTCGACAGCGAGGGGAGAAATATGGCCTCAGAGCAACAATAAAAGCTGCTCAAAAAGTTGAATCAGTAAAAGTCGATAATTGTTTAGATAAGTCGTGTTCTACATTTATTTTATTTTATGCTAACTTTCGAAGTGTTATGAACAAAATAATTTTGCTGTGTAATTTTATAATAAGTAACAATTTTGATTTTATAATATTATCTGAAACTTGGCTTAACAAGGATATTGAAAACCGTGAATTTGATATTTCTCACTATTCTTTATTCAGAAAAGACAGATCGCTGGATAAAAGAGGTGGAGGAGTACTCATTTATAGTAAATCTGTATTTAATGCAAAAATTTTACATACTAGTGAAGATAATGCTATCATTGATTTTTTATCTATACAAATTGATAATCTGATTTTAACCGCGGTTTACAGACCGCCGTATGCTACTTTATATGATGATCAAACATTTACCAATTCTTTTTAATCTATTTTTGACTGTCATGGCTATAATGTAGTGGTAGGTGACTTTAATAATTTACATGGCTGTGAAATAATCAATTTTTGTTCTAATCAGGATCTCAGTGAAATGAATCCAGTAAGAGTTCGCAATACTTGATCCTTGAAATTGAAGGGTCCCGTGTGCGGATACAATTATTTTACAATGGAACATCTTGAGTAGCAAAACAAAGAAACTAAATTTTGATAATGCACACGTGCACTGTTCCAGAATCACCTGGAATCTTTTTAGAGAATTAAGCATACTGATTGATTATGAAAGTTTTTATTTCTTGAACACTGACGAATTTGTTTCTTCTGTTTCATCGTTATTATCTATTTTATTTCAGGCATCTACGTTTACGGACATTATACCGAAACGAATTAATAGGAAATTGTGTAAACTAAGAATTAAACGAGATAATATAATAAAGTGTAGTCTTATCAATAGTATTAAACAAATGAGGTTAGATTTCATTGATAACGAAGTTAATTCATTACTGCTGATAATTAGTCAAAGATCAGAACGAATTATTTTGGCCAAAATGAAGAGTAATCCTAGACTAGGATACAAACTTCTCACAGATTACAGTAAATATAAGGAAAAGTTAAAGCTTATATTACCTGTGGATAAAACTGATTATGAATTTCTCTGTGAATTAGATGAAGTATTTGGCAATTTCATAAGTAATCCACAGAATGAAAGAAATTTCATGGAACTACCAGATCCTTTGGGATACCAGGAACCAGGACTTGTTATTGACAGTGATGATTTGATAAAATTAATGTTAAAAATCACATAAAAAATATCACCTTGGTATTTCGATTGATAACCTGCTTCAATTACCACCTGCTTTCTATGTGGAAACATGTAATTACATTAGATGAGAATAAGTAAGATGCATTAATTGTATTTATAGATATCTCAAAAGCTTTTGACTCTATATCTTTTGATGCTATTTTGAATGCGATTAGTTTGTTGAATATCAATCCGAATATTTTTAGATTACTTAAATACTATTTATATAATCGAAGAATGAGTATTCAAGTAAACGATATGACATCAAAATCGAAAAGAGTAACAAGTGGAATTCCACAGGGATAAAGTTTGGGGCCAATTTTATTTAAAATCGTATTTACACATTTGTAAACTAATCTCCATAACGGTCGAGTTTGCAAATTCGTTGATGATTTAAAAATAATCTTCCCAATTGATCCAAAGAATGTCGAATTCTCCAAAAATAATGTGACATTAGATTTGTATGATTTGAGTAGATATTTGATTACACTAGGGCTGAGAATTAACAATAAAAAGACGATAGCTTTAAAAATAGGTAACAGAACAAACTTTCATTATGTTTATTTTCATGATGCTGTGATTAATGATGTATTTGAGATTAAACTTATGCAAGAAATAAAGGATTTAGGCATAACTATTCAATGTACAGCTTCTGCTGAGAGACATATTGAAAGTATAGTAGGCAGTGCCAAGAAAAGATGGGCACTAATAAATCGAAATATTTTATCGAATGAGCATAAAACTTAAAATGTATATAATATGGATAAGACCATAACTAGAATATGCTGTCGTTACATGGAATCCATTAAAAAAGGGTTTGTCCAATAAGATAGAAGCTGTACAAAGAAAAGTTGTGAAACAAATTAGTCATATCTCCTTCACTATATACGCCTCTAGATTACAGTTTGAATCACTGCAATCTTTGTGGTTTCGGAGGATGTGCTATTGCATAAAAGTTTTCCATTTGAACAAGTGGACTGATGCCTATATGAATCCGATAAGAAAGAGTCATGAAGTAGGAACTAGATCTGGACACTTGGCAATAGCTCCTCCTTTATAACCAATTGCCAAAGGGGCTTAGAGAAATGCCTCCATCTAAGAAGTCTTCTAAATTTTTATCTACTGAACTAGAAAAAGTCTACAAGCCTGCTGATATTTTTTATTTTGATTAGGATAATACTTTCTCATGGTTGAATATAAGGCAAGTATAATTGTTATCGGAAACAGAATTTCTTGAGATTTTTATTTGCAGGTTTTGTATTATTAAAATTTAAATGTTATGCATTATATCATCATATTAGTCAACAATACATACAATCAATTGCTAGTCATGTTTCTCAATTTTTTGCATAATGTTACACTCGAATTATACCTTAATTTTTCCTATTTTGATGATGTATCTATTTTTCTTTACAGCCGAACTTTCTGATTTTGATATATTGTACAGTACAACTAGTGAGATATACTTATCTACATGAGGCTAATTGCACAATTTTATGTGATGTGATTACTTTTTTTATATACTGTACATTTCACAATTTTATTATTTGATGGAACATGTGTGATTTGAATCCAAATAAAGATATTCTATTCTATTCTATTCTATTCTATTCTATTCTATTCTATTCTATTCTATTCTATTCTATTCTATTCTATTCTATTCTATTCTTTCTGTTCTGTTCTGTTCTGTTCTATTCTATCCTATTCTATTTTATTCTATTGTATTCTATTCTATTCTATTCTATTCTATTCTATTCTATTCTATTCTATTCTATTCTATTCTATTCTATTCTATTCTATTCTATTCTATTCTATTCTATTCTATTCTATTCTATTCTAACTTAGTATGTAGTGCTTCAGTTATATCTTTTGTTGACAATATATCGTTTTATTGCCGTCTAGATTACGGTCCGTTTTGTTTAACTGTGAATTAATTCATGCTTAGCTACCCCATTTGCAATAAACGGTTGAAAGCAGATGAGTTTTCTCACATCACCCTTCGGGAGAGGGACTCGGATTAATTCTGAACGCGGATCCTAACAACAGCTACCAGGTATTATTTAGGAGTTTAATTTCGCACTAAACGGACAAATAGCTTGCAGGACAAAACCACCTTTCCCACTTCTCAGCTCATTTTTCACCCAATCATATCCATATAGTGGACACGTTACTACGTTTTGCTCATCCAATCCTTTACTTTTTTGTTTCAGCGGAAGACCGGAAACTCAAAAGCCCTGCCGATAAACCAACTGTTTGCTTCGAACATCGACTCCCTTTCGTCTTCCATCAATTATAACCTCGTTCAACGGACACCAGCGATCTTTGCATGACTCACTTGCTTCAATATAGTAGACTCCATCCGGGTCTATGCTACGCTCCATCAATTCAATCTCCACGACAAAGGACTCCGTCGGTCGACGTTTTCTTCCGGTCCACCATCATTTTCGATCTCAAACTTGAACTCATCTGTTCGGACCCAACCTACCCTGCTTTGATGCTCGGACACTTCATGGACTGAACTCCAATTGATCTTGTCTATTCAAATGGAATTTCGTTTTCATTTTCTTACCAGACTGAACAATCTTGAAGTTGATAATAATTTTCCCTTTATCAACTCCTCCCCCTGCTATTAAATACTTTTCTAGTCACAATTCCATTCACCTCCACATATCCTATCCTTGATTTGTTATGTCAATGGTCGGACCAGTTGGCCTTTGTTGCCGAATAAATGTATTATTATTAATATTAATATTAATGAGAACGCGTAACTTGACGTTGACGAATTACGTGCGAGTTTGCATCTATATAAACGCGATTCAGTTACCACGCAACTTATTCTGCATTGCTAGCTACCTTTGATTGCTGTTACCTTCTCTGCTGCTTTTATAATTTACGCCGACTGTTCTACCGCACTGTGTCACTAATTCCGCAAGTCTTCAGTCATGCCAATCTTTTAGCTGCGCATCCAGTCATACATAATTGATCATCTATTAATCGGAATTCTACATATTTGAGTCATATCGATGTTGCTGCAGACCTTCAACAAGACTAATCAAGGCTTTGGAACAGCAACCAATACAACCTAATTCTTCAATTCTACTTGTTCACGTGCATCAGCTCGAATTATCACTTGCCAAAGATCAAGTATCTAGAAGGAGTTCTATGCTAATGCTCACAACCTCTCATGGAATTTTTCCGTGAATTTCTCCCAGGCACCATCCTTGTTTATTCTTACAAGTAACGTTATTCAGTACTCTGACTGAAACAGTACCTTAGCGACCGAGCCACGAACAGAAAGCACTACTTTTGTTTTAATTTATTGACTCAATTTTTTCTCAAAATAAAAGATTTAGACGAATTTTTGAACTAAAACTTTTTTGGTTAAATACTGTTTGTTGCAAAGAACTAATATATATGCAAGTATGTATTAGGTTTTGCGAACCTAGTAACAAATTAGTTCAGTTGTGAACAGAAGGATAAACCAAAGGCAGCATGAACGGAAAGTATAATCTCATGCACATTCGTTTCGTGCTTACTGGCGACTCATCAGTAGGAGCCGGTGTTACGCCCATTAACCAGTATATATTTGGTAGAAGAATGTGGAATAAAAGGACGGTACTATCTCCTAGACGAATGTGTAAACCTGTAATAGTGAAGCTAACATAATCTAAAGTCAACGACAATGTATTGCGGCCAATGATGACGAATGTTGATGGTCGGCATGATCAAGATAGTTAGCCAGCTGTATGGTAAATCTCAACCAGTTTTGACATATAAAATGGTTTTCAACTAAAGCACCTTGGAGAAGTCTCATCTGCATGATGAACAATGATTATTGAGTTCTTTAATTTCGTAATTAAAAAACTTTCTTTGCACAATATTACACCACAACCTACAAAAATGCTACAAGTCAAAAATATTTTTGTTTGTTTATTCCATTTTGAAAGTTTGATATTCCTTCATTAATTAAAAAAACCCGCCTCCTATCGAAATATGACGTATAAAAACAGACATACTAAACAGGGATATTCTACTATGTTACGCAAAGAGATGTTCATATTTAGAGTATGCACAGTTTTCCTTCGAGGGTAATAGATTTGCAGCATCAGTTTCGCAAAAATCCGATTGATCGCCATTTCCAAGTAGGCAACGAGTTAGTCTCCATGGTAACTGGGTGCTGATTCATACTAACCAATTCGTTGACTGCGGCGTTTCTATACGGTATTTCTCGTACCATCATCTAAGTGGTTTAGGCTACACATTTCCATTAATCACGATTAGAAAAATATTCTGCGTTGTAAAGATCGACCAATTTAACTCCGACACCAGAATCCTGAACATCTCGTCTAAAATTGTAATTCTTTATTTGATTCAATCTTCGCCCGAGCGAACGTGTGACCTTTTTTCTTCCGGCCACGTAGCAAAATGTTAAACGTGTCACCGTGACACAGCAACAAATATATATATCGCCAACTTTTGATAACTAACCGCTAGGATTAGCCGCTTTTTGTCTGTTATCACGAGACGTTCTGTCATCCTGGGCGCCACTGTTCGAGACACGATCAGTTCCTCGTTGGCAGGAGCTTGTTTTAGGCTGAGAGTAACCTGACGGAGCCAATGTAGAGGAGCTACTGCTTGTCCAACGCCGACCCCGCTTGGCTTTGGCCGGCCTAGCATCCCGACTGATCTGGTGACAGCGACCAGCTGTGGCAATGGCAGGAAAAGACTCGACATCATCATGACTGCCCAAAGCTGGTTGAGAAGATTGATCGACATTTTTTTGAGAAACAAAACTGGGAAAAACTAAACGGAATACGATAAAGGCACGTGAGTAAAAAAAAGGACATGATTTTCGCATAGCAACATGGCTCAAAATTAACGTAGTAAAGATATGTCACTTAGTTAAGCAGTCTTGAAAAACGGAGAATGGACAACACATGAGAACTAATATATATATATATATATATATATATATATATATGCAATTGCGTTTTAGTTAATATATGACCAGAAGCAAAAACCTAAGTCAGAATAAACGAAGGGTATAATCGCATGTGAAAATGCGGTTCCTTTTATACCGTCAAATTTTGCCACATTTAGACCAAATATATAGTGGGTATATGGCGTAGTATCGGTTCTTATTGATGAGTCGCTGGTAAGCACGAAAAGCATGTGCACATAAGATTCTACCTCTCGTTCACGCTGAATTTGGTCTGTCATTGCATGATTTAAACAATTGTCTACTAGGTATACAATCAATAAACAAGTAAGCTATTACAGTTAAATACTGTTTGTTGCGAAGAACTAATATATGTGCAAGTATATATTAGGTTTTGCGAACCTAGTAACAAATTAGTTCAGTTTTGACCAGAAGGATAAACCAAAGGCAGCATGAACGGAAAGTATAATCTCATGCACATTCGTTTCGTGCTTACTGGCGACTCATCAGTAGGAGCCGGTATTACGCCCTTTAACCACTATATATTTGGTAGAAGACTGTGGAATAATAGGACGGTACAATCTCCTAGACGAATGTGTAAACCTGTAATAGTGAAGCTAACATAATCTAAAGTCAACGACAATGCGACTTTAATGCTAACTCACACTATATAATATATATACCGAGTCTGTAAAGGATACTAACACTATGGCTATTGTGTTAGTAACTGATACCTTTTTTGAAATCGATGAGTACCGGATACTAACACTATGGTTTCCGAGTCGGTACATGATACCAACCTGATGGATATAAATTTATGCTAAAGTTCACCCAAATTGAGAATTACAACAATTTCCGAACACCTGTTATTCCAGTTAAACCATACACTCTGGCCTTCATCGATATCAGTTATCACATTTCGCGGTAAGCATGACATCATTCAATTCAATATATTACAGTTAAATACTGTTTGTTGCGAAGTGAACCAGTAAGCACGAAACGAATGTGCATGAGATTATACTTTCCGTTCATGCTGCCTTTGGTTTATCCTTCTGGTCACAACTGAACTAATTTGTTACTAGGTTCGCAAAACCTAATACATACTTGCATATATATTAGTTCTTCGCAACAAACAGTATTTAACTTTAATATATTGAATTGAATGATGTCATGCTAACCGCGAAATGTGATAACTGATATCGGTGAAGGCCAGAGTGTATGGTTTAACTGAAGTAACAGGTGTTCGGAAATTGTTGTAATTCTCAATTTGGGTGAACTTTAGCATAAATTTATATCCATCAGGTTGGTGTCATGTACCGACTCGGAAACCATAGTGTTAGTATCCGGTACTCATCTATTTCAAAAAAGGTATCAGTTACTAACACAATACCCATAGTGTTAGTATCCTTTACAGACTCGGTATATATATTATACAGTGTGAGTTAGCATTGAAGTCGTATTGTCGTTGACTTCAGATTATGTTATCTTCACTATTACAGGTTTACACATTCGTCTAGGAGATTGTACCGTCCTATTATTCCACATTCTTCTACCAAATATATAGTGGTTAAAGGCGTAATACTGGCTCCTACTGATGAGTCGCCAGTAAGCACGAAACGAATGTGCATGAGATTATACTTTCCGTTCATGCTGCCTTTGGTTTATCCTTCTGGTCACAACTGAACTAATTTGTTACTAGGTTCACAAAACCTAATACACACTAGAACTTTTTTGATCGGGAATTATTTATCGTGTGTAACTATTATGCAAATTATCAGTATTTTGTAACGTGCGGATCCTGTGTAGGTTAATTAAATTATTGAACATCAATTAACTCCTTATATAAAAATAAATCAAATTTTATTTTTGGAAATTTGATGTTATCGCTGGTTTCGTAAAATAATATTCTGTTTTATAATAATATTTTAAATTGTTTGGAAGTTTCTTTTGTTCATATTGTCGAAGTTTTTGACTTGTCTTGTTGAATGTTTATAAGAGAGTTTTATCTGAGTTGCTGAGTTGCACAAATGGCATACTGCGTGGTTCTATCTGAGTACTCTTTGCTAATAAAGTTTTGAAATTTACATTCATCTATCGTTCTTAATACACATTATTGGGAAGGATCTCAAATTTGCTTCAGGTAATTGACGTGGATATTTGTTTTCAAGGTCAACACCGTATCGTTCTGTCATCTGTGGATATCAGCGTATCTTGGTCAGCATACTTATTATAATATATAAATTGCAAGAAATCTTATCCTAATATTATGTCTGGTTTATCAAATATTGAGGATACAGTGCAATTACCAAGTGGACTTAAGGAATGTAGTTTTAAAGATAGTTCAGAGGAACTTCAGTTTTCCAAATTAGATGATCATACCGCATATATAGATTATCCGGGCCTGGCATCTCAGAAGCTCTCTTATGGTCGTGACCAAAGGACCTTTACAAAAAAATGGTGACTGCGCCAGGATCCTTTATGCAAGAAGATGTGATGGAGATGATCGCTTTTGCCGCAATTCTATGGATAACAATGATAAGCTCACCATAAACAAATCAGCCAACGATTCTGAATGGATCGGAGAAGCAAAAATTTATTTTAAAATATAAATAATTACCGACCCAACAGAAAGGTTTGCCTCGGCTTGGTGGTGTTTGCCTGAGCCTTTAAAAAAGAATCTATTTAGACACAGGAAAATTGTTTCTGAGAACGAACCAGTAAATGTATTTGAGCTTCTAGTCGAAGAACTTCATAGACGATATCAACCCGAGAGGATTGAACGGATGACTGACTTTTTACGTCAGGAAAAGATGGGAAATCAACTCCCATCTGAATTTTATGAAAGACTTATTTCAAAATTCATCGGGCTTTATATATCTGAGGAAGTTATAAACAGTATATTTGCCTGCTAGACTAAGAGCCACCTTGGATGTCTATGATACATTGGAACAAAAGTGGCCAAAGAAGCTCAAAGTGTTGGACAAAGTGTATCGTCAGAAGGAACCTAGGGTGTATGCAGTAACCGTAGAATCACGCGTGGAGCAGCAACTCAGAATGTATTAGTACCCTCCGCAAGGATGTGAGTCGGATAAAAACCAATAGGGAAAGTTCCACTAGAGGTAGACTGAATTATCGGAGTCAAAGTTCAAATTCCAAGCATCGGAGAGGCGAATCGCTTGAGGGTATTCAAGGACCAAGTGAGTGATGCATTTCGCATCGTAAATACGCCGAGCTTGGAAAGTGTCAGGAGGAGGGATACACGTTTCCAAAGTTGGGTGATCCCCGATGGAAAGAAAGTACTCTTCCTGTAGCCTGGTCTAAGCTGCCGGAAAACTAGTTGAACCCTCGATAATAGGAGCCGTAGGGAGGGGGGTTGCGCATTCAAGGCACCAAGGTATGCATATTCTAGGCAAACTAAAATCATCGAAGTTAAGTTTGGATGCTCCGATAGAAGAAACCCGCGGTCATACAGTCCGTAAATCTGTTAGATTTCGGCTGGAAGGTAATCTCAAAAACGTTGCTGGTTATAGCAACAATAAATTCGTTATAACAGATGAACTTAGCAGGTTAAACTTCTTAATAGACAAGGGTACAGAGGTGAGCATAGTTCGATCTGATGTGGTGAAAATTGAGAGCCCCACATTCGAGTATCAACTATGGGCTGCTAATGGATATCCAATTGAGGTTAAGGGAGTTAAAGAATTGACAGTGACATTGGTGCAGAAATCGCCGTTTTCGTGTAATTTTCTGGTCGCTGATATAAAGTATAACATCATTGGGATGGATTTTTTGATCCATTTTAATCTCGCTTTAGATCCCAAATCTAGGACCATTGGGAAAGAATGTCCATTTGCTAGAGTGTATATAGATTATATCATTATATATAGTCAATCTAAGGAGGAACACCGGGATCACTTGGAGTTCGTTTTTTCTAAGCTGGAACATTATGGATTGGTAGTAAAGCCAGAAAAGATCAGGATTGGTTGCTCTACTGTTAAATTTCTTGGATACAACATTTCGATCGATGGAATCAAACCCTTGGAAGATAAGGTCCAAGTAATTAAGGATGTGCCAGAACTCAGAACTGTACGTCAATTGCGTAGATTTTTGGGGATGATTAGCTATTATCGTCGTTTCATACCAGGTTTAGCTGGAATTTTGGGGTCGCTAATTCGACATTTCGTTTGTGAACGGAGCACGATAAAGGCAACTAACAGGATGGTCACTGATAGATATGTATGGCCTAAGATGTCGAAAGACAAAAGTTTTGGTAAGGATATACCCGGTGTCAAACTTTTATAGTTTGTCTTCATACTAAAACTGAAATTAAAACGATTGGTATACCAGCCGGTCGTTTCATGCACGTACATATTGATATAGTAGAAATGCCCGAAATTTCTATCCAGAAGTATTTATTCACGATGGTTGATCGTTTCAGTCGTCAGTTTGAGGTAGCAATCCTGAAAGACATGACAGCGCAACAAATCTTACTTATATTCTTGCATAATTGGGTGTCGCGATATGGTGTGCCGATAAGGGTAACTACTGATCATGGTAGTCAGTTTATGTCTGAACTATTTATCAGATAATTGAATACAAAAGGGATAGAAGTAAGACACACATGTGCTTATAATTCCAGAGCTAATGGGATGGTTGAGAGACTGCGCAGGGAGTTAAAGGCTGTATTACGTTGCACTGGTATATCCAGTTGGATACTTGATTTGCCCATAGTTGTGTTGGCAATTCAAAACAGATACTGAGCTCAGTCAGGAACATCCATAACAGAACTAGTTTATGGAGAGCCATTGAGGTTACCTGGAGATCTTCTAATAGAAGCTCCAAATTGTCTCAATTGGGCCTCTAGTTCAGTAGATTGGTATGTTGGAGCATTGAGGGATAAAATGTGTCGTTTATTTCCAACCAATACTAGAAGTCCAAAGTCTAAATTCTATGTATCTTCAAATTTAAAGCAGACATCTTATATATATATATATAACGTGAACAGACAGAATTGTCTGACTCTGTTCTATAAGTGGTCATTTAAAGTCAATCATATGACTGATTAAATGCCTTTATAGAAGTAAATGACACAGAAGAGTGTGTAGCATTGGATCGTTGCATTCCACAGTTAATATGGACGGAGGAGAAGACTGAGGAATGGCATCCATCGAAGTATCAAGAAGGTGAGGCAAGATGTGACTCAAAAATGTGTGAGAAAAAGGAAGAGCCCAATAAATATTGGAAAGAAGTAAAGATTAAAACCAAGACGACTGAGGACAGAGAATAATGCAATATGGAAATGAAGCCTAGTGAAGGACAGGCACAACATGTTGAAACTCGTTCTGGAAGAGTCATCAAGAAACCGAAGAATGAGTATTTCACAATGTATGGTTAAATATCTTAAACATGAGGGTGTATGTGAAGGTGAATTAAATTATTGTACATCAATTAACTCCTCATATAAAAAAATCAAATTTTATTTTTTGACATTTGACGTTATCGCTATTTACGTAAAACAATATTGTGTTTTTAACAAATATTGTAAATTTTTGGAAGTTTCTTTTGTTCATATTGTCGAAATTTTTGAGTTGTCTTGTTGAATGTTTTAAAGAGAGTTTTATTTAAGTTGCTGAGTTTCACAAACGGCATAATGCGTAATTCTATCTGAGTACTCTTTGCTAATAAAGTTTTGAAAGTTACATTCATCTATCGTACATAGTACACATTATTGGGATGGATCTCAAATTTGCTTCAGGTAAATGACGTGGATATTTGTTTTCAAAGTCACCAACTTATCGTCCTGTCATCTGCGGATATCAGCGTATCTTGTGGAGCATACTTATTATAATATATAAATTGCAAGAAATCTTATCCTAATATTATGTCTTGTTCATCAAATATTGAGGATACAGGACTTAAGGAATGTAGATTAAATGATAGTTCAGAGGAACCGAAGTGTTTCAAATTAGATGATCATACCGCATATATGGATAATCCGGGCCTGGTATCTCAGAGGCTCTCTTATGGTAGTGACCAAAGGGCCTCTACACTCCGCGTTACAAACCAATGAAACTCAATTTTGACAAATATAGTTTTCTTTAAAATCACGTATGCTTTTCCTGGTGTAACACAATATTTCTCTTAACTGTGATTTTAGCAACAATCTCTGTTTGTTTAAAGCAGTTTTGATTGAAATTTCTTGAGCAGCAAATTTAATTGTAATTAATAGGGTTTTTTATAATAAAAGACACCCGCGTGCAATATGCCGGTAACATGCAGTGGATTTAAATGACTAAACGTTCAAAGCCAGGATTTATATTTTGTATGCTTTTGGTCCATTATAAGTTACTCTAATCTACACTGCTAAGAAATTCTGGATTAATATCTTCTTCCTCTTTCAATCATTAATATAAAAACGATTAACGATTCAGCCAAAACATTCTGGATTTATATTTTTTGAATAATTTCTTATTTACAAAACATGTCAATTCTGCCGAGACATTCTGGACTTATTTATTGTGTTTATAGTGACTAATTTTATACGAAACTTGGATTGTGAATTTGTTTTTACTTTGCAACATTACATTCAATAAAAGTATGATACTTCGACTTCGCCTTCTCAACCCAGGTTTCGGAATAAAGTCAAGGACTAATCATAAGCACGGATCTCAATAACAGCTACCAGGCATATGGAGGAACGGTATAACATCACTAAATAGATAGCTACTCGCAAAACCTCTTACAATGGCTACAAAACCTTTTCCATAAATGGTGCCTCGTTTCGTCGAACTCACAGCCAATTAAGAATTAATCAACATCTAACCTATGAGAATATAAATCAGGTGCTAGTCCTTCCACTAACCCAAGCTTTTCGGATGAATGCAACGGAAGAGTGAAACCAGTACTCAGGGAAAGCACATAGGAAAACAAATCCTGAACCACAAATCACAGCGGACTACCCTCTCCTGTTAACATTTCTCAAAGACAGCCACACGATGACTGCCATCTATACTCGACAGCACACACACACACACACAAGATGACGTCCAGCTCAGGAAATGCAGGAAGCCCGGTGGCGAGCCCAGCAACAAGCCGCACCACCACATGGACCCAGTACAATATATGCCAATTCGATCCAGACTACCTTGACGAGTGGATCGACGATGTTACTTTATTGGCCAAGGTGTCCAATATAACAGACGAGGGCTCAATATTTTTGAGGGCTTGGGAGACAATCCCAATGTCTTGCAGACGCGGACTAAAAGATATCCTGCATCAGTATACTGAGGGAACATGTTCGCAGCCATGGCAGAGCCTGCAACGCGCCGTCCAGCAGCGCCTGACACCAGATCGAAAAGAGAGGTCTACAAAATTGATGAGCCAGATGTCTCTAGGAAGCTGCACGCCTTCCGAGCTATTTAGGGAGATGGAGCTGAAAGCCATTGAATTCAACCTACCCAAGGAAATCTTAATGCGACTATTCATTCAGAAGCTTCCTTCGGCACTCCAAGAAATGGCTACGTTTCTGCGCAAATCCTTCGAAGTGCAAGACGACGTACTGCCGGCACATCTAGACAAGTGGAAGAAGAAACACCACTGCAACTCACTTGCCTCAGGGCCAGGTTTTATTACTTCACGCCTGTCCGAACCTCAATCCACATCATTATCAGCCCGAACTAATATCAACATTGAACGCCTCATCAGCCTGTTCGGGAGCCTCACCGTCAGGCAAAATTCGGCTTCGGTCGATGCCGTCCACTATAGACGGGACTAGAGCAAGCGTGACCAGCGTCGACTACCTTCCCGAAATAACACCAGGATGTCGAAGTCCAGAGGCCGGGCCACAGTTCCACAGCTACCGGCGGAGTTGTGTCCGTATCATCGCAGCTCTGGCCACGGCACGCGCTATTGCTTCAGAAATGGCTGCACATTCCCGCGCACAGACGCAACGTTCAAATGGGCTCGGTCGCCTTCGACAACTCAGGATGATCCGCCCAAGAAGGGTTCGGAAAATTGTTGGGGTCAGTCTGCGGCCGTAGAGGCGGATCACCACAAAATTGTTGGGCGGCCGACGGTTCCAATCAAGTCATGCTTCAAACGCCCAAATGCCAGCAACCGTTCCCATCGTCAGTTGCCCCTATCAGCATATTTCCTTATCCATGACGCAACCCTGGCGATTTATTTCTTATAGATACTGAATCAGATGTAAGTTTACTCCGCCACAATTATTTCGAACCCACCCACCCAGTCAAAACCAGCAGTCTGACCTGCGCCAATGGCTCCAACATAGCGACGTTTGGGTTACGGGTACATACAATCGCGTTCTCCATCTCAAAACGATGCTTCACGTATCCGTTCATTATTGCCAACATGACAAGAAACGTGACTTCCTCGAACATTTCGACCTCACTGTACGTCCAAAAACGCACTGTCGACAATTAATTGCTATCATCAGCGCTAAAACACATGATTCGCGCCAAAATAGTCTCATCTATAGAGCTAATTCCTCTAGTTCCTCATGTACCACAACTAGAAAATGTTCTGTCCTTTATGCCCGATCTCAAGAGGAAGCGTGCCATCACAGCTCATCGTATCATCTTATCGAAGCCACTTCCTCATCCTCTCAGAGCACGTCCATTGGCACCACACAAACATAAGGCCGCCGAGCAAGAATTCGCCATGCTACGTAAACAAGGCATCTGTGCACGATCCAGCTCACCATTTGCGTCGCCTGTGGTAGTGGTACCAAAGAGTGAACCCGGAACATTCAGAGTGTGCGGGGATTATCTTATTCTCAATTCTTGCACACAGTCTGATTCGTACATCCTGCCAAATCCAGCTGACCTACTCAGATCTGCTATCGGTCATGCTGTGTACTCAAAACTCGACCTAGTGAAAGCCTACTATCAAGTACCGATAGACAAAGACTCCGTATCCTATACTGCACTCAGATTCAACCTAGTTGGCACACACGAATATCATTATATGCCATTCGGTCTTAAAAACGCATCTAAAACATTTCTACGCGTTATGGACAAAATACTAGACTGTCTACCATTTGTAATTCCCTACTTAGACGACATTCTGCTATTCTCCAACTCAATGTCCAAACATATGCAGCATATTGACATTCTACTCGCACATCTAGCAGACCATGGTTTCCTGCTTCATGGCAACAAATGTGTCATTGCACAAACATAAACTGAATTCTTCGGTCATCAAATTTCCGAGAAAGGCATGACAACTATACGTGCTAATGTTCGTGCCATTCATGATCTACAGCCTCCAACCACAGTTCGAGCGTTACGATGATTCTTGGGCAAGATGAACTACTACTCGCAATTTGTATTTTGCCTTGTCAAGATTCTGGCACCTTTTCACAAATATCTCGTGCTAGAGAGCCGTTTTGTCAAGAAATCGCAACTGATTCAGCTCACCGTGGAGGACATGCTGGCTTACGAGGATGCCAATAGGGCTTTATGCAAAGCGACCATGCTACATTCACCTGAATGGTCTCAAACTTTTTAATTGATCACAGACGCATCCCACGTTGCCACAGGCGCCGTATTTCAACAGTCCATCAATGGCGTACACCGATCTATCGCGTTCTTCTCGCAAAAACTGCAACCTCGCGAGACACAATATGATACAGTAGAGAAATAGTTACTCGCAATCAACCGGTCGATCCTACACTTCCACACCTATTTGGATGGCTGAAAGTTCAAGATCCACACCGACCACCTTTTTCTTATACCGATGCTCAGAGGAAAAAAAGAGTATTTATATTCACGATGTGTCAACTCGCACCTTACACGAATAAACGAGTATGAATATGAAGTCACTCATGTCAAAGGATCAGTAAACATAGTTGCAGACTCCTTGAGCCTTCCTGCAGAACTCTGTGTCTCTATCCTGTGTCCTTCATCTATAAGTTCTCAGGAAATGCAAGCAGCACAGCAAAATGAACCATCACCTTTTACATTTGATGTCAACCGCCCGAAAACACTAGATTATGATAGAACTCTGCTGCATGGTGAAATAAATGGTGTGGGCCCTCGGCCGTTTATACCTGAAAATGAGCCATCCATCTGGTGAAGCCTCAGTGGAAATTTTATCCAGAACGTATTTATGGCCTGGCATGCGACGAGATGTCAAGAAGTGGTTAAAACAATGTCTAGAATGTCAGAAATGCAAAGTGACGAGACACACTAAAACAGCACCACAAGTCATCCATGTGCTTAAATTACGGTTAACGTACATATACGTTGAACTGGTAACCTTACCTGCCGTCACTACCATAAGAAACCCTCTGAGATGCCAGGTCCGGATAATCCGTATATGAGTATGATCATCTAATTTGGAACACTTACATTCCTCGTGAACCAAATTATCAGTTGTCTTCAAAATTTAAGAATAGCCTCCATATTTACCATAAAAAATAATACACGCAAATAAATAACTTGATCTCGTTTTAACACAATTTTTTTTGCTAAAATCAAAATAGTAATGATAAAACAAGAAAGTTATTAAAAGTTAACAAAGATCATTTTGCGTCCAGCACACCACTCAATAGTATCAGACCATACCAATGCCAGACATGAAGCAAGACACTGTCAGTTACGTTTTAGAGCTCAATTGGTTCGCATGGTTTTGTGCTCCAGCTGAAGTGACAACAGATCGTGGCGCACAATTCCCTGGCGAAAAGTTCTCTGCCCTACTTAAATACTATGGTGCCAAACACACCGTAACCGCGGCTCGTAATCCTAGAGCAAATGGTTTCGTCGAAAGGCCACACCGGGAACTGAAAACGGCACTCAAGGCTAGCCCAGAAGAAAATTGGCTTGTGGCATTTCCTAAAGTACTCCAGTCAATGCGAACAAGACCTCAAGAGCCAATCAAATGTAACTCCGATGAAATGGTATTTGGCGAATGTCTACGGCTTTCTAGCGAACTAGTCCGATCACGCTCTAAAGCTGTGATAAAGATGAACGATTCAGCATTTCGATTTCCACTTCGCAGTTGCCTACAGTATAACGCTCAGAATAGCCGATCTGTCCTACACGTCAGTAACGTGGTTCAATCTATAAACGCAAAGATTTTGATATCTGCAAATGGTTCTTCGTCAACGACAACATGGATAACAGGATTCTAGCCAAACAGAAGGCCTCCTGTGAGGTAAGTCCACTTTATTGTTTATTAATTTTCATTTTCGTGGTGAGGGACGTATGTAACGCGCGACTCCGCTTTACAACACAACGAAGCACAATTTTGACAAATATTGTTTTTCTAAGGTCACATGCTTAGTCTGGTTTTACACAATATTTCACTTAACTGTGATTTTAGCAACAATCTCTGTTAGTTTCAAGCAGTTTTAATTGAGATCTTTTAAATTGCAAATTTAATCGTAATTAATAGTGTTTTGTTTAATAATAAAAGACACCCACGCACAATACGCCGGTAAAATACAGTGGATTTAAGTGACTGAACGTTCAAAGCCAGGATTTATATTTTGTGTGTTCTTCCTCAATTATCAGCGACTGTAAACTACACTGTTAAGACATTATGGATTTATATCTTCTTCCGCTTTCAATCATTAACATAAAAACGATTAGCGATTCAGCCAAAACATTCTGGAATTACATATATTGAAAAATTTCTCGTTCACAAAGCATGTCAATTCTGCCAAGACATTCTAGATTTTTTATTGTGTTTATTGTGACTCCTTTTATACGAAACTTGGATTAATAATGAATTTGTTTTTACTTTGCAACATTACATTCAATAAAAGTATGATACTTCGACTTCGCCTTCTCACCTCACCATTCGGAAAAAGGTCAAGGACTAATCATAAGCTCAGATCTCAATAACAGCTACCAAGCATATGGAGGAATGATTTAGCATCACTGAATAGACAGCTACTCCGCAAAACCTCTTCCAATGACTACAAAACCTCCTACAATTTTGTTACTGTGTCATCCCTTTTTTTCCAACCTGCTTAATCTGTGACATATGTTTTGAATATATACAAGTCAACAATTTCCTTAATCGGTTTGAAATATTGTCACGCTAACGAGCTTATCTAACAGCGGCTGTTTTTGTAAGATATTCTATTTTTAATTTGTTGTGGCTGATATTTAGTACAGCTGACAAATTTACATAAGGCAGTTGATACCACATTTTCAGTTCCATCGGTGGAAGCAAAATTTGGTGAGCGCTTTATTGTTAGCATTAGCAGTTACGGGGCACGTATTTGAAATATTCTTTTACTTTAGACCTTTTATGCTTTTATTATACTCATTTTAATTGCCAAACAAGAATATCCTCAAATATATGTTATCTCAGTGTCCATCCGCCAGTCCTACATTTGATGATGTTAGGTTATCCTCTTTAGAGAGATATCTTTCAGAGCTGGCTTAAATTACAAATGATACGTCCTAGACAGAGCACAAGTTAATTTAACTGCAGATCAAGATCTTCATCCAAATCAGATAAATCAGTACTACGAAAATCAAGATCTCCTCGGTCCTTCTTCAAAGAATTCATGTTATAATCAATATAAATATTTCTATATTTGTCGAAATTGCCTGCAGCGTTCGGAGAGTTTACCAAAAGTTTGTCAGTTTTCTTCTTTGGCTGATCACAAGCAACAACTAAGACACTGTGCATATTCATCACACACAAACGAGATTATCAACTTTGAAATGCCTCTTGATACAGTTTATGCTGAATTCTTTCGTCCGAGTAGACTTAAACTCGAAGACAGTATACCCAATATTACCATGTGAAATGACTACCCTTCTTGCCCATACGACCCGGACAAATAACTCTATAGACTTTGCATCTTATAGACTTTAAAACAAGTGATGAATTCGTCGTAAGCATAGATGCAGCAAGTTATGTTCTCAAGGGTCGCTCCATGGTTTAGATGTCTTTATGTCTTCTATTCGCACCATTTACGAGGGACTCTTTCCATTTTATGGTTGCAGGGATCGCTCTCTTAATATAGGTTTACGACGTGAATTTTAATCCTCACCAAGTTGTCGCACAACAAAATAGACTTGGATTTCCTGTTAAAATATCGGATTATTTTTGATCTTGCAAATTAAATGATCATTGGCCCTTCCAACGAACTTGAGCAAAGTTTATGGACACCTGCCTGGAAACCCATAAAGCCGTCTCCAGTTCATCCTTCGACAAAAATATCACCAGCTCTTCAATAAAACAAGTCTTTGTTCAATCTTAGCAAGTCAGAGCTACGTGCGTCCAACACGATGCCCATATCATTACAACAGATCAATCTATCGAACTTACGAAGAGAAGTTTCCCTCAGCTAAACTGTAAGCTGTCCAAGTAGAGTTTCCAGTCTTTTGGAAGAGGGCATCTTCAGAACATCAAAAAGTTCATAAACATGGCAATTATACTTAAACTCTGCATCGAACGGATCATACAAATCCTGTGTGGATTATCGCAATCTCAATTCTGTGACCAAGTATGATGCATACCATATTCAAAATATAAAATCATTGCTAGGAAACTCAGTGGTAGCAATTACTTTTCAGTGATGGACTTCAGACAGCCTACCACCACATTTTGATGGCGACAGAAGTTATAGAAAAAATTGCAATCATCGCTCCTTTCAGACTTTTTGATTACCTCTACTTGAATTTTTGTCTAAAGTATGTCATTCAGATATTTCAGAGTTTCATAGACAACATTCTCCGCGATGACATCGATTACTGAATTCCATATCTTGATGACCGTGGTTTTGGTTCTGACATAAACTCTTATGCCGAGCATCTAATTAATGTCCTATCCCACTTACCAGACCACGAACTCAATCTCAATTATGACACAACAAACATTGCAACTGCATCCCTTACTTTTTTGAGCATCGTATCACACTTAAAAAACACAATCTTTGCCGTCTAAGACAAATTAAATCACGAACATTGTGTTACCCAAGACTTTTAAGGACTTACAGAATATATTGGGTGTTCTCAACTACTATCGCAAGTTTCTTCCCGTCCTATCAAAAGAATTATACCCGTTGTGTTGAAAACTGCGGAATCTAAAAGGATTTAGAAGAAACTATACTATTTCTTGTTCGTCCTATGACGAGGAATTACATTACAATACCATCAACACTTTAACAAATGCCAAGATGATGAAATATTCAGACTTCCAACAAATTTTCTATTCATAACTTTTGCTTCTGAATTTGCAAATGCGGCCACATTGGAACAAAAAATCAACGGAAATTGAACGCCTATTAGAGTTTCTTTGCGTACTCTTCAACCAGTGGAAACTAGATACAACAATTTCGGTCGGGAACTCCGCACCATTCATGACGCAATGCGCCATTTCACTAGCATAATAAGCTGCAGGAGATTTCCTGTTTAAGCAGATCATGCAACATTAGTTAGCGTATTTTGAAATGCGACTTAATCTTTCGCAACGTATTCTTCAAGAATAGAAAGACAGCTGTCAAGTCCGAATAAATGGCAATTAGACTTTTTCATGTAAAAGGCGAACAAAAGCTTATTCCAGACGCATTTCAAGCTCAGGCGTCTTGCTATAACCAACTTGGCTTTCACCATTTTCTGTCATCTCCGTGATTCTCAATGAACCTACACCATTCCTCCTATGAGCAGAACAACGCGGTGACACTCATATGGAAAGATCAGTAGCTCGTCATCCCACTGAGTTCGTATGCGGACTTTAAGAAGGTGTACACACAGTCTTCTTCACTGGCACGCAGACCCACAATCCAGTTCTTCCCATGAACCACCAAAGAAAGGTATTTGACTCTACTCACTCTATTTCTCACCCAGGTAGTAACGCGGCTGACAAGTTTATTAAAGATCTGTGGTTATAGACTCAGGCAGGACGCCAATCGATGTGTCTCCAAATATACTAAATCCTAACAAAATAAACTCACCCAGCACACTCGTTCAAAGTTGGAAAATTTTCCAACAACGTCACGTCTATCCATCGTTCAAGGTTTTAGGTTTTATATTACTATGATTGATAGATTTACTCGTTGGCATGGGACTTTAACTCTTCTGCTGAAGTCACTAATTGTTTAATCTATCCAAGAATAACACGTTACGGTGTTTCCAACTAGGTTATTTCCGATAGAGGTACATGCTTTTCACCCGAACTTTTCCAAACTACTTGACGGTTCGTGGGATTCATTTTCCGCCAGACTACTGCCTACCACCCACAGTGTAGCTTCATGGTAGAGAGAATGCGTAGGAATCTAAAGCAGGTTTAGCATCTTTATCCGTTAGTAGCAACTGGATCGGAGCATCACCTTTTGTGCTCCTTGCAATATGTTCCCGTATTGGAGATTCTATCCGAACGTCTGCGTCACAACTAGCGTATTGCATGAAGCTTTGCCTGTCCAGTCATCTCTCACGCTTAATGCACGCACAGAATGATCCAGGAGTCGAATTTTCTCATCTTTGACTTCATTTCAGTAACACGCCTGCACAACAACAGAGACATTCATCTCGGCCAGTCTTCATTTATTTGCAGCTCCATAGATGAAAGAAAGTACTCGTTTGTAACGACGCTGCTGTTGCACCAATGCAATAATAGTGCAACGGATGGAACGTTTTTCCTATTAATTGTTCATTATTCTACATATCACATTGCTAATTGTTTTGTGTTTTACTTGCGGTCTATTTGCGCGACGTGATCAGGTAATTAGCACTCATGATACCGTTTCGATACTTATATGTCTCATGTGGTATAACCAGCTTTTATTAGCTAACAATAGTGTAGCGTCTGTGAAAAGTTCTTCGGTATTATGCAATTTCTGTGACAATTTTCCAGAACACTGCTTTTGTTTTCAATATTTGATTTTAATGTATTGTTTTATTCACCATATGGTTTCATCGTATGGCTCACGCCTGAGCCTATAAATGCTTATTTTTATTTCACCAGCTACTTAGAGCTAACGTAAAGTGTAGCAAAACTAAGTAGTCACCAGTATCATATAATATTATAGGTAGTTATCATGCGTACAGCAACTACATCAGTTATGCTGTACACATATTCATTAACAAATTAAATGAAGAACATAAACTAGTACACACAAGCTCTTTTCTTACTATTGAACTTTCATTGATAGAGATCCAACCTGTCCAGGTAAAAACAGAAACCCGGTATCCTCATTTGCAATCCACTTAGCAATTTTCAATCTGCGGCTCTCAAAACCTTTTATCAATTCTCTATTTCGCTTTACGCAGTATGACCGGCCACTACAGCTAACAATTGTGTAGCAATAAGTAGTGGCTTTCGGGCATAATATCATTGTTGAATCAATTAACGTGTATTCAACAGCCCAGTATCAGCACATTATGATAATTTTTTGGTAAACCTATGTTCAGAATAATAACCCGTTTATTAACCGGGTTCGAACTCTGCCCTATAATAATAATCAGGCTTCGCCATAAGGATTTTTTTACCTTTTCCTATTTCTCTTAAAGAAGAAAGGAATGTATAGGATCAAATTCATTCACCGACATTTTGTCAAAAAGAATTTCAAAATTAAATACGATAGATCAATGAGAACGCGCAACTTTCCGATGATCAATTACTTGCAATTTCGCATGTATATAAGCGTAATGCATTACCGCGGAACACATTCTGCTCTGTTTGTTACCTGTGATTGCTGTCGCCTTCTCTGCTGCACCTAATATCTACGTCGGATGCTCTACATGCATTTACCACGCTGTGTCAATAATTCAGCTGGTCTACATTCACAGAAATATTATTTGGCATCCAGTCATATGTAATCGATCATCTATTAATCGGCTTTCTACGTGTGCTAGTCATATCGGTTTTGCTGCAGACATTTAAGAAGTTTAGTCAAGTTCTTTGAACAGCAATTAATACATTCTGCTAATTCAATTCTATTTGTTCACGTGTAACTGATCAAAGAATCACCAGACAACGAACAGTACACAAAGAGCTAGTGTATAGAAGGACCTCTGGATATTCACATTCTGCTAATACTCACAAACTCTCACGACAATTGCCAATGAATGTATCCTTTGCCATATAAATGGTCACTAAGATTACTTGATCTTGTCTGATCCTTATTTTGCTTTATTGCTGGAGTTGTATGGCACTATAGCCCGAGCGTTACATGAGTGCTGGTTGATCTTATTTGATGAAGCTAAATAAATGAAAGAGAGGCTGAAAACCGTATATTTATGCTTAATAAACTGGGCGTTTAGTACTGTCTGTAATTGAAAATCATTTTATTGATGGTAAGTTGTGCACGAAAAAATTCGTGTATATAAATGCAAGAATAAAATGCATCGTATTTATAAAAACGATACATTATATATAACTCGTTATTTGTTTTTATTCGTGTTTCCTCTATTATTTGCACATTTACAGCCAATCTAAATTGAGCTTTTAGTTTGAAATTATACTTCCAAATGGCCTTCTTTTTCATTCATTGCGCCGATATTAAAAAATAGAAATAGCAAGAAAAAAATCTCCCTAAGAAATACGAATGGTAATGTCATAAAGAATTTGACCTCAGCTAAGAAACTAGTGGATGGTTTGCATCTAGGTCAACAAAAAACTAATGCGTCATATTTTGAACATGGACTGTATCATAATTCTTAACTTACTCAACAACGATATGATTCCAAATAGCATCTATTTATTTCTGAAGAAAATGTTAGTTGTTGTAGTCCATCATACCACATGAAGAAATTTATAACATTGCTGGGAACATTTAAGAGTTTCAGCCTAAAATTGAAAAGTGTATTGCAATGGTCGAAGCCAAGATTTAAGTTAATTTTCCCTAAATGAACTCAACCGTCTTTATTAAGAGCAGTTAGTTAGGACCAACGGAGAAAGGGTATGCTAGTCGTTCTGGTTAAGAGTATTCTTCAGATACGTGAATCTATCAAAGAGTGGAATGGGCAAAGTTATTTTATACAGGTTTACGCCTATACTAAAATATGTTGCAGATGACTAATTATTTTTGCTACAGAATAATTTATCTTTAAGTATCTAGTTGTCACATAAAGCAATAGTGTTCTCAGACTTGAGCTATACGGTGCAATTATGCAAAGTATAGAAAATTCAACATGATAATTAAGTATTTCTTGCAGAAATAGTATTGTATGAAGTTTTGTAGTTAATGTGGGAGGTTCTGTGGGCTAGTTGTCTATTTAGTGCGATATTACCCTCCTACCTAATACATGGTAGCTGTGATTACGATCCGCGTTCATGATTAATCCCTGGCCATTTCCCGAAGGATGATGTGAGAAAACTCAGACAGATATCAATGTTCTATTGAATATAATGTTGCAAAGCAAAGATAAAAATCCTATAAAAATAGTCACAATACGCACAAAATATAAATCCAAGTTTTGCGTTGTCACAGTGATTCACGATAGGCTAGGATTTGAGTGTTAAATCACATAAATCCATTGAACTGTAGGGTTTCGGATAAATTATTGAGAAATACACAAATTATAAGTCCATAATTTCTTAATTGCACTGTTAGTGGTCATGTAAGAATTTCAGATCACACAAAATATATAAATCCTGGATTTGAGTGTTAAGTCACATAAATCCATTGAATGTTAGCTGCGCATTGCGCGCGGGTGTGTATTATTATTAAACAAAACCCTACTAATTACAAATAAATTTGAAGCTCAAGAAATCTCAATCAAAACTGCTTGAAACTAACAGAGATTGTTGCTAAAATCACAGTTACGAAAAATATTGTGTAAAAGCAGAATTAGACTATTTGACCTTAAAGAAAACAATATTTGTCAAAATTGAACTTCGTTGGTTTGTAACGCGGAGCCGCGTGTTACAGTATAACGCAAATCACTACTCACAATCAATATTGTTTTATGATAAAAAATGTTGGTCATACTCCAAGAGAGCTATGACAGTATAGAAAATGAGTCATGTCGGATCCATGTGAGCTTATCAAATGTTACGTAAAAATGTGCGCAAGTAGCTGGCGGTTGAAAAAAGGTAATTTGTGATACGTAGGAAAAAGTATTCAGAATTTAATACAGCAAAATGTCTGTCAATTACGCGTTACACAAACTAAGTTGCTATTTAAACGATTTGGTTGGCTTTAAGCGACTGAGAAGCATATACAATTACAAATTTCTACAATTAGTTTGTCCAATAAAGGGTTTTGACCTTCCTAAGCTGATGAAATAGATGTTGCGATTTGTATGATAATGAAGTATTTGGGCTTTAGAAGTAACAAAATGTAAGGGCTGCGATACTTAGATTATATAGCGGTGCAACATCAACATCATTACGGACGATTAAATTACTGCACCTTTGCTGTTGCGACTGAACAAAGATGAAATGTAAAGCGTGTCGAAGCTTCTAGGATGATATATTCGCGAAAGACAAGAAGCATCAAATTCTGGGTTTTAATTTAAAGGAAGAATACGGTGGAGCTGAATAGGCAGGAGAAAGTCCATGCCAAAAACGAGCTTTAGTGCAGATGCACGAAAAGATTGGCATATATAAGAACGCATCATACTGCTAAATATTATAAGTGCATCGATATAGTGGTCATTGAAGTACGATTACGGTAAAGCAGCTTTAAGAATTTAATGCATACTTACTTTCGTACCGTTGGTCTGTGGTTAACTGTGAGTAGTCTAGTGTAATGCATCCCGTAAAACGCGAGGCTGTTCCAAATCCGTTGAAAGGCAAACGTAACTCTATCAGCTATAACTTTTTATAGAATACCATAATAAGCTCTACTAGAATATATTTCAAAATTAGCAACTTTAGATATTTTACTTTAAAAATTTCTGAAGATTTTAGTATTTTTCTAACGTTTTGATCAATTTTTCCCCAAGATCATCCTCAGAGCTCGATCAATAGTTATTAAAGAGGTAGCACAGAAGGCATACACAAAGTAGTCAATAAGAATAATAACGAAGTGTCATAGACTTCTTTTTGCATTGCGCAGGCTATTTGCAGCGAGCCTAGTATTTTAACCTCTGCGACATGCATATACTGATCCTGCAAATCAGCTGTTCCTACGTTGTAGATTTTTGTCCCCATTCGAAGGAAGTTGTCATATGTTTAGGGAATTCTCCAGAAAATGAAGTCAATAGTAACAAGTGTGAAATAATTATTTGTATTTATAGCATCAATAATTTTAGGCATGCTAGTTAAAGGGAGCTAAATTGCCGGCTACTTTTATGCAACATTTTCCGTTGAGAATTTAAGGTCGTTATTTGGTTGAGTTTGGATTTACTCACGACTTATTCCTTTTGTGTCATATCCTAATTTCCTTCGGAATATTTAGGAAGGAAATCCTGTCGTTGTGGAGAGAAAAACAAATAGATGATGTAATGTTGAACTTTATTTATAAGACTAGAAGATCAATTTCACCCATGTCCGATATACCAAATTTTGAAAAGGAACATGGAAACTGTCTGGCAAATGACTAATGCGTCTTGAGTAAGTTATAAAAAACAAAATTAGCTGCATAATGTTGCACAAACTCTTCCTTAACTCCTTTGAAATAACTATGCGTGAAAGATTTCACATATCTAATGTTTAATATTTATTATTCGCTCTGATTATGTGGGGCTGATTAAAGATTACATTTTATCTTGAAGACCAATAAAAAGACCGACGTTTTGGTCATATTCGTTGTTGTAATAATTAGGTAGTAGAACAAAGCGCAGTTTATACCCATAGGAAATAACTCATAATCTCAATAAAAAACGAGAATATCAAAATAAACGATTTGGCCTAACATAGCGTTGAGCAAGCCAAAAACATATGCATAAATGCTAAACAAAATTAAAGTGTGTTCTTCTTACAAATATCAAGTACTACTAACTGAGTGCTTATAATATACTGGTGCTGCAGATTGGACAGAAAGAAATTGAATAGGTCGAAGGTCAATCCGCTTCTTTGGAATTAGTTCGTCAATTTTAAATTCACTCAGGGGATTTCATGTTTTAATCAACGTTGATTATGCAGTCGACTACATAAATACTACCATAATGATGCTACGCATAAAAAGTAATATGCATGAAGAATGTAGTAATCGTTGCTTCGCGCTGGCCATTTGCTTGAACAAACATCAGAAAGAAATTAAGGATTTAGACATAACTATTTAATGTGCAGCTTCTGCTGAGAAAAATTTTGAAAGGGTAGTAAAAATTGCTAAGAACAGATGGGCAATAATAAATTGAAATATCTTATCAAACGATATAAAATTACAAACGTATATAATTTGGATTAGGCCAATACAATAATATGCTGCCGCTACTTGAAATCCATTAAAAAAGGTATATACGTCGGTAGATTACAGTTTGTAGCACTACACGCTTTATGGTTTCGGAGGATGTGATATCGCATAAATGTTTTTCATTTGAACCAATGTGATGGTGCCTATATGAATCCAATAAAAAATTTCATGACGTTGGAACTAAATCTGAACATTTAGCGGTCTCTCTTCATTTGGTGTGAAATGTTGTTGAGGTGTTATTTTCTTTTACGAAAATGTGCAAAATCTACAATCAATTAAAAAGTGGTTCAGAGAAATGCCTCAATCTAAGATGTCTTTTAAATTTTTATGTCCTGAATTAGACAAATTTACAATCTTACCGATCTTTTTAATTTGATTATTATAATACTTTCTCGTGGTTGAACAAAAGAATAGAATAATTTTGATCAGCAACATGACTTGAAATTTTTTCTACTATCTTCATTATTATATTGAAATATTATGCAATATATCATCGTATTAGTCAACATTATAAATAAACAATTTCTAGTCGTGGTTCTCATTTTTACATAATGTTACATTCGAATTATACCTTAATTTTTCCAATTATCAGGTCTGTGAAATTCGATGATGAATCTATAATTATTTATATAAACAATTATTGTACAAATTCCATTAATTAAAATGACCTTTCTCCCATTTATCATAATAACTTTATCAAAATTGATATAACGTATGCTGTGATAGTACTGCTGTATTTTTAGATGTTGATATATCGTATATCATAACTAGTGAGATTTACTTATTTATATGAGACCAAACAGACATATTTATGTGATGTGATATATTTTACATATTTTACATTTTCCGATATTATTATATATTTGATGTAACATGTTTGGTTAGAATCCGAATAAAGATATTCCCTTCTAAATAGATATGGTCTATGCATTCTGTACCTCTAGTTGGTTCATTCATTATCTGCATTTAATCATGATTAGACAGTAGATTAGGTATTTCACAGTTAAGAAATCTGTTAAAATCCCCAGGAACATAAGATCCTTGTTAATCAAATCTAACTTAAATCTCTAACGAAATGGACATAATCAGCCTTGCACTCATATTGTGGTCTGTAGACCTAATCAATAATCGTATATTATTTGTATTTTTTTATCAGATTTGTATGTAACACAGATTTCCAGTAGTTGAGAACTCCTCCACAGCATTTATTCTATGATACATCTCTTATGTGCATTGAGTAACCTAGCATTTGAAATTCATGATGATCTATATCATTGTGTATTTCATCAAAAATATCGAAATCAAACATACTTCAAATTATAAATTCATTTAATATTAAGTCTTTGTTTTTTTTTTACTTCTAGAATGCATATCTACACACTTATATTCCGTCATGGTCTTATCAAGGGGGCCAATCAGATTTCATATTTTAGGATCCTCTTTTCTTTTTCGACTATCTTTCCGCTTGTTCCCATTCTGCTGACAGCATTTAGTAGTAATTTTACCGCAGGTCCTCAGTTTTTTAGTCACCTGTTAAGGCTGATATTCTTTGCTCGATGCAGTGAGTCGTTTATATCAGTGTCATCGTTTCAATGGTAATATTATTTCTAGCCATGCTTTATTTGGTGCGTTGACAATTTGCACAATGTGCGCTATAATTGCAAAGTATAGCTAAAGATAGCCCCATAGACGCAAAGTCTGAATCAGTCTTAGTGAGATTATAAGAGTCTAAAAGGCCAATTTTCTCAACCATATCTATCAAATTCATGCCTAAGACTTCCTGTACCATGTTTTCAGTGTCTTCAAATTAAAGATCAGCTTCCATGTTAATCACACACAGACATATATATATATATATATATATATATATATATATATATATATATATATATATATATATATATATATATATATATAAAATTAATAAATGAATAGCCGAAGGACAGTGTACTACTTAGGAAAAACTGTTCCACGCAGGGTTAACCTGCAAAGAATTTAAATACGAAAAACAGATGGTTAAATTAATAATAATTGATTGCGAGGGTGGTGGTAACAATTCTTTAAATCAAGTTTGCGTCGACTTGTTAAATACAATGGGATTGGTTTTTTGCTTCAAGCTCGGAAACTTGATTTAAAGAATTGTTAAATTACATTTTCCTGGAAAACTGAACCGAGAAATTTAATGGAAACTGCAGTTTGATCGAGAAATTCACGCCAATCAAGTACAAAATACCGAACCTCAAATTAAACACAGTTCAAAATTATATTTTCTCGAAAGGAATTAAACAAATAATGCTCTAGAGCTTAAACTAATATTTTCTTTTGAATGATATTCGTTCCAATCCAGTCACGATGGGTTATATTGACAAATTCAGCAGTAATAAATATTCACCGGCTAATTCTGGTAGTAAAGGGAATACTGAAGCACAGACGGTTGTCAGTAGTCATTCCAGGGCCTTTCTATGAGCGTTGCGTAGTACTGTATGGCAGATGCGCGCCAAGCCATAGATGGGAAGAAGTAGGACTTGGTAGTTGTTTTTTTTACAGTTTTGATGAATGTAGAGGACAAATATTTATCTGATAAAAAATAAATGCTATTTACCTTTTTTAGGCCAATTTTACTGATAAACAAATCTGTGGCAAGACGAAGAAGCTGACAACCTTAAGCATCCACTTAATATATTAGGTGCTAACAATAGACCAGAAACGCTGAAATAGACTATCTTACGACGCACACTAGCTGTGCTAGTAAGTATAGATGTCCCAGCTTCAATTAAATGCCGTACAATGATACAAACAAGTTTGTGTGCTGTAGGGGCTGGGAATAAGCACTCTTTTGTGGCCCTTATTAGGACCGAAATTGCGTTCTCCAGCACATGCCGAGAAAGTCAGGTAGTGTAGCAGTATCTACAAGTACTCCCGGACACATAAGATTGGCTTTGGTTGATTAGCTGGTGTTCCTTCTGTTGTGGCGTTGAAATCAGTAATGAGAGGCTGTGTGAAGGCCCAGAATTGTCTCATTGCAGATCTGCGACAACATCGTTGTTACTGGCATACGTAGAGGTCCAATAAATAGATGTTGCTCCGTCTCACTAGTTATGCAGCAACAAGATTGGCGTGATTAGGTGACTCTGCATGTGAAGCAAGTCCAGAAGTCAGCGTAGGTGAACAGTCAGTGTGACAGGAGACAGCCAATACACGTAGTGCCTATCAGAAATCAAATGTGTCTCAGGAAAATCATGGTCAATGCACTCTGCTTATATAAAGTTAAAAATGAAATATCGCACGTCATTGGTTAATAGAATAGAATATAATATCTTTATTTGGATTCAAACCACACATGTTCCATCAAATAATAAAATTGGAAAATGTTCAATATAAAAAAGTTATCACATCACATAAAAATGTGCAATTAATCTCATATAGATAAGTAAATCGCACTAGTTGTACTGTACAATATATCAATATCAGAAAGTTCGGCTGTAAAGAATAATAGATTCATCATCAAAAATAGAAAAAATTAAGGTATAATTCGAGTGTAACATTATGCAAAAAAAATGAGAACCATGACTAGCAATTGATTGTATGTATTGTTGACTAACATGATGATATAATTCATAACATTTCAATTTGAATAATATAATAATGGCAAATTTTGCTTGTTTTAATTGGTGCCACGTAAATGAAATTTGAATTTTTTTAAGGCACTTTGTCGGCGAATTGATCTTGAGCCGTTACATCATTTTCCTCTCTGAAAAAGAAAAACATTCCTCTCGGCGAGGCTTGATAAGAAATGTAGGGCAAAGTTCAAACCCAGTTTAGCAACTGGTTATTTTTCTGCCCATAGCTTTTTAAAAAATTTCAATGTACCGCAAATGCTGGGCTAGAGTATGCTTGTTGGTTGCTTAAACAATGATATGACGCCTATTGACCACTATGAATTGTTACACATATTGTTAGCTGTAGTGGCCGGTCATACCGCGTGATGCAAAATAGATCAGAGTGAGGTTTGTAGAGCCGCTGCGTGAGGATTTCAAGGTAGATTGCCACTGAAGTTGCCAGGTTTAAGTTGAAACCTGGGCAGGCAGTATCGCCGTCAATATGTTTGAATATGACCAAAGAAGCTGGTGTGTGCTCCACGTTGTAATCATGATATTCTAAGACTGGTCACTGTGCAATTGATGAAGTTGAAATATGCATTAAAAGTGGCCTGTACCATGATATAAAGCCGATGAATACTTAGTGTTTCAAAGATTCATGGACAACATACTTCACGACGACGCCGCTTACTGTATGTCATATCTCGATGACATAATGGTTTTCAGTCTAGACTTACTATCTCATGCGAAGCATTTACGCAATTTCCTCTCACACTTATCAAACCACGGACGCAATATCAAATGTGACAAGACGTAGATTGCAATTATATCCGTGGACTTCCTAGGGTATCGTATCACGCCACAAGGTATTCAACCTTTTCCGGCGAAGGCGAATTCATTCAAAAATATCAAGTCACCGAAGACTGTTAGTGAGTTGCACAAATTTTGGGAGTCCTAAACTACTAACGATAGTTCCTTCCCGGTCTTTCAAGACAACTCCATCATTTCTTGGTCATCTAAAGACGAGGAATCACTTCGACTCGCTATCAACTCGTTAGTAAATACCATAATGCTAACGCATCTAGATTTTCAACGACCATTTCTACTCACGACAGATGTTTCTGAGTTTGCTACTTGAGCCACGTTGGAACAAGAGATCGACGGATTTCGAAGCCTATCAGTTTTTTCTCGTATGCTCTCCAACCAGTAGAATCAAGATACGGCACTTTCGGTCGATAACTCCTTGCCATCCACGATGCAGTACGCCATTTTATTGGCATCTTTGGCAGCAGGAAGTTTGTTGATTTCACAGATCATGCATTATTAGTTAGCACACATTTAAATGCAACTTTAACTGTCGCCAAATACCCAGCCAGTGTCGAAATAAAGCTGTCTTGTCTGAGCGAATGGCAATTTGACATCTTGCATGTCAAGGGCGAACAGAACTTCATTGCAGACGCACTTTCCAGGCAAGACGTCTCGCTACAACCACCTTTGCCGTCGCCATTTACTTTCAACTCCGTGACACTCAGTGAACCTGCACTAACGCCATCCCTCCTGCGAACGGAACAGCGCGGTGACATTCACATTCAAAGATCAGTAGCCCGTCACCCCATATGTGCATATGCCATCTCTGGGATGGCTTACCTATTGTTTGCTTCACCGGTACGTAGCCCAACAAGCCAATTCTGCCGACCAGCCTTCAAAGAAAATGATTTAAGACTCATTTAACTCCATTTCTCACCCAGGGAGCAAAGCGACTGTCAGACTTCTTATAGATCGCTTCTGGGGTCTCAGGCAGAACGTTAAACTATGGGTTTCCAAGAGTGCAATTTTCCAGAAAATCCAGATCACTGGCACACTCGGTCTAAGTTGCAACATTTTTGAACTACGTCACGTCTAGCAATCGTCCACATCGATATAGCTCATCTGACAAAGGTTCAAGCTTTCAGCTATCTTCTTACTATCATTGATAAATTTACACGATGGCCTGTGACATTGCATCTTTGCACCATTCCTGCAGACGAAGTCTTTTACAGTTTTACCTCCGCGTGAATATCTCATCATGGTGTTCCCAATGAGGCCATCACTGATAGAGGCACTTGCTTCTCATCGAATCGTTTCAAAATCATTCATGGGATGAACCTTACGCCAGACGATGCATACCATCCCCAATCTAACCGTATGGTAGAGAGTATACATTGGGAACTCGAAGATGCTTTAGGATCCTCGTCCATTAATGGCAACTAGGTCGATGCACAACCTTTAGTTCTACTTGCCATGCGTTCCCGTATACGTGAATCTATTAAAATGTCTGCGTCACATGTCTTGTATGGCAGGGTTCTACGGCTGCCTAGTTAGCTCCCACGTCTACTACCCGCACAAGATGACCCACATGACGAAGTTACCCGCCTCCGAATTCATTTCGTTAACATATTTTAACAGCAGCCGAAACAAACGCCTTGTCCAGTCTTTGTTCACCCGCAGCTCCATAGCTGCAAGAGATTACTCGTTCGCTACGACGCTGCTGTTGTACCACTACAAACAAAGTATCGCAGTCTTTATCCAAATTTGCTTAGACAGCCGAAATACTTCATTGCCATGCAAGGTGCGACACCTACATCGGTAAGGATAGAAAGTTTAAAACCGTTTATCGGACCGCCCGATCCTGGAAACATCCAACCTTCTACACTCGTCTCAGTCTCTATCTGACTAAAATCTCAACCTAGCAATAGATTGCTTTGCGTAACGCGTAGCTGATGATCTTTTAACCTATTAGCAAATCACAAAACTTTTGGCATAAATATAATCGACTGTATTTCGTTTTTGGGAGCATAGTAAATTGACATTAACATATACCTCATTTTACTCTGGTTGTGAATCTTTCTAAAGTCGAGGTCTTGTGAGCAATTTATTTGTTGGGAATTTTTTGAGGGAAGGTGTTCTACTCAAAATATCTCTCCTACAAAACTGTACACCTAGGTGATCTCGTGTGACAAACTTGAATGTGTACTCAGATTTTTTTTAAATTTTGTGAAAGAACATTATTGACTGTACGAAAGTGCAGAACTGTGACTTGTGATTTTGTGAAAGAACTAATTTCATCTGTGTTCTGTGCTCATCACGTCGGTTTCAACTGCGGAAGCAGATTTTGTTTCAACTGTGAAAGCAGATTTTGGTAAGCGTTTCGTTTAGTCTATTTATACATTTCATCTTGCTTATAAATTTATGCTTTTAAGATCCCGTAAGATTGTTAGAATGTCACGTCTAATTTTAGATACTGATGTTCCTGTTTGGGATGGAGATACCAAACTATTCTTTATGCGCGTAGACTCCTCTTTATCCTCGTTTCCAGATTATAACAGTCATCAAACACTGTCGGGGGTTTTCACCAAACTACCTTCAGAATTGCAGCAATGGATTTATCCAAAGCTTGAGGCCATTAGGAAACTACCCATTCCCATTTTTGGCCTCCAAAATGAAGTAGAATCTTCGCTGAGTCCCACTGAAACTGAGCACATAATAAATAAATTTGGGCAGTTAGACATGCCAAAATTTGGCCCCATTGAGATTTTAAAGGAATTGCGGAAACGTTGGTATAGAAACAATATTTCTGATCATGAGGCTAAAGTTTTTTTTATTAACAATCTTCCCCAGTCACTAAATTACAAATAACTAAATAATAATTGTTTATATAAATGTCGGTGTTAAGTACTATGTTTGCATAATAACACAATGTTTAAATAGTGGCCTGACTAAAGTACTAATTTATGTTGGAGGAAATATCTTCCTGTATAATGACAATGAATAAACGAAGCAATTAAAGCTGAGTATGTATCATAGTAAATGCTTTTCGCTCATTTAGTTACATGTGTCACGTGATTGGTTAATAGTCATGTTAGTTTGTATGCTTTCTAATAGGTCTGATAATAATAATAGTACATTTATTTGGCATCAAAGGCCAACTGGCCCAACCATTGAAATAGCAAATCAAGGGTAGGATATGTGGAGGTGAGTGGAATTGTGACTAGAAAAGTATTTAATAGCAAAGGGAGGGGTTGGGGAGGGGTAAAGTTATCATTAACATCAAGATAGTTCAATCTAGTGAAAAATAAATATAAACGAAATTCCATTTGACTAGACAAGATCAATTAGAGATAGTCCGTGAAGTATCAGATCTTCAAGGTGAATGTGAGATCGAAAACAAAGATGAAGATGAAAAGATGGTGTGGAGGATGTTGAATCCTCCGCCTTATATAAAATGACCTTGAATGATAAATTTAAACCACCATAGCTGATTGTAACTACTTTATTTAAAAAGAATTTTTTCTTTTTATTTTCCAGAACATTCTTTGTTTAAATACTTGATTTTTTAAATTGTGCGCTAATTTCAGTTTTTGAGTATCTTGCTTCCTGTCTGGTTCTTAAATTTTCGTCTGCTGCATTTTAACATTTCTTTCCATATTAAACGATTACAACATTGTACAATAAACTCTTCCATCAATTGCCTTGTGTTCTGATATAATATAACACTGAGGAGGAGCCTTGGAACAGGTATAATTGTTTTATTTGTGGGTCACGTACACATCAAAACAGATTATTGCTGGCATAGCAGCTGTCCGACTTTCACCTTCCGATTGCCATTGTAAGTGTCAATTTAATTATTAAAACTTTTTATCATGGATACCGATATTAAGTATGAGGACACATGCAAGTTAGTGCAGGACATAGCGGACTTGAATTTAAATGACACTAGCAATAATATAAGCATATCAGATTCTACTGTGAATTTTAGGACTTCCAGCGAACTGGCATCTATGGGGCTTACAGACACGGATAGGTTAGGGGCCTCAACAAAATTTGGCGACCGCGCCAGTCCAAAAATATTAAGTCTACCACAGTATAAGTCAGAAAAACATTCAAGTTGGGTAGGAGATGCCCAAATGATATTTAGTGCTTACAATATCGTGAACCCTATGGAAAAAATTTTTGCAGCATGGATGGCATTGCCTGAAAATTTCCGAAATGCTTTGGAAAATTTCAGAGACAGAACTGTAGAAGATAAGCCGTATAATGCATTTGAGTTATTAATGGCATAAATTCAACAGAGATATCAGCCTGGAAGATCAGCGCAAATGTGCGAATTATTACGCTTAGAAAAAATTGGGCGTTAACTACCGTCCGAATTTTACGAACGCCTTTGCACAAAAGCTTCCAGGTTGAATATATCTAGAGATGTAGTCAACTCCATTTTACAGCTGAGCTACCAATTAGGCTCAGAACAACAATGGAAGTATTTGACACAATGAACATAGATTGGCCAACAAAACTCAGAGGGTTAGACGGCGTGTATAAACAGCAAGAACCACAAGTACATGCTGTAATGGCAGATTCTGTAACGATGCAGCCAGGCAGGGCAGATACCGAAAACCACCTGGCTATACAAGAAACTTTGCGTTTCTTATGTAGAGAAGTTGCTAGCTTGCGTAGTGATATTGCACAACTTCAGAGTCAGGATAGGTATAACAGACGTCGAAGGAGTCACTCGCGTCAACGCTTCGAAGGGCCACGCGGATGGTGCAAGGCACATTGCGAATACGGACGCAGTGCGAAGTGCCAAGGCGAAAATTGTAATTACCCGCGATTAGGTGGACCCACATGGAAAGGAAGCACAAAACCGGTTGAGAGGAATCCGTCACCGGGAAAAGGGAACAACCCCCGCTAGTAGGAGCCGTAGGGGGGTTCCATTGCAAAGGCTCCCAGATATGCCTTTAAAAGGCATACTCAAAGCAAAAGAGGCGACTAGTACAAATAGCACCGAGATAGGAGGCAAGAGAGTCCGATTCTCACTAAGCGGGGATCTTGAAAACATTGCCGGATTGTCCAGCAAAAAGTTCATTATTAAGGATGAATTATCTGGATTAGAATTTCTCATAGACACGGGTGCTGAGGTAAGCATAGTTAGGTCAGACGTGGTGGAAGCAGATTGCCCCACATTTGATTATCAACTATGGGCCGCTAACGGTAGTCCAATTGAAGTAAAAGGGATGAAAGAAATGTCGGTAACATTAGGCCAGAAATCTTCCTTCCGTTGGAATTTTCTAGTAGCCGATGTCAAGGACCATATCATTGGCATGGATTTCTTGACCCATTTTAAGCTGACATTAGACCCCATAGCCAGGACTATCGCAGAAGGCGTTGGGACATCAACACATACTGAGTCTAACGTGTCGGCAGTTAGAACAGTCCTCTTACCTCGTCCAACAGTCGCACATGACTTTGCCGATATAATCGAGAAGCACCTAGCAGTGTTTCAACCTTTCAGTGCCAAAAGGATAGGTCTGAAGACAGGAGTAGAACACCTAATAGAATTGGTGGCTCCGTTGCCTTGTTCACCAAAGGCTCAACCATTGGCACAACACAAGCAACAAGTTGCTTTGTCAGAATTTCACCAATTGCGCGAAAGAGGGATTTGTAGAAGGTCAAATTCCAATTTTGCTTCCCCAATAGTGGTAGTTCCCAAACCTGAACCGGGTCAATGGAGGATTTGTGGGAATTATCGTCTATTAAACTCAGTGACGAAGGGTGATTCTTATCCTCTCCCTAACCAGAGTACCTTACTCCGAGATATAATGGGATATGAGGTTTATTCAACTTTAGATCTCCAGAAAGCGTACTATCAGGTACCAATGGAAGAAAGTTCGATACCACTCACCGCAGTCAGATTTCCAGGAGGGGGATCGCATGAATTTCTTCGAATGCCTTTTGGTTTGAAAAACGCCAGTCAGACATTCCAGCGTTTGGCTGAAGAAATCCTTCAGAATTGTCCATTTGCGAGAGTATATATAGACGACATAACTATTTTCAGTCGCTCACGAAATGAACATCGTAAGCATTTGGAAACGGTTTTGACCAGGCTGGAACAATATGGATTAGTGGTCAAACCTAATAAGAGTAATATAGGTTGCTCTTCAGTTAAATACCTTGGGCATATACTTTCCAAAGACGGAATTAAACCTTTGGAAGATAAGGTCCAAGCTATTAAGAACGTAACGGAACCCCAAACCGTACGCTAGTTGCAAAGGTTCATGGGTATGATCAGCTATTATCGTCGATTCATTCCAGGTCTAGCCGGAATTCTTGGATCGTTAACAAGCCATCTCACTCGTGAAAAGAGCACGATCAAGAAGTCTTGGCCTATAAACTTGAGTCAAGAAGACCGAGAAAATTTCCAAAAGGCCAAGGACATGTTAAGTGACGTAACCACATTAGCATCTGTAGATTGGGAAAAACATTTCGAAATAATCACAGATGCCTCAGATGTTGCATTAGGGGCAGTGCTACAGCAAAGAGATCAGGACGTAGTAAGACCGGCTGGGTTTTATAGCCGTAAGCTTAATGATCGAGAAAAACGTTATGATACGTTTGGTAAAGAGCTTCTAGCAGAGTATGTAGCAGTGATACACTTCGAGCATTACTTAGATGGTCACAAGTTTAAGTTATTGACCGATCATAAGCCATTGATTAGCATACTTGGTAAGACAGCTAGGCTTAATTACTCTCGTAGAGTAAATTCCCAAATAACACGGTTAGCAGAGTTCGATTTCACTGTGTCTCATATTGCTGGTAAGGAGAATGTGGTGGCCGATGCACTTAGCCGACCGAATGAAGCTGATGTCGAGCTGATATTTCAAGGTCCATTAAAAAATTTAGATGAATCAATGAACGATTTCGTTAGTCAAATCAAAGAAGCTCAAGGATCGGATCCCTTTACATTAGTATTATCCAAAAGACCAGGATATGTTCGTAAGCTCATAAGTGGCAAGTGGTTGTTATGCGAAACATCTAGAAGTCAACCACGACCATATGTGCCATTGGAGTTACGAGCCAAGATTATCCAAGTGTTGCATGACATGGGTCATCCATCCATTAAAGCCACCATTCGATTGATCAACGACAGATACGTATGACCGCACATGTCTAAAGACATACGGGTATGGGTAAGAGCCTGTGCCAAGTGTCAAACGTGTAAGGTGTAGAGACATACCAGAACCGAGATAAAGAACATTGGAATACCGAATGGACGGTTTAGACACGTACACATAGACATTGTTGAGATGCCTGAAGTAAACGGAAACAAATACTTGCTCACTATGGTAGATAGATTTAGTCGTCAATTTGAAGTGGCGATTTTAAAAGACATGACAGCGCAAGAAGTTTTGTTCGCGTTTCTACATAATTGGATATCGCGTTATGGTGTTCCGGAAAAGGTCACTAGTGATCGCGGTAGTCAATTTATGTCAGAGCTTTTCGTAAGATCCCTCAACATCATGGGAACCACTATAATACATACTAGCGCGTATAACCCACGAGCAAATGGGATGGTAGAAAGGCTACATCGTGAACTGAAAGCTGCATTAAGGTGTACTAGTGGAACAAGCTGGATACACGATCTTCCTATAGTACTACTCGCCATGCGCAACAGATATAGGGCACAATTAGGAACTTCCATAGCAGAATTGGTTTATGGAGAACCATTAAGGTTGCCTGGAGATCTAATAGAAACTCCAAGTAGTCTTGATTGGGCTTCTAGTTATGTAGATTGGTTTGTAGGAGCACTTAGAGACAAGATGTGTCGTTTGGCCCCAACCAAGACTAGAAAACCTAAAACTAAATGCTATGTGTCCTCCGATTTAAAATCGGCTTCGCATGTATATATAACTAATGAGAATAGGAAGAACTGCCTAACACCATTTTACAAAGGACCTTACAAGGTCAAGAGGATGACTGACAAGAATGTCATCATAGAAATAAATGGCATTGAGGATTGTGTTACGTTGGATCGCTGTATTCCCCAGTTTATCTGGATTGACGGTGTGACCGAATTAAAAGATGCGTCGAGTGACCGTTCCATGGGTGAATCTGAGGTGTGCAATCCCATCATGCAGGCACATAATGAAATGCAAAACTCTGAAGAATCGTTGTCTAACATAGCAAAATCTTATTCTACTGAATCACAGCATGAAAACTATTTGTCGACACCAGATGATTTTGAAGAACCAGCGAATGTTATACCGGGCGAGATGACGACGTCAGGGGCGCCAGTATGCACAAAACGTTCTGGAAGAATACATCGTCAGCCGAAGAACTATGATTACATCTACTATTAGTCGTTCCTCTCTTTTTTTGAGAAGGTGGTGTATGTGGAGGATGTTGAATCCTCCGCCTTATATAAAATGACCTTGAATGATAAATTTAAACCACCATAGCTGATTGTAACAACTTTATTTAAAAAGAATTTTTTCTTTTTATTTTTCAGAACATTCTTTGTTTAAATACTTGATTTTTAAAATTGTGCGCTATTTTCAGTTTTTGAGTATCTTGCTTGCTGTCTGGTATTGGAATTTCGTCTGCTGTATTTTAACATTTCTTTCCATAATAAACGATTACAACATTATACAATAAACTCTTCCATCAATTGCCTTGTGTTCTGATATGATATAACACTGAGGAGGAGCCTTGGAACAGGTATAATTGTTTTATTTGTGGGTCACGTACACATCAAAACAGATTATTGCTGGCATAGGAGCTGTCCGACTCTCACCTTCCGATTGCCATTGTAAGTGTCAATTTAATTATTAAAATATTTGATCATGGATACCGATATTAAGTATGAGGACACATGCAAGTTAGTGCAGGACATAGCGGACTTGACTTTAAATGACATTAGCAATAGTATAAGCATATCAGATTATACTGTGAATTTTAGGACTTCCAGCGATCTGGCATCTATGGGGCTTACAGACACGGATAGGTTATGAGCCTCAACAATGGCGGCCCGGAGGTAGACGTCTGATGTCAACCAATTGAATTGCATATTTCATTTGAAATAAATCGCAGAATTTTAAATATATAATTTGACTCACTACACCACATCCATTCGTTACAGCTGCATTGCAGCGCAATTGTAACGGCTCAAGAACAATTCGCCGACATATTGCGTAAATGAAATTCAAATTAAATTTACGCGGCACCCATTAAAACAAGCGAAACTTGCCGTTGACCATTGGCGTGCGAGCTTTCGATTTCGAAAATAGTTAATCACGGTGAATTTACCATGCCAGTCAGTTATATCGTTTGCCTTCTTCTGTGCCCACGTGTGCGTTCTGTCTGCTGTCATACGGGATTTTCACCTACGCTGATTTTTGGACTTGCTTCACACATTGGCAATTTTAGTCACGCAAATCTTGTTGCAGCACAACTACTTATTGGACCTTTACGTGTGCCAGTTAACGCAGATCTGTACGAGACATTACTCAGCCTTCACACAATCTGTCGACACTGATGTCCACGCCACAACAGAGGGAACAACAGCCAGTCAACTAGAGATGGTCTCAAGTGTCTAGGAGTATTTATAGACACTGATATCTCTATTATCCCTTCGTTTTTGAAGATAATAGAACGATTGATACTAGATCATTTAGAACGTATGTTACCGGCTGATTTTGACTTATGTCAACATAGCTTTACGAAAGGTAGATCGACAACTACTAATATGCTTTCCATGTGGAAACATGTAATCACATTAGACGAGAATAAGTTAGATGCATTAATTGTATTTATAGATATCTCAAAAGCTTTTGACTCTATATCTTTTGATGCTATTTTGAATGCGATTAGTTTGTTGAATATTGATCCGAATATTTTTAGATTACTTAAATACTATCTATATAATCGACGAATGAGTATTCAAGTAAACGATTTGATATCAAATCGAAACGAGTAACGAGTGGAGTTCCACAGGGATCAAGCTTGGGGCCAATTTTATTTAAAATTGTATTAGCAAATTTGGAAACTAAGATCCTTAACGGTCGAGTTTGCAAATTCGCTGATGATTTAAAAATAATCTTCCCAATTGATCCAAAGAATGTCGAATTCTCCAAAAATAATGTGACATTAGATTTGTATGATTTGAGTAAATATTTGATTAAACTAGGGCTGAGAATAAACAATAAAAAGACGAAAGCTTTAAAAATAGGGAACAGAACAAACTTTCATTATGTTTATTTTCATGATGCTGTTATTAATGATGTGTTTGAGATTAAACTTATGCAAGAAATTAAGGATTTAGGCATAACTATTCAATGTACAGCTTCTGCTGAGAGACATATTGAAAATATAGTAGGCAGTGCCAAGAAAAGATGGGCACTAATAAATCGAAATATCTTATCAAATGATATAAAACTTCAAATGTATATAATATGGATTAGACCGGTACTAGAATATGCTGTCGCTACTTGGAATCCATTAAAAAAGGGTTTGTCTAATAAGATAGAAGCTGTACAAAGAAAGGTTGTGAAACATATTAGTCCTATTTCTTGCACTATATACGCCTCTAGATTACAGTTTGTGTCATTGCAATCTCTGTGGTTTCGGAGGATGTGTTATTGTATAAAATTTTTCCATTTGAACCAGTGGACTGGTGCCTATATGACTCCGATAAGAAAGAGTCATGAAGTTGGAACTAGATCTGGACATTTGGCAATATCTCCTCCTTTGGTGGGGAATGTAGCGAGCAAGTTATTCTCTTTCTCGAAAATCTACAAAATTTATAACCAATTGCCGAAGGGGCTTAGAGAAATGCCTCCATCTAAGATGTCTTTTAAAACTTTATCTACTGAACTTGAAAAAGTCTGCAATCCTGCTGATATTTTTTATTCTTTTGATTATGATAATACTTTCTCATGGTTGAATAAAAGACAAGGATAATTGTTATCGGAAACAGATTTTCTTGAGATTTTTATTTCCAAGTTTTGTATTATTATAATTGAAATGTTATGCACTATATCTTCAAATTAGTTAACATTACATACAATCAATTGCTAGTCATGGTTCTCAATTTTTGCATAATGTTACACTCGAATTATACCTTAATTGTTCCTAATTTGATGATGTATATATTATTATTTTCAGTCGAACTTTCTGATATTGATATATTGTATTGTACAACTAGTGAGATATACCTATCTACATGAGATTAATTGCACAATTATTGTGATGTGATAACTTTTTTAATATATATTGTACAATTTCCAATTTTATTATTTGATGGAATATGTGTGGTTTGAATCCAAATAAAGATATTCTATTCTATTCTATTCTGATACACTAACTTTCTCGGTCGCAATACCGGCTCTAATAAAGGCTTCTAATAATACGAATCTCAGCAGTCCTGGCTCCTAGCTGACTTCGTGACGTCGTACGGTATTCACTTGAAGCTGTGGCGTTTTGCACAATTCTGAAATGTGTAATTCTGAAATTTTAAACCGCAAAATTTAAATTGCATCGTTTTTAATGTTGAAGTTAAAGCAAAAAGGCATAGTGTTAAATTAGTTCGAAAGTTGTTTTGTCATATCTAAGTCTTTTTTCATTCGCTTGCTTATTGATTTGACGAATACTTTTTTACTAAGTAATTAGCATAAGTTTTTCACATTTCACACTCGTTTATTTCTATCAGGGGTTGACTGCTTGATAATTTGTCAGTGACCGCGGTGGATATCTATCGTATTTATTTGTCTGTTGTTATCTCCTAATTTCTTTTATTTCAATTTTTCATAAACTTCTATCATTTCGTTATGTGATGTTACCAAATTTATAAAAAAGAATGGACATATTTAATTGTCGCCGATGTTTTATTTGTGGTAAACCTGGTCGTCGATCTGCGCCACTCACTTCACCATATAGAGAAAATGCAACGTCATCTCCGGAAATACAATCATCATACTTAAATGTCATTAATATATTAAAGGGTTCTGCTTCAAGACTAATGGACGAAAATTTAAAACGAGCCATTCTCGCAGACAACGTGCTATCAAAACTAATGGACAATAAATCAGTATATCATACAACTTGTGTATCAAAATATCAAAACTCCATTGATACATCTCAGGTGCATTCAGCTATTAGTGTTACACAAACTAAAACATCTCCGGACAATGGTGTTGCATGTTTAAATGGTAAGGCAGTGTGCATTTGGTGCTTGCAAGTTGATTGCGAAAAGAACATTAGTAAAATTGTGGAAGGTACAGAATGCGAGTATGTCAAGATCATGTGCAAGAGAAATATGGTTAAGGTATTTTGTGTTTTCCTTTACAATTTGAAGCCAATAGAATTTATTAAACAGGAAGAGTCACTTAGACGAAATATGTACATACATAATGAGTGTCGCTTTGAAATTCTTTACGACAGCGTTGAGAGTTTAACAACCGATATCCCTCGGGAATCAACATTCGCAGAGCTGGAAGAAACTATATTCAGCACCATTTCGGAAGTTTTGTACACTATCAAAATACTAGTAAGTGTTGTACATAATATATAACATTGCATCAGAATAAAATACTGATACTTTACAGCCAATTAACTAAATTAATTTTTTAAATTATTATTAACCGCACAATTAATAATTATACATTATTTTTAAAATAATCCTAGCTACCATTTGTATACTACTTTGTGAAAGATCCCATTTCCCACAGAATTGTTGAAAATGTTTTTATGAATAAAAGTTCATTATAAAATTATTTATCACTGTCGAATGATTTAATTAAATTATGCACGCTGGTTCCTTCACATTTTCCATCAGCCGTAACCTCACTCAACTGAAGTCAGTGATCCCTGCACGCGATACTGGTGCGCGGACTATCTTCTATCTAGTCGATCCTTCACAGTCCAATGAAATCTCCTTTCCAACAGAACAAACTATTACGAAGTTGATGAAAGGACTTCTCTTTCACAACTAGGGTTATATACTTTGCTAGTCACAATTAAATTCAACTTTACGTGTCATACTTTTGGTTTTTACTTCATCATTTCAACTGTTGGGCATGTTGGCCTTTGTTGCCAAATAAATGTTTTAGTTATTTACAAGTAATTGGATCAAATAAATGTGGTCTTTGTGGATCTTCCAGCAAGATTTTTACCTTCACGATAGATATCTCAACTAGACTTTTGTCGTTGTGGAATTATCCGTACTAAATTTATTGCTCATATTGGTGCAATATATCAGACGGTTCTGTTTATCACCAATTATTTCAAATAAAAAATGGAAGATAGTCACAAAGGTGTTAGTTTGTATAATTTGAATATTCTATGGCATATTTTCGACTTTATTACTGTTGATAATTAAAGCTGTTTTCATTATAGGATAAATAATTTGCTATTCAATATATTCTCTTTTAATATACATTCATTTATCAGCCTGAATTTAGAATCTACTTTCAACCTCGTAAATGTGATACTCAGTGTTGTAAATGATCAGATAATCATTTTAGATGACTTTTCTTTTTCCCTCTCTACAATTTGCATATAATTTGTGGCTTAATTTTTAACTATACATTTTTATATAGTAACTCTTCTTGAATGAAGCGATAGTTCTGATAAAATATAAGAAGCCTGGAAATAGTTTTTCATATAACGTAATTTTATTAAATAAAAGTAAACTAGTTATGCAGTTAATAAGTGTCTTTCCTCAATTCTTATTCTACATGAGATATTTTTGAGATGATAACTTTAAGTATTCTCTATGTAATCCTCTGTTGGATGTTTATCGTGAGAACTTACTCAACACTATTTGTTTTATAGCATTCATTTTATTGTTTTCCAGTTTTCTTTATAAAGAAATAACCAGTTCGGTCGAGACAAAAAATACTTATTTTATAATAACCAAAGAAAACTTCAGTTTAAGACAACTGCCTGCGTAATTTATTCTCTTGTTTTAACATATATGTAGCGTGAATGGGGTATTTTGTTCTGTACTACAAAAATTATGGTGAGTAGAATCTACGTGATGGATAAAAACGCTCTAATGACTCAACTGTATGTCGACTGTGACGTTTTCGTAACGAGAATTGGTTTCAGATTTGTCATTGTTAAATAACAATGTGGTTGTTTATGTTTTCATGGATATTTTGTGATATAAAATTCAATGAAATATTTATTACACTTTAGATTCGTTTTTTCGATTTTTAAACTTATTTGGTGACATTTTATTTGTCACCAAAGAAGCTTTTATATGCGAGTATTATGGCATATGTCGTGAATTTCTATCTTTGTTAATAACTTCTGTCAATTAGGAATATATTTTTAATATAACCTCTGGTTGATGTGAAATCGATGGTTTAACAAATTTTGTGTCATTCAAATATCCTTTTGTATATGTATTTATGTTCTTTGACTTTGTAATGCTTACTTTTCAATCAGGTGTTTTGGAGCACAGTTTACATTCGTTATCGTGAAAGCATACATGAATTGTTAAGAATAACAGGTCACGTCGGACAATTTCGTATAAAATCGTCAGTCGAAGCTAAGCGTCATCTTGTTCTCAAATACAATATGCGGCTTATAAAAACTCCAGTTGAAGAGTGGGAGTTCGTGGCGTGTTCAGACTGCCCACTTAGTCCTATTATGGGTATGAAAATATCATTAAATATTCCTTTTTTAATTCGGTATTTTGCATAATCAAAACTGCAAGTTTTGTTATGGTTTATGTAATTTTGTCCTGATATAAATAGCGGAGAGTTGTAAATAGTATTTTCCTCAATTATGAATATATAGAATAATATTCACATATACACAATTAGAAATTTCGAAAAGCATTTTCCTGACAGAGAAGATTAAAAGAGAATATGCACTAAGCTCTGTTTGACGCTGGTTTCCAGCATTGCTGTACACTTATTTATTAGGAATAGCCTACCTGGTGATGCGCATTTCGTGTTTACTGACAACTTATCAGTAAGCCTCGGCACTACACACGAAAAAAATATATTTTGTCAAGACACGTAAAACAGTTGGGCGATGAAAGCTTGATACGATAGTGTTGATCGGCGTCTTGCCGACAACTGGCATAAAATTCGTCTACTCGAGGTCTCTAGCGACACCGCGACGCTTGGCTTCTTGCACCAACGAAAATATGCTTGCATGTGAGATAGTCTACTGGAACCTAGTGAATAACAAAGTCCAGTGTATGGACTCTAGCTTATTTTTCTTATGTGCGTGTCTCCTGGCAGCTCATTTGCTGATCACCTATTTCTTTGCTGATGTTTGCGCGTATGAGTATGATGTAAGGTCAAAATATGAATGATTAGGTAGGCTATTGATTGGAACATTGCTCTAATAAACGTTCGGACAGGAGATAGCATCATCGATTATTAAAATTTATTTGATTAGATATGTAGTGTTTTTTGTGTAATTCCGTTTCTTTCTAGTGAAAAGTCAGCAAGCACGAAACGCATGCGTCAATGTCCTATATAAACCAAATAGGCAGATTATTCCTAATACAAATAGTATATAAGATTTCGTTGTTATTCGCAAATAATTTTTGCTAATCCATGTTTATTAACAAAATTTTAGGCCTAATAATTATCTACAAATTGATTTTTGCATATGTCTTGTTAGTATAAACGAAACATTGCATCAGGTAGCAAACACCGTTTATCCAGTAGATAAGGTTCATTTTTATTGGGGACTCTTGAAATACTTTCCAGAATTTGCTGTGGACTGGATTCGATTCCAAGCACGTTTGTTTTGGAGTCTTGGACTATCCACTTCGCCTACACGCATTTGGAAGTTAGCCTCTTTGTAAGGTGGGACCTATTTGGAATTTTTTATGATCTGAAGTTCTAATTGACAACCCGTAGTTCGAGTCCCGTCATCGGCAAATTCGGGACTGTACTTGAAGAGATTCAAATAAGGACGAAACCGGTCTACTGGACGAATTGTCTTTGCTACCTGGTGCACTGTTTATATATACAACAGTGGATGATTGAACGATTGCATGATAACGTTATCGATGTTCCCCAATTACTTTTTGCATGCACAAGGCCAATCAAATGGATCAGTTTGACCTATCTTCAGTCATTGAATGGCCAGTTGAAATAAAAACCGTTGAAGTAAATAATAATGGAGTTATGGAAAAATCTCTGCCCAACATTTGATGAAGCTTTATCTATCGGCAAAACACTTAGGTGGGATGAATTAGAAGTAAAATTGAGACCAAGTAAGAGGCCGCGACTTCGAATAGAAAATTGTCAGCTAAAGGAGTAGGACTAGAGAAATAATGACTGAACTTAAAATTAGACGGAGTTTTCGTATAATTCAGTCTCAGCCATGTTTTATTTGTTATATCTATACATTCTTTTGCCCTTTAATCTTGAATAATCGTAATTTCTCACTTGATTTGATTGTGCTTTGGTCTTATTCTTAACTCTTACTAATAATTCATTCCTATTTTTATTTTATCTAATCTATGGCTTTTCAAACTGAGAGCTTCATTTAAGAAGCATTCCTGTTTGTCACTTCCTTAGTCATTGGTTGTACCCGATTACCTTCCCTAACTTTATCTGTTGTCTTAATATTTGGACTTAATAATTTCAACAAACTTAAGTCGGCTTTATCACAACTGTGTAATATTTAATTTGTTATTAACTCAATACTTAACCGTAAAATTTAACTCTTTCGATTGATATATATATATATATATATATATATATATATGGGTGTGTCCATGTTCGACAATTGCTCAGCTTTAGGCATTTGACCGGTTATGCACTTGGACGAAATAATGAGAGAACTTAACAAATATCCTGAAAATTGTTAAGTATACACAGCTGCATATATAGAAATGTTTATGTATGTGTGCATTTATACTTCTTTGCGTGTTTGAAATAGTTTTTGAAGGCCTTATATTTGGTTTTATACAGATCTCAGGGGACTAACATCGACAAAACTATGCATATTTATATTTTAAAAATAGATCAGTTTGCACGATATTACCACAATTACTTTGTAACTTTGATATTTGATATTGTGAGCCTCATAATCAAATGCTCAGAATAAATGATATTCAGCCTGACGAAAAGCGAATTCTGAATGATTGCTAGCACGCATAGGTCAGCAAAACTTTGGCACCTCAACATTTCAAGGTGAACAGCTTGTCTTTAGCCTTGATTGATGGGTTCTCACGGGTCCCGTCATTCTGATGTCGTTCACAATTAGATTTTCTGAAATTCTAGCTAAATCAAGTATTTTCGAATTTTTTCCAAATTTTCGGGACATTTACAGTCCCACCTTCAAAGCTGACATCATAATCATAAGGAAAAATCGACTTGTGGCAAATATGATATCCTTATTCAAGAAAGATCTATTTATATTTATTTTACTTTATAAAGTATTTTTGTCTGCCTCAATATCCGTTCTTAATAACTATTCTCCTATGCTCACGTATATTCACGAAAATACACCCCACACTACAACCTATAAACACATATATGTGTACTCTAATTTAAAGTGGCATTTATAAAAAATATAAGTAAACCATATGGATTGACATAAAGGCCTATCATGATGTTTGGATTGAAATAAATTTCCTGACGGTGTAGATGGACCAAAAAATTTCATTTTCATTATATTGCAATAATCCTCAATTCCCGGTTTACTTAATCTCATCCTATTTGCAATAATTTATAGAGAAAGTGAGGTTAGTAAAACTGTTGAAAGAATATAATATTGCTCTAACGTTTGGTCAATACCGAATCTGGGGCCTACAATAGTTAATAGTCTATCTGCCAAATGCATATTTATTTAATTTCATTCTGTATAAATTTAATTGTCAATTTAATGATCTGTGTACAAACAATATATATATATATATATATATATATATATATATATATATATATATATATATATATATATATATATATACAACAAAAAGCGTCCGGCCAAAATATTCAAAAGTTTCATCAACATGATATTTAAATCAACTGGTCAAGTATTACAAAACTCAGCATCCAAGCGAGTCCCAACACCCACTGGTCCAGACTCAAAAATTTGATCGGATTGGAAACAAAATGAAGGTGAATAAAAAGCTGCACATACGGTATCACAACTATTTTTATCAATTAACGAAATGAATTTCAAAATAATATGTAAATTTAACACCACAATCTGCATTCTCTTCGCTTTTAATTAGGCACAGAATTGGAAATGAAGAAGAAACGAAAGATGACACTCTGGGGAAAAGCATTCGTGCACTTAACAGCCAACAATATATATATATATATATATATATATATATATATATATATATATATATATATGCTAGTAAATTGTTGTTGAATTTTGTTATTCTTGGTCAGCAGACTCATCCAAAATACTCAAACATGCAAATGGAGCCAATCCAGACATCAAATTCACTCTCGATATATAGAAAGACAAAAGGTTTCCTTTCCTTGACATCAAAAACATTCGAGAAGAAAATGGGGATTTAACACTGGCCATATATATATAAAATCCACATTCACCGGGCAATACATTCATTACAACAGCAGTGTGCCAAAATCACGCAAAAGAAAATTAACAATCTAGCAAACGGAATCTGGAAGATGTGCTCTGAACACAAGATCAAGGAAGAATTGGGCTACCTGAGGAAAATTTTTGCTAATGAACAACTACCCAGAGCGATTCATTGATGACAACATAAGACCACGAAATATTCGCACTGGAGAGGATACCGTTAAGCAGGTTTTCCTAAACTTACAATTTAAATGCGATGTACCAACCTCAACAATTGCCCAGCGGCTGAATAGAATAACTAATGATAATTTTCCCAATGTTGAATGTAATATCACATTAAGAATACATAGAATCATGAGATTGGATGCCAAAGATCAATTGTCAATTCTCTCCAAATCATTCATCCCCTCCTCAACGTGGTACAACGGTGTCAACCATGTTTCGATGGCCGATCGTACATGGGCTAACGGGGCTATGGCGGTGGTGTCACCAGGGCGTGGTGGATTTCCGACCGGCAATCGGATCTCCTATAAAATACCACATGAGCCCGACGACGGCACCATGACTCGGCGTGTGTTCCCCGCCACAAAAGGGGACAACAGCCACAGGATTACATGGACTCCTGGACAGTACCCCGTACTTCCGAATGGCGAATGAGCTCTCAACAGCCACCGGCAACCATACAAATTACTGCTGCCTTGCAGACTGCGCTTGGATGTGCAAAGGCTAGAGGTGCGTCCTCGATCAAAAAGCCGAGTGGTGAGGGGACACCACTTGTACCAAATTCCCAAGAAACTCCATGAAATGGAGCCGGCTTATCCTCTAAAAGGAGTCAGCCGCAGTAAAGTAAAGTAAAGGTAGCAAATATATTGGACGTACGAGTAGGCAATTGATAAACAGAATCCAGCAACATCAACTACAAAAATTGATTAACAAAGGCTTGGCACCGTCAGGAAAATCAGCTATTTCTGACCATATATTGGAAACGTGGCACCCAGTCAATTTGACCAATTTCTCAATTCTACATAAAGCAAAATCAGAAAAATTATTTTATATTTACGAAGTCCTTTTATATCAAGCAACAAACACCTGGCCTAAATATTCAAAAGTTTCATCAACATGATATTCTAATCAGCTCACCACGAATAACAAAATTCAAAAACAATTTACTAGTATCTAGGCAAGACCGAACATGCCCTCGACCAGACTCAACAAACATTCAATCGGATTGGCAACAAACTGAAGAGGAAAAACAAAATGCGCTTACGGTGACAGAAATTTCCAAACAATATGAGCGTTTTAAAAAATGCTTACCGCGAAATGTGATAACTGATATCGATCGAGGCCAGAGTGTATGGATTTACTGGAGTATCAGGTGTTCAGAAATTGTTGTAATTCTCAATTTCAGTGAACTATAGCATAAATTGATATCTATCAGGTTGGTATCATGTACCGACTCGGTAACCATAGTGTTAGTACCATGTACCTTTTCGGTACAATAATGTTGGTATCGGTTACTAACACAATAGCCATAGTGTTAGTATCCTTTACAGACTCGGTATATATATTATATAGTGTGAGTTAGCGTTGTGGTCGCATTGTCGTAGACTATATGATGTTAGCTTCACTATTGCAGGTTTACACATTCGTCTAGGAGATTGTACCATCCTATTATTCCACATTCTTCTACCAAATATATAGTGGTTAAAGGGCGTAATACCGGCTCCTACTGATGAGTCGCCAGTAAGCACGAAACGAATGTGCATGAGATTATACTTTCCGTTCATGCTGCCTTTGGTTTATCCTTCTGGTCACAACTGAACTAATTTGCTACTAGGTTCGCAACACCTAATACTTACTTGAATATGAGCTTTTAACATTGCAATCCGCACTTGCGCTGTTGACAAGTGGATAAAAAAAATTCGCGCAAAAAGGTGAAACGAATGACTACACACGGAAAAATAGCACTCGTACACGTAACAGCCAACAATGCGAATAGATGGTTAACACTTAAGCCATCAATATAATAATGACCAGATCTCAGACATTGCTTTGCAATACAGCGAGAAAGACCTTTACATGCAAACAGGCACACACACACAGACACAAACGCATGCACACTTACAAATTAGCCAAAACAAGAAATAGAAGTAAAACCGAGTCAGATTTGTTTCCAACCCCATAATCAAATGCAAACCCAGAATGTGTATAAATGAAAGATTGTAAAGTAAATCTTTCCAAATGTTAACCGGTATTCGTTTAACTATTGTATAACATGAATTCTCTATGTACATACTAAATTAGGTTTATTGTATTGGTTTTCCTGACTATTTTCTGTTAATATAGATGAATACAATATTGTCGTTTCGGATGGTTTGAGTGATGTCGATAATTCTAGTCAAACAAGCAGTTCTTCCTCACAGTGGAGTAATACGCTGACAGGCTCAAACGGGAAAGCGACGGACTCCATTTGTGCAAGCAGCAGCAACGGCAGCAATAATAATCCCGCTCGGTCTGTTTGTTTCTGGTGTGGTCAAATGGATTTCAAAGCTTCCGACGACATCTCAATTGATGTTATGAAGAGAGCATCTGGACTTATGCCCTTAAACCAATTGCACAAGTTATCTATATGTTCTGCTTATGGTATTAACAATCAAAATATTGTCATTCATGCTTATTATTCTAAACTCGTATAGAGCTTCAGCCTAACCTTAAAGCAAGCACGAGTAAAAATTCTGATGCGGATTAATTTATACTTTTACTGATTGTTTTCTTTCTAACTGAATGTTTGGCCTTGCCTTGGTTTGATGGTTTGTGTACCTTTATTACTCTGCGTTGTTCGCTAATTTCATATCATGCAGAGCAAAAGAAGGAGATCAGACTTCCATATTCACAGTTCTCAGTGGAAACATGACCGTTTTTCATCTGTAATCTAGTCTTCGTTTAACGACAGCTTTAGTTTTGTTGTTGTTCAACAACTGGTTAAACAGACCGGAATTTTTTTACTTCGAGCTCGAAAACTAGATTTAAAGAATTATTTATCGTGTTCGATGTCTATACACCCAGTGACTGATCTAAAAATTACATCGGTTTTCGCATTTGAAGCATGCAACTTTTATTAATTGTTTTGATCTCACTTTCTTGAATTCCTGTTTGATTTATTTAAATTATCATACACAGTTTCTTAGTTTGGCCAAATATGCGCTGAAATTTATTTTTTGGGTTGTGTTGCTTGAATGTCTAAATGACAGGTGTTCGGCATGGTAAGCTTGAATCGATCGTTCAGATGTATTGCAAACATGCACACCAAATGTCGTCTGGAGATGCTGACGAAGGAGCGTTTGGTGGAGACGAACAACGAGGACTCCGTGCTTCCCTATAAGACAATCCACAAGGATGCTCTCGACCTTCTAATTGAACGTGTAAAGGCCTCATCTGTTCCGGTAATTTTCTTTATTGTTTGCATAATAATGCATTAACATTGGCAATAGTCCACTTTATTTGACGGGTCTTAGCTTTTCTTAATAACAAAATGTATACAAATTCGTATCTTAATTTTATGGGGGAAATATTAATGCATTTTTTACACAGAAATATTTGTCTTCTAACTAATAATGAGTTCTCAATAAGGACGAAACCAGTCTACTAGATGAATTGCCTTTTCTACACTATAAAATTCTTAGTTTGTACTGACATATGCAAGTAATTAATGGGTAAGGTGTTTATATCAAGACCACAACCTTGATTATAATAATTGTTATCACCACCCGCGCAACCAATGTTCGTTTAATTATATAAATGTTCATTTCAATACCACTTCCCCATGTAATGTGGTGTCTGTTCAGTAATTACAGATTGGGCATGGTTAGTTGGAACTTTGGGTCTAAATGGATGCCATATGAGCTCCACCTAAGAGAAAAATTGACTAACCAAGTTACATTAGTTAGTATATAACTGAAAATTGTGTGTAGTGTAGTGTGCGGCAGGATAGCTCAGTGGTTAGAGCACCAGATTCCGAAGTAGACGTGCCCAGGTTCGTATCCTGTCCGCGGCAAATTCTGGCCAGTACTTGATGAGTTCCTAATAAGGATGAAACCGGTCTACTGGATGAATTGCCTTTTCTACACTATACAATTCTTAGTTTATACTGACATATGTAAGTAATTAATGGGTAAGGTGTTTATATCAAGACCGCAACCTTGATTATAGTAATTCTAATTTATTTGTTTTACCTAATAAAACAATCATTGATTGCGCGAGAGGTTACGACAATTATTTATAAAATGCATTCCTAAATTTAAAATAATTGGAGGACATACATACCTACATCATCTCCATGACGTGTCTTATTGTCATTTTGTTTCCTTCCAATATTACTGGAAGATCAACCAGGAAACGCTGAAAATAGTATAGTGCTTTAGGTACTGATATATTGGTGTACATTGACACCACATCTGAACTCACCAATCATTTAGCTCACATCTATCGACAATCTAAACCAAATGGTATGAATTCATCAAAGTTTTATGAATCGAAGCGTGTACACATGCAGATATATACACAAACCAATTTGACATACACTTCCCTAGCATTTTTTAAAGACATGTTATGCTTAAGATATCTAACAACAAGTATAAATGGGGCAGTTTAAACTAAAATTTCCACTTGAAATATTGATTGTCAACTTAGTATGATATGAGCTTTCTATTGAAAAAAATATCCGTATCCGGATATCGAAAATTCTGGGGAAAATATCAGGAAGACAGCGAATGCAAATAAATCGGATCGCAACACGATAATCAGGTAAAATTTGCCTTTTGTATGTAATGATGGAAACGCATAATTTTGGTCCTTCTTTATGCTCCTGAGATACAGGAGATTTTTACAGATTTCAAAGTAAAGTATTTTTGCGAAACTGGATTAATCGAAATAACCCGATCTGCGTTTTGACTAACGCAGTTAGTTCTCCAGTAGTCTTCTTGCTTCAACAAAATATTTCGGCTGCTTGTTTTCGGTAGACTTCTTCGGGTCGGTCCATCCGCACCAGTTTAACAAAACTGGCTAATGAAGCCTAGGCTGGCTGGTGATGATGGACCAGCTGAAGAAGGCTGCCCAAATAAAATCAGCCGAAATATTTTGTTGAAGCAAGAAGGCTACTGGAGAACTAACTGCGTTAGACAAAACGCAGATCAGGTAAATTTTACTGCCGGTTTGGCGGGACAGTTTCACCAGATACTAGTAGTCAATAAATAAATCTAGGTCATATCATACTAAGTTGACAATCAATATGTCAAGTGGAAATTTTAGTTTAAACTGCCCCATTTATACTTGTTGTTAGATCTCTTAAGCATAACATGTTTTAAAAAAATGCTAGGAAAGTGTATGTCAAATTGGTTTGTGTATATATCTGCATGTGTACACGCTTCGATTCATAAAACTTTGATGAATTCATACCATTTGGTTGAGATTGTCGATAGATGTGAGCTAAATGATTGGTGAGTTTAGATGTGGTGTCAATGTACACCAATATACCAGTACCTAAAGCACTATACTATTTTCAGCGTTTCCTGGTTGATCTTCCAGTAATATTGGAAGGAAGCAAAATGATAATAAGACACGTCATGGAGATGATGTACGTATGTATGTCCTCCAATTATTTTAAATTTAGGAATGCATTTTATAAGCAGATTAGAGGTGTTCCAATGGGGCAACCACTGTCGATTTCAATAGCTAATATCTTCATGCATTAAATGGAGAAAACCCTCCTGGATATAAAACCCCTAAATCCAAAATTGTATGTACGATATTTGGATGATATATTAGTTATTTTGAATCACGGGGGGGATCAACTGATAAATTTCTTAAACATATCAAATCAGGGGAGCGAGCTTAAATTTACAATTGAATATGAATCATGTGGAGAATTACCATTTCTGGATGTTAAGTTATTTAGAAATTGTACAAAACTAGAACGGGATGTTTATAGGAAGGATACTTACTCAGGTATCCTTCTTAATTTAGATTTAAATCATCTATATAGAATGAAAATCGGTATCTTAAAATCGATAATAATTAGAAGCTTAAGATAACAGATAAAAAGCATAGGGAGATCGAATTAGGTAGACTGCGAGAAATATTCAGTGCTAATGGATATCCTCTAAAGTTAATTGAAGCCACTATAATGAGCGTTATAAGTAAATTTAATCATGACTGGAATAACGTGAAGTCAAATAAAGCAAAAGATGACCGGAGGGTAATGATTATATCTGACTCTAAACTAAGTAGGAAAATCAAAATGGTAGCAGCAAAATACAATATACGTACTATTTTAAAACAGACCCTTACCCTGGGTATTAAACTTCCCAACCAAAAGGAGAAAATAGAACAATTAGACACATCAGGAGTATATGAAATTCCATGTAACGACTGTAACTTGATGTATGTGGGTGAAACCATGCGCCCAATTTATGTTAGAAGAGGGGAACATAAAACCGCATGCAAGTATGGCCATGTTAATAGATCAGATCTTGCACGCCATACAGTAGAGACAGGGCACACAATTTATTGGGATGGGTGCAGACGTATATCAATTTGTAGCCATAGCAGATCGACTAGACTGATTAGAGAATCCATAGAAATTGAATCGAGAAATGACATAATGAATGAAACAGCCGTAGAAAAATCACTGGGTCCTATTTGGAATACAGCACTAAATAATGGTAGAAAACGAAGATTGCCCGAATCAGAATCACAAACTAGCTCAGGTAAAAGAATAAGAACACTGAACTGATATTAACTTACAGAGGTGGAGGGTGAGTAATTCAATATAGCCTAATTTATTTTTGATTATCTTATTATTTCATCCTTGAATACTTGTTATCTTATTTTATCTGTTATCTTACGTTCTGTTGTTAGTGTAGCACCTTTTAACAAACATTTGTTTGCATCTTTCTTTATTAGACAATTTTCAATTTCTTTTACGACCCCTTTTTATTTTTTATTTTAAATATCTACCCTAGTAGAATACTTTTCCGTTTCTAATTTGATTTTGCTAACTCTAAATTATTTACTTTATTCACAGTATCTTGCCCCCTCACCGGGATTCCACTCGTAATTACTTCATATAGGATAGTACGTGTAAAAATAGGTCTGACGTGTGCGTTTAGGAAATGACAGTTATCATTTAGTTTCATGTGAATTTCTGTTACAAATGATTATTTCTCAGACTTAAGTAAACGCTTACACACACACACGTGGCATACGCTTATCTAGTGATTAGTCAGATGTTGCTAAATCGCTGTAATTTCACTGGGATGAGTGTACACGTGCAGTAGTTGATTACTCGTCAATCAAAAACAAACGAGAATACATACACACTGGCGTACGCTTATCTAGTGAGTTGTCATTATTTGTGACTAAATCACTGTAATCTCATTTCGAAGCGTGTACACATGCAGACATATACACAAACCAATTTGACATACACTTTCCTAGCATTTTATTTAAAAAAAACATATTATGCTTAAGAGATCTAACAACAAGTATAAATAGGGCAGTTTAAATTAATATTTTCACTTGAAATATTGATTGTCAACTTAGTATGATATGAGCTTTCTATTGAAAAAAATATCCATATCCGGATATCGAAAATTCTGGGGAAAATATCAGGAAGACAGCGAATGCAAATAAATCGGATCGCAACCCGATAATCAGGTAAATGTTTTGTTTTAAAAGGCAAATTTTATCAGAATCCGGTCCAGTAGATTTCACAATGGTACTCAGGCCACCGATTTTTATGCCATTTAACACTTCGCCGTTCCGTACGATTTTAGTCTTCTGGTGAATTTAGCCATACTGATAGATTGAGTGGAATTCGCACCTTGATCATATCAAATTTGCACTTCATAAACACAATTAATGAGTCTGGAGCTATTTTTGTGATAGCATAATATCAAAGTCGGTCTATTCAAAGTCAGCAAAACGGCTATAACCACTGATCTCGACTTGTTGTAGTGTGGCAGAAACCTAGCGCACCAATGAATTGACAATGAATTTCGACAAGGTAGGAGCAATAACATTCTCTTCTTAAACGAAGAGAGCAATAGAAAAGATTTCCATTACTTCTACTGCTTACAAAAATCGATATGCCAGCATTCCTGACTTCTTTGGTCGTATAGCCGTCAATACGCATAACTCACCATAAAATCCTGCACACCGTTGAGTCGATAAAGGCCGAATTGTCCAGGAAACCACCCGTTAAGTTACTGTTACCGATGGCTCAATTCGGGAGTCCGAGAATTTCAGGAATTTAGTCCATGCATCCTATTCACTAACGAGCAAATTCATCGCTAACCACGCCGTTTGCTGTACGTGGTGGATTGAGGAGACCACGGAAGTGTTTTTTGACGAGCTCCACTTACAAATCTAAAATTACTCGCACAATCGGCAGAGTACCCACTGCTTATATATCTAGATTTGATTTTACAATCTGAAAAGGGATTTCACTTGGACATTATATCTAACCCATTATATACGGTGTCATTTTAGTTTCGCACAGGTTGCTGCTTGTTGAAAAGCTTGAGTGCTAACCAACTGAAATCCGCATTTGAGAGGGTGAGACACGAACGGCATGTTTAAGCTTGTGAAGGAATTTTCGGCCACTGCCAACTATGGGCAGATATTGCTCATAAGCCTCGGCATACTGTCTAGAAGGAAAACTCCGAACAAAAACCATCCTCACTAGGAATAGGTGACCTGGTGTTCATTTACAGTCCACATTTAACCACGAACAATACGAATTAAAATGTTCGCTTCTTATGGTTATATGGCAATGAAACATTAGTCAATTTTGGCTTTTGTATGGCTGTGCATGATGATGAGTGCTAGTAGAAACTGTAAACAGGCGCTCGGATTTTATCATTGAACGAGAGCCTGATGCTTGCTCAAGTTTATTCTTTTTAGCGTTTCAAATATTGTTTGGCACACTATTTGCCGTGTGATATGGGTGGTTGACAAGAGCAGAATTTTACACAGACTGGTTGGTTACATCCGTGGTATGGTCGGGTTTCTCACAACCTAAAAGCGTCGTCTGCTTTTAATAGTTGAACTGTGTGCAGGAACACGCCGCATTTCCTTCGGTATGTTTTAACTCGTTACGCTATTGGGAACAGTGTGTTTCAACTAGACGTATCTGTAAAGGTATATCGATGTTTCGATCGGAGAGATCTGTCTAGCTCACACGCTTCTTCCATCTTTAATGCGTTCTTTTTACACAACCGGAGCAAATCAATGCATTCATAACGCATTCCAAGTGAGGGAAATTATTTTAAGTCAGCCTTTTTCGGACCCGATGTGCTCTAATTCTGCCCAGTTAAAATGACCAAATATGCTGGATGAGACTGAATGCTGCCTTTGTGAGCTGCATACTACTAACTACTCGTTGGAATCAAATTCTTACGGAAATGAGCAATTGCTTTCTTTCGAAGTAATAATTGTGCTGTCTAAAATATATATCAGTGTGGTCGAATTTATCGAGTGAATAGAGTAATTATCGACAGCATTATTTGAAAAGGGTGACCCGTCTAAATAGTGTAGTTTTGGTACAGCTACGCTGATGCGCGTATTTTGTTTAGTTTGAGCTGTCTTGTTTGTACTCTACTCAAACTAGAATGCATTAATGAAGGCTGTATTACCTGAGTCGTCTTTGTATGGCAATTGGGAAGACGTGCTAGATCCATGCAAGCAATTCCTTTACCGCAATGAAATACAACAAAACTATAGCGACCACTTCTACTTTTACACTTACATATGTATTGCGTTTTTGTTCGCAGTTTAAACTGATTTTCTAAAATTTTGGCGGCTGAGGTTCTCAAATATTCCTCTGTAATGTAAGAAAAAGCTCCACATTCTCCAGTGTCATAAATGAAATATATATTCAAATAATTTCAGCAGGCCAAATTTTATCTTAAAATAGCTACTGAAATTTATAATGACAATGCTTGATTCTACCTGTGAATGAGATGCATTTATAAGCTTGCGCTTGTAAGCTAAATCAACTGATTGAATTTTAGTTTATCAACTTGTTTGTATATGTATATGAAGTGCTCCGCTCACCTCATCTTGAGCGTATTTGACATCTTTTATTTTAATGTAAAATTAGTTTTAATCAAAGTTGTTCAAATCAGGTTTGCGAGCTAGAGGTAAACACAAACCCAATTGTATATAATTAGCCTCGCGACAAAGTAATTGTACCGTCGTGCTTTGATGATATCCTGTGAAGGCCGAAACACGTCAGTACGTGTGACTGGTGATAGTTCTACTATGTATATCGACTGGTTAAGCGCAATGACATTGGTGTTTATCTCAAGCTTGCAAACTTGGTTTCAAGAATTGTTATCAATGCAATTTAGTGATTGTTTTACTGTGAAACAATTTATTTTATTTTCTTGTTATTTTAGATCGCTTGGAATGAATTGTACTCAGTTTATTGTAGTAGCTTTACGAAAATCTGTCAAATCGCTAATTTGACATATAAGCCGTTGAGGCCGCCAGGTGCTATGCAGGTATTCTTTAATCGATGGAAAGATGAATTGGTGCATCTCCGGAAGTCCGCCACTTTAACGGACTACTTTGTGTCGTCCGGTCGACCGATAGATCAGTGGAAAGGTGCGCGTTAATGTTTTTGTCTAACCACCAGCTTTGTTACGTTTTTTGGGCGATTCCGTGTTTTCACCAGCTTATTTAGTCACTGCTTCTTGACTCGCTCATAATCTGCCTAAAAAACAAGCTAGTTATCACCAGTTCCAGTGCACAGATGGGATTAGTTTTCATAGTTGGCTTTATACGTCAATCGTGAAATTCTAACAGATTTCTGCTTCTCAACGACGAAAGTCATAGCTATGGCTTGGCTGCGAACGAGCACCTGTTAGTCTATTTCCATTGAGTGTGGGCATTGTGCTAGGCTTTATTTTGGGCGTAATTGGCCTGTCTGGCAAATGAAACACGAACTGATGCACGTCAATTGTTTGCACACTCGATAATATTCACATGTTTGGATTTTATTTCATTACACACACACGAGCGCGCCCGAACTTTTCCTATCAGAGTAATGCTGTCATTATCTCGCTCCTCGTTAAGGCGCTGCACTTTTAAAACGTTAGTGAATTTCGTAACATTTGCTGTCGATTGAATACAGCACTGTTAAGCGTGACACCTTGCCGTTCGCAAGACCTTAGATCGACTGAAATATAAGTCGCAGAACGTTTGGAAGAGCAAATTGGACGAAGATGTGCTGCATTCTAATAAAACAAAACAAGGAATGAGTAACAAACATTCTGCTGAAAATACGCAAACAATACCAGTTTATGCTTAGTTGGTGTGCAATTTTCTCAAATAGGGTGAATCACTAGATGTTTGTTATGACTAACACAGACAGAACTGCGGTTGTTTTGTTCCTCGAAGATGTTTTACCGGCCATTGACGGCCGCCAGCTTCAGTTGTTCACTTATCATCACCAGTTGTACGAAACAAACTAATGAAGCATAAATGAGATGGCACTTGCTTAATTAGTTGTGTAGATTTTTATAACTTGTAATGATTGGTGAACTAAGGAAGGCTGCCGTCGAAATGTCGTCAAGGGACAAAACAAATGGAATTCCGCCTATGTTAGTTATAAATAACAATTTAGCAATATGTTATTCTCTTAAAAAATAGAGCGAATGTTGCTACTGATAGTGTCCACAATACGCAACTCGTTTTCATTTATTGCTTTGAAGGACACCTGGAAATCTGCCTAGTGTGCTAAACAATGCTTTTGACAGTTACGGCAAGGTTTAATAAAGGCGTACTTATTTGGATCAACATTTGCAATCGAGCAGTCCTATCTTCAAAGCCCTTTGGACATCTATTTCGTTTGAATAAAAGCCTAATGTTAGCCTGTTCACTTGGGGCTTGTACATTCTTTACATTGAAGTTGTAGACATTTTGTCTACAGCGCAAACTGGTAGGCATACTAACAAGAATCATGCAGTCCATAAAAATCGAAATAGCAAACAACTCTGTTCGCGTCTCGTTTGATTTCACATGTAAATTGCAATAATAATGTCAAGGATTAACACTGGATCTACTTGAAAATATTCCTGTCGACAAACCAACCGATTTCCACTATAAACTTGTCATCTATTTTTTTGTACCTACCAATAATCTAAAATACTTCTCAAAAAGTTCACGAATTATGAACAATGCGAATTCCATTGTTATGTTTCATTTATGTCGATAGAATGGTTGTGGGAAGTCTGCAAGGGCATCTTATCGGCAATATTTACATGTTGCGCCTGGAAACATCGAAATTGCGTTATATATATCTTTATAATGTCCATGCCCTTTAATATTACACAGTGAATTTCTAATTAAGAAAAAAAACTTCAATAACAAAGTGGATAAAAGCCATTTATTTCGTGAATACTAATCATCGCTATACAATCAGAATGTATATAAATGTATGATTGTATAGCGATGATTAGTATTCACGAAATAAATGGCCTTTATCCACTTTGTTATTAATGTGTTTTTTCTTCCTAATTAAGATATATTATATATATATATATATATATATATATATATATTGCATATGTATATATATTGCATATATCTTTAAAGTATATCGAATACATCTTAATTGTCATTAATTAAAATGAATGAATAAATTTAATATTTAAATATTCAGTTTGTTTGTTTGCCCAGTCAAATGCACTCCTTCTATGGCATATTTTTAATAGGAAATGATGATTTTAACTTCAAAATAAGTATATATTCGGCAAACAGACAGATTAAACTGTACTCCATTATCACAGCACAGTGTGAATTTTCATAGAAGATTTTCTAGCCAAGTTTTTCAAAGGAATACAGAAAATAAGTTTGTAGGAAATTCGATTCCAGAAGCTGACAATGCCCTAAACCACTTCGTTAGCAGATGTTCATCTCAAAGTATTTATTGAAGAAGACATAAAATTATAGAACAAATAAAAATCACATTTGTGCTTAATTCGATTTCCCAGTAGAGCACGGTTCTTTGACCCAATGCCAGATTGGCGTATGAACCAGGGTAGGCAGATTTTTATATAATAGAAACAGCTAAAATAAGCTAAATCCAAATAGTGTAGTATAGGATACTCTCGTTTGAAAAATGGGGTCTACGTGCGCAACCCTGTGCGATATGGCATCGAGTCGCGCTCGGTGTAGATCTTGTTGCGGATTTATAATGGAAGCATCTTTTCTTATTTACACGAAATTACCTGAGAAGTTTGATTGTTGATAAAGCAATAATTTGCAGATCGCAGGGTATCTGTATTGCCGTTGTCGCCCCAACCTAAACCTGACTTACCAGCAGCGTTTGGGTAAATGGCCCAGGTTAAGCCGTGATTTATTTTTTAGTATTGCATATTTTTTATTTTTTACTCATAATTATATTATAGCTAAGCTTAATTTATGAAACGATGTTGAATTGATATCTGTTATGATAATGATGATGATGTTTGTAATGAAAGGTTTTTGTGTGTATGTATATATGTATGTCTGTCCGGATGTATGTTTGTATGTATGTATGTATGCATGTATGCATGTAAAAGGGTATGTATGTATGTGGATGAATGCACTTGTGTTTGTATGGCTATGATACTTTATTCTAAGTGTTTTATGTTTGTATAGTAGTTCTTGTGATTATCGTTTATGATA
>JAQBSW010000457.1:0-140000 GCA_029291075.1 Eudiplozoon nipponicum
TTGCACACAAGAAGGGAACAATGAATATATATATATATATATATATATATATATATATATATATATATATATATAATGTCCATTGCCTTCGAATATTATATATATATATATATTTTTCAGTATAAATTAAGTATTGAATAATGCAAAAAAGGAATTTTATCCTGTAGACTGGTTTTGTCATTTTGGGAGACACTTTATGCACTGTCCAGAATATGCCGCGGTCAGTAATTTAAGTGATCCCAATATGGACAAAACCGGTCTACTGGGTGAATTCTTTTGCAGCATTATACAATGCCCAGATTATACTGACATATTTATGTATATGTATATATATTATTACCACCCGCGAAACCAATGGTTGTTCAGTTATGTACTGTATTAATTACTGTATTAAAGGGATTTTAACTGATGTAGAATTCATTACATTTTCTCGCAATTTTATTTCAAAGGATTTCTTATATCAATTTGTTAAAAGTTGTCATTGCCAACGTTCTATTCTTTTACTCCCATCCCAGTTAATAATATTGCCATGTTTTGAAGAATGAATTGTCAAATCTTATTTAGTAACGTGGTTTACACTTAAATAAAGTTTTATGTTCTCATCTTACATGTCTTCTCGCTCGTAATGTTTCTTCCACATAAACTTGATTACAACCAGGACGAAAAATTATGTAATCTTAAAATGTAACCTATGGTGCGATTTTTTTAATTTGATTCGGAAGCAAGCTGACTATTGTACACGTTTGTTCTAAATGAGCTTTTTTATATTTCAAGTCTAAATTTTGACTCCCCATCCTAATTAAGAATGGGGATCAATCATTATTTTCCATTTATATTTAGTTTCTTGGAGGTTTTCACTTAGAGGATTTTCTATTATATCTTTTCATAATTTCATCTTTAAAAGATTATATTTCTTGCAGTGGGCAATATTTCATTTAAAATATTTATTTTAAATTTCAAATTATTTTTCCTGGTTAAACTTCAAAATTTTCAACCTCCTTATTAATAAAGATTTTAGAATTCCAATCTTCATTCAATATGGACTATTGGACTTAACATTCAGGAGCATTCTTGTGAGCGTATCTTCAAAATAAATATCTCTTTCAAAGTAATAATCGTTTCTAATAGAGTTGACATCAACAAATATATATCAATGTACCATTGGTCTCTCTTTCTAACGTGAATGCCATTTCACTAATTGGATAAACTAGTTTCATTGATTTACTAAATTTATGCTCATCATTTCTCCAAGTAATAAATTTACTGTCGAAATATCTAACATAAGTTGACGTTTCAAGTGTGTCCTTCCTAAGGTCTTGAATTTAAATAATGTTTGTCCCTTAGAAATAATTCTGTTATGCTTGAAAAATATATTTTGGAACATCAAATCGGTTTACAGTATGCGAACGTTAACTAATGCCATTTAGTATTTAGCAAAATTCTACAGGGAAGCGTTTTAAATAAAATATAGAGCAAATGTAATGAATGAAACATCGATTGCAAACTCTTTAAATCCAATACTTGGTATGGTAGTAGCACAAGATAGTAAAAACTCTGATCGAAATTTATTTGAAGAAATGTCTGGCAAACCCTATGATTATTGTGCAATAGGCTGATAATTAAGAATTAAATGTATTTTATAGCGTAGTTGAATGTATACACAAAAATATTACTTATTGCTTACAATAATGTAACTTTTATCAGATTCAAGAAACGCTTCTTTCTTATTTTCTTCTCAAGTATCTACAAATGAACATTTCTTTATATATAAATTGAATAGCAAAACAAGATAGAAATATGTAAACATGAAGAGAGTAAAAAAGAGAAACTAATCAATTGCGGGCCTCACCTCCAGTTCAAGCTCAATGCCTGAACATGCTTCTTCTGCTTGCGTAAATCCAGCTGCAATTTGTTTATCCATAAGGCTTCATATGTGGCTAGTTCCCTTTTGTTATTGCATTTAGTAATTATTTTAAGTTCTATGTCTGGAGAACAAACGTGCGATGTTTCGATGATGTTTTGCGCAATAGCAGACGTGTATTCATCATTTGATTTAAAATAGGCGTTTATGTTACAATGTTCTCCCATTCGAGTAGTTAACCGTCTGGTCGATCGTCCTACGTAAGTTGATCGACAACTTGCGAATGTATATTGGTAAATAATATTTGATGTCGATATTAACGGCTGTTTCTCTTTAATTGATGGTAAAAGCATGTGTAATATCCTAAATTACACTCGTAGATTAGCTGCATTAAATGTGCCCGTTAATGACGCTTCAACTTTCTTTTGTGCTATTCGGGAAACTGCATCCCACTAAAATGGGATGTTCTGGTAGACTTTTTTATTTTCTGGTAAATTAAATAGAACAATTTACCATAAACCAACCTGGTCTGCACAGTATTCGCATAACAGTACCGTTTCAATATAAAAAATCAACAGTCCGAAGCTGCTTTTCAAGAATTGAAAGCTTGGTTATTCCAGATTTAAAAGAAAACGAATATAATATAGCAATTAACGTTTGAATTTCTAATGACTATCCTAGACAATTAATTGAATCAATTATTAAAAGTGGAATTAAACAGATACAGATGTATTAAGAACCAGGAATGAAAACAGTCTATCTGAGCATACCATTTAAGTGGGATGCAGATTCCCGAATAGCACAAAAGAAAGTTGAAGCGGCATTAACACGCACATTTAATGCCGCTAAACTATGAGTGTTATTTAGGATAACACACTTGCCGTTAGCAGCAATCAAAGAGAAACAGCTGTTAATGTCGACATTATTATTTAACAATATACATTCACAAGTTGTCGATCAACTTACGTAGGACGATCGACCAGACGGTTAACTACTCGAATGAGAGAACATGGTAACTTAAACGTCTATCTTAAATCAAATGGTGAATACACGTCTGCTATTGCGCAACACATCGTCGAAACATTGCACGTATGTTCTCCAGACGTAGCATTCAAAATAATTACTAAATACAATAACAAAAGGGAACTAGCCACATACGAAGCCTTGTGGATAAACAAATTGCAGCCGGGTTTATCCAAGCAGAAGAAGCTTGTTCAGGCGTTGAACTCGAACTGGAGGTGACGCACGCAAATGATTGGTTTCCCATTTTTCACTCTCTTCATGTTTACATATTTGTATCTTTATAATGTGACTGTTTTTAATTTTACTTTCTACCTAAAAGCTCTGGTTTTTAAATTAAATATATTTGAACTTTCATTAAATTATGTGCATTCTCTACCTGAAGAAAATCACTAATTTTCTTCTGTTGTCCTTTAATGCCCTCTGTATGTTTAATTACTTCTTCATTTATATTATCTTGCTTTGTTTTTCTGTGATTCTCTCCACTGTAATACGTCGTATACTATATACCTTGCTTTAAAATAACTTTATTTTAGATTGTGTTTTGCATAAAGTTCGTTTTTCGTGCATTCGTTTATATTTCCTTTTTTCTATTATGTTTAGTTCTAAAATAGTATTGTTATTGTTAGCTACATTTACTGCTTGAATGTTATTTTCTTGCACGGTTTGCTTAATCCGTTTGTTTATGTGTTTATCCTACTTATTTGATTCTAACGTTAATGTCAAGCCAGTATAAGCGATTAATATAAACATGAACTGCTGCAGTATTACTCACATATAAGAGACGTATTTTCAATATAGGAGACAGTATTTAATGTCTAATATGCGGCCTTACAGTTGCAATTGTTTGTATGAATATAATTTGGTGCAACTATATGCTTAAAGTCTAATAACGGAACAAACATTGTTTGAATTGATAGAAATAAATCGGGACATAGATAAATTGCTAAACAAATTTTAATTTAGACTCGGTATCTGTATTTGGTGCTGATTTCAGCGTTCAGTAACTATAAGAAGTGCGGATCGTCAAAAAGACAAACTATAGCGCTGATTGAAATATTACCCACACAACAAAAAACGCCTTTGGCAAGGGCTTGGAGACTATTTCTACGTAAAAGTAATGGTTAAGAAAATGATTACTCTGTTTTTTTAACGTTGCCCTTATGTGAAAATATTTACTTTGGCCTGAACCATAGTCAACAAAGATAATTGTTAATATAAAGTCATGACGAATGATGTTCTGGTTGGAGCTATATCATTTTTTAGAAATTATCAACTGATCTACACGCACACAAGTTTGCAGCGAAGCAATGTCATTTTATTTCTGTAGATGGCATGAAATGAATGTGTTTCAATATGTTTCATTTCTTGAACATTGTCCGGTTAATCAATGTAAAATGAAACATGTGATCTATGTGAGAAACATGCATAATAAAATATATCTGAATTATTAAAAAACCAACGCATCAATCTATAGTGCTCATATACCAGTCTCCTTATAATGGCTTAGAAAAATACATACATTACGTATTTAAAATATGACAGCTACATGATATATATATATATATATATATATATATATATATATATATATATATATAACCAGTAAAATCCAAACATTGCGTGAGATTGAAAAGACAATTCATCCAGTAGACCGGTTTCGTCCTTATTGGGAACTCTAAATACCATTCGGAATTTGATGCGCAAGTGACTTGAACACGAGCACAATTACTTCGGTGTCTTAGACTGAGCCATTTATGTTACTGGCTGACCTGTGCTTCAGGTGGAGCCTATTTGGAGTCTCTTAAGTCTAGAATTTTTAACTAGCCACATTTGATCTTATTTTATAAGGGATACCATGCGAAATTTTAAGTATTATACCTAATTGAATTCAAATGGTAGGATTTTGTTAATACATGTTGTCAGTATAAATTAAATATCGCATCAGGTAGCAAAGGCAATTCAACCAATGAACGGTTTTCGTCCTTATTGGAAACATGCCAAGTTCTGTTCAGAGTCTGCCATGGAGAAATCTTGAATCGGGTCATAATTTATTTGTATTCTGGGACTCTACTCAATCTCAAGATTTTGTTTATATACATTGTATGAGCTAAACATTTCTCCCGGTTGCAAAGAAAATTCATCCATTAGTCCGGTTTCGTCCTTATTGTGAACTATTCAAGCACTGTTCAGTAATTGCCGGGGATTTGACTCGAACCGAGATGAATTTGCTTTGGAGTCTCGAAAACTATCTACTGAGCCACTCGTTTTGCAAATCTCACGCATTTTAAATTCTTATACTAACTTATTTTTTCTTTTACTTTTCACCCAGTTGGAACCTATATGGATTGAACTGTCCAATTACATGCCGGGGGTAGATAGTTTTGATTTTAGGTTTAAAGAAATTGCAAGTAGATCCAATTGAAGAAAAAGGTAAACAAAACTTAAATTGGCGTATGACTTAAAATTGCTCATAATATGCGGCACTGTTGGGGCAGTGGCTGGAGACATAGACGTTAAAACAATTGTCACCTGAATCAAGACAAATGGCAGAATTTTGAATATTAACATTTGTTCAGTATAATAAATACATTGCCTCAGGTGGCTTAGGCAATTCCTCCTATGGACCCGTTTCCTCCTCATAGGAAACTCTTCAGGTATTTTACAAAATTTGCCGCGGACGGAACTCAGATCGGGGCACATTTACCATGGTGTCTTAGACATTATACACTGGATGAATCACAAGTGGTATCTGTTAAAATATTTATTTTATATTGACTAATTTCCGATAATAAAATTATTAACATTGGAATTCAAATATATATAAATAACCAAAGTGGCATGGTGTATATTGTGCAATGAGAGATCGGGGTTGGATATGTCGAATTTCAATATATTTACACCTAGTACTTTACAAATTAATTACTTTTAAAATTAATATATGGTGAAATCAACCTGTCGTTTAGCATAAATTTAACACGATCTTCAGGGCTGCGGCTATCTGCCCTGCCACGCTTCCATCCTTCTCGTCGGGGACGTCCAGTTCTGATAGGTCAAACCTGTGGCCCACGCTTCCGATTAAAAGTCATTCTGAGATATTCAAATTTAGAATTATTAATACTTATAACTCGACAAATAAATAAGGTAGTCTTGAGCATTACCGACACTCATACTTCCGCTGTCAGCTTGCGTTAGTATTTCGTTCTTTTCCCATACATTTGTGATGTGCTAGTTGTAAGCTTACACGTAAAAAACGTAGAATAAAAACTATCGGGGTTGAATTGCCTTCCCATTTTGAAAGAAGATTAGTCTAAAGAATGGGTATTGGCTTCTATGACGTCAAGTTAGCGATGATGTGTTTAGCATTCGTAAGCTTTTGCTATCCACTTTCCCATGAAACAAATTTGTTCTGTTGGGTCACATCGTACAGTTCAGAGGAGTGGAAATCTCGAGCCAAGTTTTGATTATCAGTACTGCGTTATGACGCCTTATCCTTGGGCCTCATCAAAGCGTTTACCTCTTACGTCTCGTTCGTACACTTCTATAATCTTGTCATTGAAGCAATTCATCGTACACTTAAACAATCATTAATTGCGCGGGGTTGGTAACAATTCTTGAAAAAGAGTTTGTGAGCTTTAATTTAACACCAATCCCATGGCATTTAACCAGTCGTCGAAAAAAATAGCAAAACAACCGCCAGTCACACGACACGCGTCAATGCGTGAGACTGACGGTACTTTTGCTATGTTATTCGACGACTAATTTCGGACAATGGGATTGGTGTTTACTTCAAACTCGCAAACTTGATTTTAAAAATTATCACACACTGTCAGATTAATACCGTCTCGTGTTTCCTTTTTAATAGTGTAATTTTGATATTAGACAATTCCAGCTTAATTAAAGATTTTGTCTCCGTTATCGTTTAGTCAGCCAGTCCGTAGACTCTGCTTTCTATACAGGTGTTAAATATAATCCCCTTGGATTTGTAATTCTTTTATTTGGACAATTACTAATTCCACTCAGTTTCCATAATAAACAAGTTGGAATTGATTTAAAAAGCTTTATTCAGAAGTAGAATGTAACTATCTAAAATTCGCGTTCATTTATGTAGATATTGAATGATATACTGCAGGAAAAAACAGAGCATTGGCCAAAACATGCTGGATTACTAATGAATTATTTTAATTAGTCAAATGCTCTTATAAATTCATATAATGCTAAAGTATAGAAGCTTTTAATTGCAATTAAATGTAAGCCCAATATTTTATTTTTTTAATTACGTAGTTAGTTAAAAAATGTAATATAATTAATATATCGTTCTGTAGGTATGAGACATGACAAAAATTGCTTGTAATGGCTGGTTCGCTAAATGGCTATTACATGTATAATCAGTAATTAAACGGACATTGGTTGCGCGGGCAGCGATAACAATTATTATAATCAAGGTTGCGGTCTGGATATAAGCACCTGACCCATAAATTACTTACATATGCCAGGACGAAACCGGTCTACTGGACGAATTGCCTTTTCTACACTATACAGTTCTTAGTTTTTACTGACATATGTAAGTAATTAGTGGGTCAGGTGCTTATGCCAAGACATCAACCTTGATTATAATAATCAGCAATCGACAAATAGAGCTTCTGGAGAATTATAATGCTAATAATAATAATAATAAACGCAATCAACAAATATAGTGTTGAGATCAAGATCAAAATATAGTCAACTAATGATATTAATACCGCAATACTGCTCATGAACCAGGTTTAACTGAACAAATTTTACTTTTGGTGAGTACAAACAGAGCCCGACATAACCTGTACACTGTCAAGAAGATAACCTAAGAAAATAAAATTGAGATCTGTTGCTTTAGATTCCTTTCTCTATTGGATTATTATATAGATAAAAACTAAAAATTCTGCATGTTATTTTCAAAGAAAGGTAAAAAAAACCAGGAGTTCGACAAAAGATGTTGATGGGGTATTTTGTAAATCTTTCTCTTGAATAATAACTCATCAACTTATTATTTAATGTATAATAGCAGGATGTTATTATATATGATGTCGCTATAAAGTAAACAACGCGTAATTTCGAATGTGTGATTAGTGTTTTTGACAGGGGTGATCCTTATTTGATGCTCATCACAAATAGCCAAATTTGGCACGACAAAGATTCGAAGTCATGCCACTAATACCTTTACTCATCAACTTAACATTTTTAGTTAGGCTCTCCTTCAATTTTATTCAATTCTGTATCGTGTAAACCTAAGGTACCAACAAGCTGTATGAGACGTGGAATTTTAACGACAGTTTTGGATTATATGTATGTTGTCAGGATAAGTTAAACATGTAACAAGATAGCGATTGCAACTTGTCTGCCCGACCGATTTCATCCTGATTGTGTACCAAACAGTATTAGTATGAATTTCTTAGAAAATTTTCGAGCATTCCTGTGAATATTAAGTTTTTATCACTTATGTTGTAAGATAATTATGTCTGTGAGATTTTATAACATTTAAATGCATTCTATCGTACATTTTGAATTTCAACATGAATTCGGGTGGCGCAGTATTGCGCAGTAGTTTGGTAGAATTTTAGAACTTCTTATAATTGTTCGACCTCCATCATATAATTTTATATTTTTTGCAAATGGCTAGTTAAATTTAATTGTGAAACTTTCCCAGTGAATTTACATCAAATTTAATATTCGAAATTTTTCAATTAAAAAATAAAAATTATTTATTTAGAATTCTCTGACATAATTCAGCTTCCAGGCCATATTCGTTTGAAGTCCCAAAGAGCTATACGGATGCAAAGCATTGTATTCTTTGTATCCGTGGGATAATCCAAAATGAAAGTCATCCGTTTCTGTCCACAGCTTGGCACATATCTTTTTTAGTTTACCTAATCATTTGGTCACTTTAGGTTGGCTTGATATTGCCTTCTTCCGCAATTATTGCCCGAATCCTTTTAAAATAATGAGCACGTTCCAGTTTATTCAGCCGGGATTTTCTTTGGGTCGTCTATTTATTGTGCCGCTATTGCGCGGATTAATCTTCACGTTGCTTTAGACAAGGATATGCATTTCGGACATATTTTTTCGCTTATTGTACTCCATCATTCCTTTTGAACTTCCAAATTTTAGACGTGTGGTTATATCTTACTTTTTTATAAATCATACATCAAAGTTTCCTTTTATAATTAGTTTCTGTATTTCCACATCTTATTTTGAAAACATATAATTAAATCCACGGATGTTTTATATTCACGCATTATTATTACATTTATGAGCTACATATTTTTTACTGCCAATAAATGTTATTATTAAGGTTAATAATAATAATATTATTATTATTATTATTAATAATAATAATTTTAAATTATTAAAAGAGATTTTGCATCAGTTATAATTGTAGTATAAGCAATTAATTTGGTGGAACTATTTTCATTTATCGACAGCAAACAAATTTTTCTAGTTCCGCCAAATTTGTGCAATTTTAATTTCGATTATTTTCGGAACGCTTAAATACGTCTCTTAAAATCAATGCTACCGATTGCAGCACAGGCGAAAGCAGGGAGGCTTTATACTCCGACATAAGCTCTTTACTAAGCAGAGAAAGAAGTTCATATATTGTCGTTTTTGTCACATGAATGCTCATGTTGGGCGCTTATGTAAAGCAAAACTTCAACTAGTTTGCAGATACACTTTAAACTCAATGCGCAACGAGAATAATGAATAACCGGCGGATAGCTACGTGGAGAGTAGATTATATTATTCTTCAGATGTAGTGTACGGCGGTACGCCACATAGTAGCCTCCATCCCATGGACAACTGTGGACTTAAATAAATCATGTAGCATTTTGCACCCAAGGTTGACGTTCATTTTGGAACACGCACATCGTCAAAGTCCTGCTATCTCGGCTTATAGTACTTGTAAACTGCCAACTTAAGTACAATGTAAAACTCCATCTTGAATCCTTTTAGACCAGATAGACCAAAGAGTAAGATGAAGTATTTGTATCAAGTAATAGCCCATGTTTTTTCAAATTTATTCGCGTAGCAGGTCATATAAAATTAACAGGAGCAATAAATTACTTTAGCAGCAATCTAGTATTCGATAATATGTTTCATATTGATAAGTGAACACCAACCCCATTGTATTTAACCAGTCGTCGAACAACATAACAAAACTACCGCCAGCCGCAACGCACTGACGCGTTTCGACCTTCCTTGATCATCATCAGAGTACGACGGCAAACTGGCTATCGAGGATCAAACCGCATTGAATATATATGAAAATCAAATTTAGATATGCGGCTCTCACCTCTAGCATTCTCGCATACATTGAACTTGACTGGAAATGTCGGCTGCACAATTTCTATGCAGTCACGAACATTAACTGTTTGCAGCTTTCACTACATATACATATATAGGCAATACAATTTAACAATAATTGATTGCGCGGGTGGTGGTAACAATTCTTCAAATCAAGTTTGCGAGCTTGAAGTAAACACCAATCCAATTGTATTTAACCAGTCGTCGAACAACATAACAAAACTATCGCCAGCCGCAACGCATTTAAATGGTCGAAACGCGTCAGTGCGTTGCGGCTAGCGGTAGTTTTTTTAATGTTGTTCGACGACTGGTTAAATACAATGGGATTGGTGTTTATTTCAAGCTCGCAAACTTGATTTAAAGCATTTTTACCACCACACGCGCAATCAATTATTGTTTTATTGATTAGTGAGTTGAGCACTTGAAAGGTAAGGTTCCTTTGTCACATGCTTCAGTCTCGTTCCCCGAGTGTATGCTTGTATCACCAGTGTGAATGTTAATCACAGACCACCATCAGAATTTGAAATGTAGAATGCAATCTTGTCAATTAACTGTCGCAGAGCTGCAGGCCACATTGATTTGCCTCCAAGCTTATTTAAGAATGATCGTGACACAATTTCTTGGGCGTTGACTAACCGTTTTCGTATTTTGTGCATTTAGGGGTCTTTGCCTGTTATTTGGAGTAACTCGATCATCTTACCTATCTTCGAAAAAGGCAATTTTAATTCGTGAAATAACCAACGTGGTATAGGCTAGACTTAAGTCGTTTATAGGCTGTTCGCATCTACTAACTTGTGCCGTCTTAGCGCTTTGCGTGAAGCACATACCGGAGACGAAGCAGCCGGTTTCCGGTCAGGACGAGGTTGGATATCTAAACTTTTTGCCTTAAGGAAAGCACTTGAACAGCGGCATGTACATCGCACTCCAAAATAGCCGTCTTTTTAGACTTCATAAGGGCATTTGAATCAATGAATTGCAAAATCCTGCTTGATATTCTGTCGGAAGTTGTGTTCCCACTAATTTTTAAAATGTTAAACGCGCACACTACACGGACAATTATGGTCAAGTTAAAACCTACAACAGCTTAGCAAACAACTTTGCTATAATCGGTGGCGTCCATCAAGGCTGTCCACATTCTCCATTTTGTATAATATTTTTATAAATTCTACTATGACAAACACACTTAAATACGTTCAGGATGTAGCTGTTGAAGTTCTTTCGGGCTGTAGATTTGTCGATCTTGATTTTGCAGACGATAAAAGAGATTCCGCACAAACTACTTTAAATAGATTGTAAATCGTTGTTTCGACTTCCATTATAAAATTTGTACCCTCTCAATATGTGATAGTTTTACAGGTTCACCCACTATCTACATTAATTTTTCAACTTCAATCTGAAGCTCTAGGCATAGTTGACAGGTGTACACATCTTAGTAGCTCTCTTTATCAATCAAATTATATGAATGACTAAATGAATATGAGAATCGCGAAGGCTAGAGTAACTTTCTCCAACCTTCTTCTTTTATGGAGAAACACGAATATTTCAATTTGCCTTAAAGGTCATGTGTACATTTGTATTTGCACGTGCTGTTTAATTTTACGCTAGTGAGACTCGGCCTTTTGGAATTCATGATTTTGAACGCTTACGGGCATTCAGCAATGTTTGATTGCGAAGCAAAATCCATATACGATGGCAACAAGGAATAAGCAATGCTGATATTCGTAGACGTATTTTTCGATCGGTAAAATGTGCTACTCGTCATCAGCTGCGTTGGCTCTGTCACATATTACGTATGCCTTCAATTCGATTACCCGGTATGGCATGATTCTCCTGGTTAGCGTCAGATTGGCGTAAGAAACGAAATGGACAGAATTTAAAATGACTTTGGCAGTATAGGTCAGTTTCATTCAAATTTGGTAATATGGGCACTGCTCGACTTTCAGGATGGGGTCCACAGGTGCATCATAGTTCTCGAGTAGAAACCCCACACGATATAAAATCGAGTCGAGCTGAATGGCAATCCTGCTGTAGATTTCCGGTAAACTTATCTCCGTAACGTTCTTTTCTTACTTAGGCAGAGTAAGCTGCGATAATTGGTTGTGCTTATGGCGTGATACAGTGAAAAACGGAAATAGTCTGTGTTGCTGATGTGCCTTGCCTTAAAGCTGACTTGGCCATAATGGTGTTGTGTAGCAGTCTAGATTTCCTAATTTCTGTGTGTTATCTACGTAAATATACTCCAATTAACCAGATATTCCACCTCATATATAACTCCCCTTTATTTCTTGTCCCGATAGTAATTAATTTTACTTTAAAAAATTATTTAAAAATAATTATTTGATTTAATTTTATTGTCATGGTTATATGGCAGTAAAGCAGAAGGTATTTGCGGTATTTGTATTGCAGTCCATAATGTTGATGATGATGATGATGATGATGATGATGATGATGATGATGAGAGCTAATATTTCAAATGATGCGTAGACTAAAATATATCGTCTCTTGCTTGGGTTTTGCTTCAGAGCTGCTAGATGTACAAATATGTATATGTATGCCAATCAACTAAATACTGGTGAATTCCATGTGCGTTTGTGTATTTGTGAGTCAGAATGCTCATCTACCGCTTTCTGTTCGTTGTTGCACAATATAACCTATTAATCAGACTTAATTCTCCTCGCTATTCAAAAGTGTGGTCGAGTGGATTTCTGGCAAAAATGAACATTTTTAACTGCGTTTTATAAACTTGCTTCACACTAGTATTCTATTTTAATACATCATTTATTTCACAATTTAAATTATACATGAAAAACTGTCATTGTAGACCTTAAAATACTAAACGCAAAAAAGACGATCTACTCATAATTTGAACAATAAAAATGTCTCTTTGAAAAGCGAACAAGGCATTTTTCTATTATTTTATTTTCACTTAAAATGTTTTTAAATGCAACTTTCTGGCTCAGTGGTTAGAGCACCAGGTTCCGAAGCAGACGTGCCCAGGTTCGAGTCCTGTCCGCGGCAAATTCTGGCCATTACTTGATGAGCTCCCAATAAGGACGAAACCGGTCTACTGGATGAATTGCCTTTTCTACACTATACAATTCTTAGTTTATACTGACATATGTAAGTAATTAATGGGTCAGGTGTTTATATCAAGACCGCAACCTTGATTATAATAATTGTTATCACCACCCGCGCAACCAATGTTCGTTTAATTATGAAATTTAAGACTTTTCTGGAGACATCACAGCATGTCTTGTAGGTAAAAATATGGGTTTATTATTGTAATTAGTTTATAATGATTTAGACTGTTTTTCATGAGGTAATAGGAGCAGTTAATTTTACTCATTTAATCAATTAGTGGTTTATAATTAAGCTAAATTTTACTTCTTTTAAGCAAAGAGCAATATTTTGCGAAATTTCCTTTAGATTTACTGACAAAATTGATGCTATTTTGTGTCACTGACTAACAACAAATTGAGTTTTTGATGTATTTATATCCGCAAATTTGATCAGTTCTCGTAAATTGTTCAGTGATTTGTAATTACACGCGCCAAAGACATTCTTTAACTTCACGACAATATTATTATCTTCAATAAAAAAGCGTAATAAAGCGAGGTCAATTTATTGATATTGAAATAAATACTGTTTGCAAATTATATTTTTCTTTTTTTTTCCTAGGAGCGTGTTATCTTGGTGATACTCGGAGCATTTTATTCTGGATTGTCATTTACGAGATTGGCTAAAATTGCTGCCACTTCTGATATATCGTCAATTTCTAATGTCAATTTTGGCTTCCAATCTGCCCCAATGACCTGTTTAGGCGTCGGCGTCTATCCGCTTGGCATCAAACTGATTTCACAAATCAGAAAGGTGTGTTTCTTCTGCATGAAAGAATATTTCTTTAATCACAACCCACTTTGAGTTGATACGATTTACTCCAATATGAATGCAAACGAAACCTTGATTTCTTTACTTATAAACCTATACAATACTGCACGAGAAAATAATGTTATTTATTTTCTGAATATTTTAATGCAAATAATTTTTATTTTATATTGAAAAATGTGTTGACGATGAAAGAAATTGCCAGAAAAACAAATAGGATTTCGACACACTGTCTTCACTTCACAGGCATTTTTTCGAAATCACTCAATTTACTCGACCCGTAAATTTATTCCAATTCTATTCTTATGCTATTAAAAGTTTAACAGAGTTTTATGAAATTGGACGGTGTAGGAAATTTACTTGTTGAAAAAACTCCAATATGACCAACTTTGAACTGTAGCGGAATGTCAGACTAAACGAAATTGGCAGCAGAGCTGATGATTTCCTTTAAATCGGTAGGGCGTTTAACAAAATATTTACCCGATACAAACCTAAGCAAACTTGCAAGACAAAAACTTATTTTTTTTAGAAAAATTTCAATTTATTAAAACAACTAATTTGTTTGCCATAAGAACAGCTTGGAAAATTTATTTACTGACCGGTGGCTTCACTTTCATTAGACAGCCCAGCAGTAGAAGCCAGGACTGTTACTAGCCGTTGAGAGCACATAAGTTCCATTTTGAGCCACGCGAGCAGCAGGTTCAATGCAATTATTACTTCAACAGACACCATTTATTTACAGTTAATTATGGCAGATATTTTATGAAAAGTTTGAGATTTAGGTTGAAATTTACGCTTACCGGTATTTAAATTATATTAAAATGGTGCTTCCTTGCGTAAAGAGATTAATAGCGTTTATTTCCGTCATATTTATTTCGGTGAATATTTTTGTACGTGCAACTTCCATGCCTTCTTTTGTCGATGTGAAAGAGCAATTCTGGCCTAGTTTCGGACAAATTGTAACAAGAACTTTTGCAGCAACCTGTTGTGAAAATGGCCTCTTTTAAACTGCATTTAGCTAAATAAAAAGCATTGTTGGTATAAATCGAAGAATAGCATGAAACTGATTTTTGGCGTTATGGATCCGTTATATGTCCGTGAATGCAATATTCGTGTATTTGATCCCCTACCACAATCGTCCTTACTATTACATTTAGGGACAGTTTCTTGAAATAAAACCCTGGGCCAGTAATGGATATTAGCATTTATATATATATATAGGTATATATATATATATATATATATAGAGAGTATATATATATATATATATATATATATATATTCTCATTGATTTTGTACGCATAAACTAAACATCGCATTTGAAAGAAAAGGCAATTGACCAAATGGAACAGCTTTATCCTTATTATTAACTCGCCAAGTAACATTCGGAATTCTCCCCGGATGAGGTTTAAATCGGGCATATTTGTTTTAGAGTCCGGGACCATATCCTCTGCGTCACACGTGCGGCGCACTGCACAAAATTGGAAGTCAAATGTGCCCCGATTCAAATCCTGTCTACAGCCAATACTGGACAGTATTTGGCGAGTTCACAATAATAGCGAAATGATGCAATTTTTAGTTTATATTGTCAAGATGAATGTAATAAAAATCCTGCCATTAGACTTCAATTAAATTTAACTTGCTCAAGTGGCATGGTGTCTGTTGTATATAGACAGATAGGTTATGGCTGGTTAGAAATTAACATTTTAAAAGATTGCAAATAGTTTGCACCTTAGGAAAGACTAAACGAAAATGAATGTTGATACATGATTTCAAATTGCTTGGAGTATGCGGCATAGGTGGTATAGTGGATAGAGTCCCAGTTTCTAAAGCAATTGTGCTACAGTTCAAGTTCTGCTTGCGACAAATTCTTAATAATAATTATAGGGTTCCCAATTAGACCAAATCTGGATTTCTGAATGAACTGTCTTTGCTACTTGATGTCATGTTTAGGAAATACTGAATATATATATATATATATATATATATATTTATTTATTTATTTATGTATATATATATATATATATATATATATACTGACTCAAATCCAGGCTGTGGTATGTCTGAAGACTACTGGATGATAATCCAGAAACTATTAAAACCATTTTTGAAATTTGATTGTGGAGTGCCAGCTTCATATTCTCCAATGTCGCGTTTTGTGTACGCGGATAATAGCTTTGCACGGACAGTTTCTACAAAGATCCGATTGATCACAATTTACAATTATGTTTTGTCTTCGATCGGGCTGAGTTTGTAATTGTCCCAATTGAAATGCGGTTCTATCACAATAAACGCCAAAACTTGTCTAGTTTATGAATTGCATTTGCTATCATAATAATTGCTAAGTAAGTGTTTATATATATATATATATATATATATATATATATATATATATATAGCTTAATCATCAGTTAAGATTTTATTTATTTGAAAAAAATGACTTTTACCTTTAGACTTTTGGGCTAGTAACATATTTCTTCAGGTCGGGCTATCTTAAATATAGCACGTTGTTTAATTTATTATGGCTAACATAAGTATGATTTATTAAACCAATAAAATCGTCTATACGACAGTTGGGTGTGGTTAAATTCCTAAAAATGGCTTTTGAAAAAAATGCAATGGCTAGATATCCTGACTTTCCGGATCCAGATGTTTTCAATCACATCCAGCTACTCTTACACTCAATGCAAATATCATTCGAAAATACTTTTAAACAATCTGCACATATTACTGGATTCTTCACGAATCTCATTCTTTTACGTTCCGCCTTTCGAAAGTCTTTTCTTATTTGTTAGTTCGGTGAAGCTTATTTTCTTGTCCTTTTACTTTTGCTAATGATATTTCTTATAAAGTTTTAGCTTTGTTACGCAATGAAGCGTAAATACATGATTTTTCTGACAAATTAATTTCTTACAATTCACAACAACTTACTCAAATATTAAATACTTCAATACAGACGTACCTACATAGATTTTGTTAATAAATATGTGAATCAGTTACCGTGAAAAAAATATGAGCATTTTATTTGACCACTTGCTATCTCTTTGAATAATGCGTCGTTTACTTTAGGACTAAGGAAGTAGAATAGTCTGATTACATTACACAAAAACATAACAAAAAGCACACAAATACACGTAGACACAAGTGAACACACACACGCAGTTACCATGTTAATTATCAGTTTATGCACATAGAGATTGAAACATCTATCAACTTCTGCAATTCACAATTGCATATTTGTTCTGGACAGCTGAACGTTTTTTCGCTAATGACTGTGTTGTAGTAATTCAAACTTAACGTAATGGTACAGCCTAATTTATTTTCACTGTTATTACTTAAAAAAATATTTGTTTAAACAATATTTATTTACACAGGAATATGAAATGGATGGCATTAGTGAATGGATTTGGATATATGCATCATACACTTCTCCAGACGCCCTCAGTACTGAATTCGTTAAAAGTGCCGCGATATCACCAACTGCGAACTCTGCTTTAAGCTCCATAGATGACGCAAGCAGCTTTTTAAAATATGACGTACAACTTCGAGGCGTTGCAAGTAAAGTGGTGAAAGAAACAAGTGGGGTTTTGAGCTACTTTCCCAACCGATTTCGACGCTTTTACAATCGACATTTGATTATAACGTCAAATCCTGTACGTTTATTTTACGTCTGATTGAAATACATTTCATTTTCGGAAGATGCATTTTTAAATACTTTATACATTTATTACAAAATTTCACCGCATTCATTTCCTAAACGTCCAGTTTTATTTCTTATAAATTATACTTTATGCTTAATAGTTTGTTCTCAAATAAAATGAATCAATTTCGTTTCGCATAACAAAAAATTATTCCAACCCACAATCCAGACGTAAGACGACGGACTAAAAATTAAAGCTTTGTTAGCCAACATCCTTTGAAAAAATAATTAAAAATTTCCGAATATAAAGAACGAAGTTGTGTTTTGAATAATGTAAATTTCTGTTCTTCATCATAGAACAATATGAATTCAACATGATAGGAATACATTTTTTGTTTAGCAGATAAATTGATAAATTCAATTATCGCATAGCTATTGTATTTTCGATCACATTTCCTCTCTTTATCTCTCTTTATATATATATATATATATATAATTATAACAATTTTATAGTAGATCTTTGACTATACATTTATTGACGGTATAAACATTTTTTAAATTATTGAACAGTGCAGGCGTCACTTTTAGAATTTCCACTATTTGTTTTCGTGGGTTGTCGCAAAGATCCGATTAATCCCCATTTCCAAGTACGCATCAAGTTCTTCGTCGTAGTGCCTGAGTGCTGATTTGTCTCTTTCCTCCGAAGGCTTCAGCATCATTCATACTTACCACTGGAAATGAGGTCCAATTTGATCTTCGTTAACTGGCCAGTCCGCGTGAAATTTATAAAACGAAATCTTGCTGGTAGAACGACTTTTATATTAAAGCCTGGTACAGCCTTCAGCACATTCGCCCAAATTAGTTGAGTCCATTTTGGTAATTTCATTAGACTTTATAATAACCGTGTCACCCAGACTGGCATTAATTTTGATATTGCCTCTACTAAAGTAATCGCTTTTCCACCAAGCACCTGTATCAGCTCTTAGACAGAAGCTTCAGAACTCATAGTACAACTTGTGACAATGTTCATTAATTATGTATTGTTAAATAGGGGGTTTTGTACACAATTTGTGCCCCTTTATTCAAACAAATTTACATAATGCATTTGATCTATCATCACTTCTTGATGATCAGCTGCTATATTATGCAGTGATTAAGCCATTTGTTGCTTCAATCTGTGATTCCTTTTAAGTAATTATCGGCAAATAACGCAGGTCTAAAAGGGGTCCGTTTAGTGTCCTCCGTATTAGAGCTGGCACTGCAACAACCTATTTGCTATGATGAGTGATACAAGATTCTGAAATTCTAATTATAGTAGTGCACATCAAAATTGAAAATCTTATATTTATGTATTTTTCACTTCCTTAGTAATCATCAGTACATTCCAGAGCAAATTCCTGGAATAAGCCAGCGAATATGCAGTAACTACCTAAATAAGCACTTGAAGTTACCGTAAAATTATCGATTTGATTGTAATTTGCGGCTCAAAACCGACTTCGGCCTTCCTTAGACTTTTAAGAATTATTCGATCACAACACATGAAGCATTACATGCATTTCGAGCTATAACGTTTTGTCTATTCAATTTAAACTTGCATAAGTACTCACATCGTTGATGAATAAATTATGTATGTATAAATATATCAATATACACACACACCCTTTTACATATATATATATATATATATATATATATATATTGTACGGCAAGCCAAAATCTCATAAAGCCGTGACAGCCTCAGGAGCTCCCTCAATGCGGTCTATTATGTCAATGATCATCGCACCGCAACATAAACCAGCCAAGTTTCTCTGCAAAATACTTCAAACAATACGAAACATCATAAACGCAAACACTATCAAGGACTCCTTCGAACTAGCAAATGAACTGAAGGGGAAGAACATTCTACAGAATAAAATGGTCTCGCTTGATGTCTCATCCTTATTTACAAACATAACACTGGATAAGACAACGAAGATCTTGTGTGACCTTATCAAAAACGAGTTTTTTGATTTCCTTATAGACATCAAAGACCTCATATTAGCATCTACTAAAAACGTGCAATTTACGTTTGAAGGGATATACTACCTCCAGATCAATGGTGTAGCTATGGGAAGCTGCATTGCACCCCTCCTGACAGATTTATACTTGTATCATCTTGAAAAACCTAATTCGAGAAGAAAACGAGGATTTGACACTGGTCATATATAGAAAATCCACTTTCAGCGGGCAATACATTCACTACAACAACAGTGTGCCAAAATACCACCAAAGAAACTTAGTAAACAACCTAGCAAACAGAATCAGGAAGATCTGCACTGAACATAGGATTGAGGAAGAACTGGGCTACCTCAGGAATATTTTGCTAATGAACAACTACCCAGAGCAGTTCATTGATGTCAACATCAGACCACGGCAGATTCGCACTAGGGAGGATACCGTCAAGAAGGTTTTCCAAAACTTACCATTTAGAGGCGACGTACCAGCCTCAATAATTGCACGGTGGCTGAATAGAATAACTAAGGAGAACTTTCCCATTGTTAAAGTTAATATGACATTTAGCACACAGAAAATCATGAGGTTGGATGCCAAAGATCAATTGTCAATTCTCTCCAAATCCTTCATTGTATAGAAATTCTCATGTCTGTGCGATAGCATATGTATTGGACGTACAAAGAAGCAATTGATAAACAGAATCCAGCAGTATTTGCCACAGAAATTGATTGACAAAGGCTTGGCACCGTCAGGAAAATCAGCTATTTCCGATCAAATATTGGCAACGGGGCACCTAGTCAATTCGACCAATTTCACAATTCTACATAAAGCAAAATCAGAAAAATTATTATTTATTTATGAAACCCTTTATATAAAACAATAAGCCCTTGACTTTAATATTCGAAAGTTTCATCCACATGATATTCTAATCGACTGGCCAAGAATAACAAAATTCAACAACAATCTACTAGTATTCAGTCAAGACAAACAAGCCCTCGACTAGAATCAACAAACATACAATCGGATTAAGATTTAAAAGAAACATGTTGCGCGACAGGAAATAAACAATTTACCTGATTTTCGGATTGCGTACCGAAATATTTGAATCCACTGTCATCATGATTTTTGCACAGTGGATTCAAATATTTCGGTACGCAATCCGAAAATCAGGTAAATACACGTTGTTTATTGTCACCAGGTATTAAATTAAAGGCAAAGCATTTAACGGAAAAGTATATTCATGTACTATTCGTTTTCGTAAGCTTCCTTGGCGACTTCAGGCACCGAGCTGAGCATACTCTTTAACCACTTCATATTTGGGTGAAGAATGTGGGATTATAGGACGATACAATCTCCTAAACGAATGTGTAAACCTGCAATCCCAAATTCTTCACCCAAATATATAGTGGTTAAAGGGCGTAATACCGGCTCCTACTGATGAGTCGCCAGTAAGCACGAAACGAATGTGCATTAGATTATACTTTCAGTTCATGCTGCCTTTGGTTTATCCTTCTGGTCACAACTGAACTAATTTGTTACTAGGTTCGCAACACCTAATACATACTTGCATATATACTGGGTCTCCGCAATAAACAGTATTTAACCTTTATACAATCGGATTGGCAACAAACTGAAGTGGAAATAACAGAGGCGCATACGGTGACAGAAGTTTCCAAACATATGAGCGTTCAACACTGCAATCCACACTGGCGCTGTTACCATGTGCAGAACAAAAATTTGCGCAACAATATATATATATATATATATATATATATATATATATATATATATATATATATATAATGTCCATTGCCTTCGAATATTGCTACACAGTATATTTCTAATAGGAAGAGAACGTACTAATAACAAAGTGGCTAATGGCCACTTATTTCGAGATTATTTAACTTCGTTCTACAATCTTTCATTTATATACATTATGGGGTTTCATTTTATTATGGGGGTGGCAACAAATCTGATTCTGTTTTGATTCTAGTTCTGGTTTTGGCTGATTTATAAGTGTGTATGCGTTTGTGCCTTTATGTGTGCCCGTTTGCATATAAATGCCATATGTAGCATAGAAATTATCTACATATGATCGAAAGTCAAACAGCAAACTAATTAAAAGTAAAATAGTTTTGCTAAACTGGATTAATCGAAATTACCTGATCTGCGTTTTGACTAACGCATTTGTTCTTTTTCCAGTAGTTTTCTTTCTTCAACAAAATGTTTCGACTGCCTTTATCGGCAGCCTACTTCAGTTGGTCCATCCTCACTAGTTTAACAAAACAAACTAATGAAGCAAGCGCGATATTTCCTCTGGCCATATTATTTATACTTCATACATCTTTCACTAGACATTCTTGTGTCACATAAGTGTTTGTGTGTGTGTGTGTATTTCCGTAACTGTTATGTTCTTCTAACTAAGGGAGACATTTGTTTACCTGATAAGTGTACCCTTCATCGTGTACTAATATAAATCTAATTTCATTTTGTTAACGCACAGAGCTTCAGAAATTGCTATCATTTCTATTATTCATTGAGTATCTTAAATGGTATATATATATATATATATATATATATATATATATATTTCAGACTGATCTTTCACTGGATAATAATTAAATAGTAGACCTTCTTAATGAAACCCTTAAAATGTACCTGGTTATAACTAACCGGTCACTCAGTCATCTATGTAATTAGCCTAGTATACACTTTATAGCTGGACTGATACATATTGCTTGCGATTACGTGTACAATTTACTGCGATGATGGGTGACTTTCTTACTCAAAATGACACTTATAAAAAACACATTACATAAGATTGAAAGCGATCTAATTTACGAAGAAAATTTGCAAACATATGAGATGTTTATTTCAAGCAGACAATCTATTTTCCAAAACTTGGCATGCATTCTTTTAATTTAAAATCACTGTTGGCATGCCGGCTGTTAGCAATGAATAAGTGGAACTTTTTATCAAATATGATATAAAATGGAATCACAGTTAAGAGAAAGTTTTCAAAAGAGCGTGTTCTACCATTGAACTGAAAACTAGCTGCGATTCACGGATTTAATGCCGCAAATAATAAATCACATGTCTAAGCTATACAGCCCCGTGTTCAAATCACGGCCGTGGTAATTCTATCTTATGTTAATGTGTGCCTTGTAATATCGAAGTTTGTTTAGTTCGTCAATTGCATTTTCGATCTGAAGTCAGTTTTATTTTATACCGCAAATATTTATAATCACATACTACCATTGTAATATCATACAATATAACTTCCTCAGGTAACATGATAACGGTCTTATGATAAGAGACCTTTAATGGCTTGTCGGAACTTGAGTTCAAAAGCGATATTCAAATGGATAAAACGAAATAGATGTCAGTGGAAAACGATTATTTGTTTCATTATTAGGTTATACAGATGCCATATTATAGGGAAAACTCGGAACCAAATTTCCCGAGTTAAAAACAGAGCCGTGCTCATTATAACAGCTACGGATGTGTGCTCGATAAGGACAAGAGAGCTCTGGTTGATGAAGTGCATTGGCTAGCTTATATAAAGTTTAGATTATACTGCCGCCACATATATAAATATATATTTCTTTTTAAATTTTATAATTAGTTAAATATTTCTTTCTTCAGATCATTTATAAGCTACAGGTTTGTTGAACAATTATTTTGTAGTGGTTAATGCTCGTTTAAATACCTAAATTAGTTCAAGTATTCCAAATGAAGGAGAAAATACTCGGTAACGCATTATTTAATAGGATTTAGAGATTGCAATTTTATAAATTATGGTCGGCTTATATGGCCTCCAAAATAAAATTATTTACAAACAATTTAAATAATAGTTGTATTGAGTACAATAAAAAATGTGATAAATATGGCATGCAAGCCTTAAGTTTATACATAGGAGCAAAAATTGTCCATGCAAAACTCTCCTGTACCACTCTAGGTGTAATAATAATTGAGGAACCCATGAAATAAAAGTACATCAAAATTTACACAAATATTCTAAAGTTCCAATAGGAAACCCCAATTAAATAGAGTATCATTCTTATTGCATGATGGTTTAGATAAATAATAAATTTTGCTAGCAATTATCTGAGCGACCAAATCAAATTGCACATGAATTATCTAAAAGTCAAGGAAGTCAAATAATAAACCATTTGTGCGTTCTTAATATGACCTATAAAATATGCATGCTAATAAATATCCAGTCACTCAATAAACTATATAATTAAACTATTATAAACTTATTTAGCTAAGCCATCAACCATTTATAGGAGCACTATTACGAATTTCTTGCATTTCCAAGTGGAATTTGCCACGAGAATGTCTGAGTATCTTCCTTAAAATGACAATTACCAGAAACACATTAAATAATGACGAGACCTATATAATTGCCAGAGAGGATTTGTTAGCAAATGCAATGTTAAACCATGAAGACAGTTAATTTGTCAAACACTGCTATGGGTTTTTCATTTTAGTATCACTTATTCTGTTAGCATGTTATAATGACATGTCGTCGAATGGCAATTGAAACTTCAAATAAACTTTGATACAATAAAGGATTCAAAGTGAAGAGAATTCTGACAATAGAATGTAAGTTAGTATTGAAATGAAAATAACAGAGTATACTCGACATAGATAGCGTCATTAATGAGCTACCGGACAAATCTATACGCCTCCTTAATCAAGTCACGGCCGAAGCGATTCACTTTCAATTGTTAATGTGTCTTCAGAAACGTGGAAGTCGTCTTAGTTCTTAAATTGTCTTTGCTACCAGATACAATGTTCGGTTTATTTCGAAAATATTTTTAATCTAAAATTGCCATTGCAAATTAATACCATATAACTTCTCCGTGTATCATGATAATTTTTTTTATAATAGGAGATCTGTCGAGTTTCGTTTGAGGAAGAATCAATTTGAGAAGTATAAATAGTAATAGTAGCATTAATTGTAGTAGTGGTATTAGAATTTGAATTATTATCAGTATCAATATTAGTATTTTTAGTAGTAGAAGTAGTGCTAGTAATATTAGTATCATTAGTAGTAGTAGTATGTGCAGTAGTACTAATAACAGTATTACTAGTATCAGAAGTATTAGTTATAATATTAGCAGTCGCTGTAGCAGTAGTAGTATCAGTAAAATCAGTATTTTTAATAGTATTAGTAGTAGTTGTAGTAAAAGTAGTACTAGTAGAAGTACTAGTTGTAGTAGCAGAAAAAATACTACTACAACTAGTATTATTATTACTAATACCATTAATAGTAGTAACACTCATAATAGTAGTAATAGTATTAGTAATATTATTAGTACCAATATTAATAGTAATAATAGTACTAGCAGTAATAGAAGTAGTATTAGTACTAGTATTAATATCAGTGGTAGTAGTACTACTGCTGGTAATATTGTAGTAATTGTTGTAGTTGTATAAATAAGAGTAATAGTGGTAGTAGTAGTATTAGTAGATGAAGAAGTAGTAATAATAATAATAATAATAATAAAAATAATAATAATAATAGAAGTAGTAGTGGAATTAGTGGTAGTATAAGAAGTACTAGTAGTAATAGTAGTTGTACTAGTAGAAGAATTAGTAATAGCATTAGAAGAAGTAGCAATAGCATTAGAAGAAGTAGTAGTAGTAGTTTTTGTTGTAGTATTCGTAGAATTATTAATTGTGGTTCGATTATTATTTTTACTATTATTTATATGATTTTCATTGTTTAAAGATATATTATTTTTATAAATAACGTTAGTACTTGAAGTATTATTAAAGATGGTAAGAGAGATTGTATTATTAATTGTAGCACATTTCCATTTTATAGTAGTGCAATAATAGTGGCTGTTTAAATGGTGTTTTTGTTATAATTATTACGGATAGGATTAGAAATAGTATTTTAGTCTTTCTTTGATAGTATTAAAAGCTTAGTTATTGCGATGATAAAATAATGGAAAAAATCTTCGGAGAACAAAACTGGAAATGAGCGTCAGTTATTAAAAACTCAGATCAGGTAATAGTGTGGTAATATTTGTATTAATTGATTTAGCGGTAGTTAAATTAAGCGATGTGATGTTTGTATTAACTTAAGTAATAGAAGTCACAATATTAATCATTATTCTAGAAATATTATTTATAATAGTACTAGCGAAAAAATAGTAGTAGTTACATCTGTTGATTTACTAGTATATTAATTGCAGTAGTGGTGGTAGAAGGAATAATATTAATGCTAATTTCCATATTGGCGGTAGAAGAACTATTAGAAGCATTAGTTTTGGGACAAATGGTAATAGTAATGGTAGTAAAAGTATTATTGACATTCGTCGTATTAGTAGCAGTAGTAGTAGTAATAGTATCAGTATTAAGATTAAGAGGTGTAATAAAATATTGGAACTGCAATGTTGTAGTTGTTTTTGTTGTAGTTTGAAGAACGTGATTTCTGGACGTTGTAGCCATTTTGTTACAAGAAGTTTAAATAGTTTTAGTATATGATGGGTAATTGTATTGGCAGCAATTGGGAAAGCAAAAAGTGTAATAATATATTTAATACTTGAATTAGATTAATTATTAGAAGAAATTATTTTGCTGCTACTATTAGTCCATATTAGTAGTATTATTAGTACACGAATTTGCAGCAAACTGCCTATGGATGATAAAACCGCAATATATATGCATAGAGAGCAAAATTAAACTTGCGATTCTAATCTTTTGTAGTATTCCATATAGTGTATTTGATTGGAAATGGCGACCGCACAATTTCTAGGAAGTGGCGAACATTAAATTTATTCAGCTTTCCACAAATGTTTATAAGACATACAACTAAACAATCATAGATAACTATTATTGATATAAAGTTTGCAAATTAAAAGTAAATACCAACCACATTGTATTTCCTCAGTCGTCAAAAGACAGCGAAACTGTCGACAATCACACGTAATGACGTGTTTAATTTGTCATGCAGCCTCCTGGAGCAGGGAACAGGAAACAGTTTCTTAAACGAATGCAATAAATTCAACATTCTTATTATCTTTGAACTTTGGAAATAGTCAAAAAATATAGAATTATGTAACGAATAACACCGCAGAGCCCCAGATTCTAACCTTGGCAGGGGATTTTATGACGTATAGAATTCAATAATATAAATTGAAAGAAACGCATTTCCATTGGTTAGTATGAACGATGTTGAAGCCTTCGGAAAAAAGGGACGAAACAAACCCAACTTGATTGAAGACAAAAAGGACATAGAAATTGTGATCAATCGGATCTTTGTGAAATTGTTGGTGCAAAGCTACAACCCGTGTACGCAAAACGCGGCATTGGAAAATATGAAGTTAGAACTTCGCAATCAAATTTCCAAAAATACAATCTTTTGTAAATTTAGACATAGATATACAGTAAACTGAAAATGATACAGGATTTTTCTGGGACTTGATTGACTTGTTACTACAATTCAGAGCTAGACTATTCCGACATGAAAATCTTCAACCACTCCTTGTTAATAACGTACAAGAACAGTCTGTCACTTACTAGTACTCCAAAAGAACTGTGCTTTAGTGAATAATGATATGATAGTCTCAGGGTTGCTAATAAAGGAAAATTAATTTAGCATAAATCCCAAAATATGTCCAATAGAGCATGATCGATAATTAGAAAAAATAAATTAAGAATGTATTTTGCAAAGATGACTAGTTCCCACTTCTAAAGTAAACGAATTGTTCAAATATGGACCCAGCGAATACACAGGGACAAATAAGCTCAATTGGAAAGATTAGAGAGCTTCTCACTTATGCATAATTGCATCTGTGAATCGGAATTCATATAAAGAAAAATCTGTATACGCATTATACAAGAAGGCTTTTTTCAAGAATATAATTCAGAGAAGACAGCTATGTGAGAATAATACAGTTAAATACTGTTTGTTGCGAAGAGCTAATATATATGCAAGTATGTATTAGGTTTTGCGAACCTAGTAACAAATTAGTTCAGTTGTGACCAGAAGGATAAACCAAAGGCATGAACGGAAAGTATAATCTCATGCACATTCGTTTCGTGCTTACTGGCGACTCATCAGTAGGAGCCGGTATTACGCCCTTTAACCACTATATATTCGGTAGAAGAATGTGGAATAATGGGACGGTACAATCTCCTAGACGAATGTGTAAACCTGTAATAGTGAAGCTAACATAATCTAAAGTCCACGACAATACGACTTCAATGCTAACTCACACTATATAATATATATACCGAGTCTGTAAAGGATACTAACACTATGGCTATTGTGTTAGTAACTGATACCTTTTTTGAAATCGATGAGTACAGGATACTAACACTATGGTTTCCGAGTCGGTACATGATACCAACCTGATTGATATAAATTTATGCTAATAGTTCACCCAAATTGAGAATTACAACAATTTCCGAACACCTGTTACTCCAGTTAAACCATACACTCTGGCCTTCATCGATATCAGTTATCACATTTCGCGATAAGCATGACATCATTCAATTCAGAATAATACATACTTGCATATATATTAGCTCTTCGCAACAAACAGTATTTAACTGTATTATATTGAATTGAATGATGTCATGCTTATCGCGAAATGTGATAACTGATATCGATGAAGGCCAGAGTGTAACAGGTGTTCGGAAATTGTTGTAATTCTCAATTTGGGTGAACTTTAGCATAAATTTATATCCATCAGTTTGGTATCATGTACCGACTCGGAAACCATAGTGTTAGTATCCGGTACTCATCGATTTCAAAAAAGGTATCAGTTACTAACACAATAGCCATAGTGTTAGTATCCTTTACAGACTCGATATATATATTATATAGTGTGAGTTAGCATTGAAGTCGCATTGTCGTTGACTTTAGATTATGTTAGCTTCACTATTACAGGTTTACACATTCGTCTAGGAGATTGTACCGTCCTATTATCCACATTCTTCTACCAAATATATAGAGGTTAAAGGGCGTAATACCGGCTCCTACTGATGAGTCGCCAGTAAGCACGAAACGAATGTGCATGAGATTATACTTTCCGTTCATGCTGCCTTTGGTTTATCCTTCTGGTCACAACTGAACTAATTTGTTACTAGGTTCGCAAAACCTAATACATACTTGCAGATATGTGAGAATACCGATCTTTGGAACACAGAAGCAAGAATAAGAAGAGGCAAATTAAATAGTAAAATAATATTAAATATTAGACATATGAAGCTGCCACCAACAGTACTGCTTACCCCGTATATTTCATAACATTACACAGTCCTCTAGCTGGAGCCTTTAAGGCTTTTTAAACTTTATGTATTTATTTTAACAATTCCACATTACAAGCGTGAGTTAGTGTTTGTGGCGTAGAAATACTTACGACACAACAGTATGAACCGGTATGACGCCCTTTACTCACCGTACATTTGGTGAGGTATGTGCCGTCATATTCTCCTACATTCCTGTTCCAAATATTGAGTGGGTAAGTGGCATAATACCAGCTCCTACTGATGAGTTGCCAGTAAGCACGAAACTAATGTACACGAGATTAAACTTTCCGTTCATGCTGTCTTTGGTTTATCCTTCTGGTCATATTAGAACTAATATGTTTCTTGGTGCGTAGCACCTAATACAAAATTGAATTTTACTGTATAGTTTTGATTTTGATTTATTTGTCTAAATTACATATTGCCTGGCTTAATTAAATATTTCCCTTCTGTGCCTGTTTCGTAAATTGTTTTTTCACGTTAACTTTCCGGTTTCAAAATGGCGTCGAATAGTGGTAAGGCCTGTTGATTACCTGGTTTTAGATGCATTTAGGAGGTTAACAATTGCTGATCGGGTAGATGAATAACGAGAAAACGCCACCAACAAGAGCTGATCCATTTCAAGATGGTATGCTGTAAGCTTGCCAGTATAATAGTGCTGTAAATATGTGAAATTGTCTGTATTTACGAGATTGATGCACAAATACAAAGCGATTCTATTGCAATCTAATGCTTGATTAAATAAAATTTGTCAAGTATGGTTTACTCGTTTGCTATATGCTAAAATGATACCCTATCACATTAAGAGTATTAGGGGCGGTGGATTGGACATCAATCTGAAATGTCTATTAGTTAGCAGGATTTGAAAGTTCACTGTACGCGAATTATTTAAATTTTTAATGGTAAATATTTTCATGCATTAAACGTAGGCAAAATCTTTTATAGAAGCAATGCTGACAAAATAAATACTGCTAATCAATTATTGATTGCACGCGTGGTGTTAACAATTCTTAAAATCAAGATTGCGGGCTTGAAGTAAACACTAATTCCATTTTATTTAACCAGTCGTCTAACAACATAGTAAAACTACCCTCAGTCATGCATTAAATGTAGGCGAAATATCTTATAGAGGCAAGGCTGACAAAATACATAAGTGAAATAGTTTAAACCAAATTTACCAATTCACTTAATGATTGCCCAATTCTATAATTCTCCACACACACACACACACACACACACTATATCATATATATATATATATATATATATATATATATAGACAATAAAATTAAACAATAATTGATCGCGCAGGTGGTGGTAACAACATGATGATCATGGAAGGTCAAACGCGTCAGTGCGTGCGACTGGACGTAGTTTTGTTAGGTTGTTTTATGACTGGCTAAATACAATGTGATTGGTGTTTAATTCAACTCGCAAAATTGAATTAAAGAATTGTTACCACCACCCGCGCAATCAATTATTGTTTAATTGTATTGCCTATATGTGTGTGTGTGGCAAAAGCTAAAATCATTTAATTTTCGTGACTGCATAGAAATTGTGCAGCTTAAATTTACAGTCACGTACAATTTATGCGAGACTGCTAGATGTGAGAGCCGCATATCTGATTTTGCTTTCCATATATATGCAATACGCTTTGATCCTCGCTAGTCAGTTTGCCGTCGTACTCTGATGATGATCATGGAAGGTCGAAACGCGTCAGTGCGTGCGACTGGCGGTAGTTTTGCTATGTTGTTCGATGACTGGTTAAATACAATGGGATTGGTGTTTACTTCAAGCTCGCAAACTTGTATTAAAAAAATTTTACCACCACTCGCACAATCAATTATTGTTTGATTGCCCAATTGTTTTTGTCTTCCGTGAAAAAATGTCTTATGAAACAGGAAACCAAAATATCCGAAGTAAAAGGGAAGACAGTGGATGCAATTACCTTGTTGAGTACAACAGGGGTCCGGTAATTAATCTGTTTTATGTCGCACAACTTTTTTAGTTTCATTAATTTCAAGGTTTTAATTTGTCATACAGCCTCGTTGAGCAGGGAACAGAAACAGTTTCTTAAATAAATGCAATAAATGCAAAAGTCTTATCATCTTTAAACATAGAAAATATTCAGATAAAATATAGAAGCAAGTCGCGAACAACTCCGTTAAACCTTAGTTCCTAACATTAGCTAAGGATTTTAAGACGCAACGAATGCAAAGATATAAATCGTTAATGAATATATATTTATGTATTTTAATAAAATAAATCGAACTTTTAATGTTTCTTTAATGAGCATAAGAATTATAATAGAAATCATATTACGAATTGGTCAATAAATTAATAAATATTGCAGCATTCATCAAAATTTGAATATTGAATAACGAATATCTTTCGATTTCTAACATAGTTTTGAAATATATTATGAAAATAAATCACCATCTGAATGAATCCATCATCTTTTATAAATAACGTATTTAAAAATTTATTGCAAATGAGGCACTTATGTCTCTGTCAGATAAATGAAGCGAGATTTATTTGAGTTGATGCTAGCATGAAGATGTTATTAATCCAAAATTTCAATAGTGTTGTTTGGCTTTTCAATTTTCACGTTTGGCCCCAACATATCACTGACCCACGTTTCCCAAGGAACGATGATCTCCTCTGGGGGTACTATTAATTTGGCATGACTCAAAGGATCATTTGGATACCAAATAAGGGATTGCGCTGTGTTGCAATACGGTGGAGTGAGTGCCTCAATCGGTAGGCGACGGTAGCTTTTGAATTTCGTTATTGAATTGTTTTTTTCTTGAAGTTCACATATTTTGCGAACTCGTTGACCAATTGGCATATGTGAATCGACTGAAATATTTATGTCATATTGCCAGCGTAACTTTCTAAGAATTGTTACCTCGTCTTTGCATCCAATTTCAGAGCTTGACGCTAATTTGCCGCGTTTCACTGCAATCAACCATATATGAAACGTCTGACGTCTGATTATCTCTTTAAGATATATGCCATCAAAGTAGGGCCGATACCAACTCACAGATGGATGAAAGAGGTCACTTATTTGCAAATTGAACGCCATCTTGCGCAGGGAACCTTTCCGAATATGATATAGGCTTTTAGTGTCATCGTAGAAAGGATGTTTTTGTTCATAACTATCATTTACAAATTTTCGCAGGCCACATTTTAACGGATGAAATTCCCACTTTGTATTTCCAACACCGTCATAGTCATGGGCGACGTGTATGTAATTAGAGGCTTGTACCAGACCAATTGTCCAATCAGTGCTTGTTGTGCATTCCGGAATCCGAATTTCGGTGTTGCAATAGAAAGGCGTCGTCGTATAATAAAGCTTATCTCTCTCCTCGATCACATTTACACAAGTTGACTCATCGAAAAAAGCGTCGAATCGTTTGATAGCAATACAATCTGTTGTCAATTTAGGCATAGATGTAGAGTAAAATGAAAATGATTCAGGATTTTTCGGCGATTTGTTTGACTTATGACTGGGATGCAGTGTTAGAATATTCCAACCTGAAAATCTTCAACCACTCCTTGTAATTAACGTACAAGAACAGTCTGACACCTACTAGTACTCTAAATGAACTGTGCTTTAGTGAAAAATGATATGATTATCTCAGGGTTGCAAATAAAGGAAAATTGATTTAGCAGAAAAACCGAAAATATGTCCAATAGAGCAGGATCGATAATTAGAAAAAATCAATTAAGAATGCAATTTGCATAGATGACTAGTTCCCACTCCTATAGTAAACGAATAGTTCAAATGTGGACCCAGCGAATACACAGGGACAAAAACGCTGAACAAATAGAGTAGAAAGTAGATTTTCTAAATATTGGCCGCCTCTAAGCTTGTAATACACACAGAACTGCATCAAAGTAAGAGTGTATGAATTTACTGGAGTAACAGGTGCTCCGAAATAGTTTTAATTCTCAATTTTGGTTGATCTATAGAATACATTGATATCCATACTGTTGGTATCATCTACCGACTCGGCAACCTTAATGTTTGTATCATGTACCTTTTCGGTTCTATAATGTTTTTATCGTGAACTGACACAATAGCCATAGTGTTGGTATCCCTTACAGACTCGGTATGTATATTATATAGACAGAATAAGCGTCGAAGTCGCATTGTCGAGACTTTATATGATGTTTGCTTCACTTCGGCAGGTTTGCAAATTCGCCTGGGAGATTTTACCGCCATATTTGCCACACATTCCTAACCCTAATATATAGTGGTTAAAGGGCGTAGTACCGGATCCTACTGATGAGTCGCCAGTAAGCATGAAACGAATGTGCATGAGATTATACTTTCCGTTCATGCTGTCTTCGGTTTATCCTTCTGGTCACGACTGAACTAATTTTTTACTAGGTTAGCAACACCTAATACATACTTGCATATATATTAGTTCTCCGCAACAAACTGTATTTAACTGTTATATATTGGATTCAATAACGTATTGCTTACCGCGTAATGTGATAACTGAAATCGATCAAGGCCAGATTGTATGGATTTACTGGAGTAACAAGTGTTCATATATAGTTTTATTTCTCAATTTTCGGTGGACTATAGCATACATTGATGTCCATCATGTTGGTACCATTAACCGACTCGGAAACCATAGTGTTAGTTCCACGTACCTTATAGGTACTATAATATTGGTATCGGTGACTGACACAATTGCCATATTGTTAGTATCCTTTTCAGACTCGGTATATATGTCATATCGCATCTGATTTGTTATGATTAAACGAACATTGGTTGCGCGAGTGGTGAAAGCAATTATTATTTGTCAAGCTTTAGATCCAGATATAATAACCCTTTAAATTATGTAAAAACCTTTGTCATTATAAATTGAGCATTGTATAATTTAAAAAGACAATTCATACGGTAGACCAGGGTGGCCTTTGTTGGGAGCTTTTTCTTGAACTGTCCAAAATTTGCTGCGACTGGGGCTCGTACCTGGATACGTCTCCTTCCGGGACTGTTGCACTTTTTCTGTTATAAACTAACTAGTATTTTTTGGTTAACATTTTCTTTAATTGAAGCCTATACGTCATGCATTTAGGCATAAAACACCGAATAACCAACACAAGTGTGTCCATATAGAAGAGGCACCTTGAATTGAACTTTAAATAATTAGACTCTGAGACAACCTTGTTTCAAATATTTGTTATCACCGCCCGCGTAACCATTGTACGTTTATTTATATATATTTTCATTTCAATACCACTTCACCATGTTGCTTCGTGTCTGTTCTATTATGACAGATCGGAGGTAGTTATTTTAAACTTTAGGTCTAACGAGATGCCGTATTTGCTCCACTTATAGGTAATGCGAACCAGGAAACTTTAATTAGTTCACTTTAAAAATTCAATTGTGGCGTGCGTTAGGTAGGCTCAATAGTTAGAGTAACGAAGCAGACGTATCCAATTTTGAACCCTGTCCGATGCAAATTCTAGATAGCACATGAAGAACTCCCAATTAAGGCAAACCTGATCTACTTAAATATTTATGTATTAAAAATTATACAGATCTTAGTTTTTACTGACAAATGTATGTTTATAATCGGATTTGTGCATATGACAAATTCGCAACATTAATTAATTAATTGTTAACACTGCCTAGTCTACCGTGTCCTTTTAATTACACATAAGTTTAATTCAATAGCACATCCCCATGTTGCATGGTGTCTGATCTATAATGACAAATTGGGGATGTTTAGTTGAACTTTAGGACAAAAGTGATTTCATATAGGTTCCACCTAAACGAGATGCTAACCAAGGAACTTTAGTTAGTTTCTAGAAGAAATTTAAATAAGATGGAGGCAGAATATCTCAGTGGTTAGAGCAACCGACTACAAAGCAGACGTGCCCAGGTTCGAGTCCTGGCCGAGGCAAATTATGGACTGTACGTGGAAATCTACCACTGATAAGTAGACGGTGTACGGGATGAATCGCCTTTATTCCATTTCACAATGCTTAGATTAAACTGATATATGTATTTATGTAATATGACTAGTGTTTTAATTGTTACTTTCTCGAAATTTGAAACCTTTGTATATCTGAACACAATAATCCGAATTGTCTTTGATTTTGTTAACAATTTGCATGGCGAGAAATTGTCTCTGATGAAATCTGATAGCTTTGTTTTGTACAAGTACGATGCTGATACAAAATCGTTGAAAACAACATAAAGAAACATCTTCTGTTGCATTGACATTTTGCACGACTAGAAAAATCTGGAAGCATGTATGTATTAGGTGTTGCGAACCTAGTAACAAATTAGTTCAGTTGTGACCAGAAGGATAAACCAAAGACAGCATGAACGGAAAGTATAATCTCATGCACATTCGTTTCGTGCTTACTGGCGACTCATCAGTAGGAGCCGGTATTACGCCCTTTAACCACTACATATTTGGATGAGGAATGTGGGATAATAGAACGGTACAGTCTTCTAGACGAATGTGTCAACCTGCAGAAATTAAGCTAACATTATATAAAGTCTCGACAATGCGACTTCCACGCTAACTTACTCTATATAATACATACACCGAGTCTGTAAAGGATACTAACACTATGGCTATTGTGGGATAATATTATCCCACATTCCTCACTCAAATATATAGTGGTTAGAGGGCGTAATACCGGCTCCTACTGATGAGTCGCGAGTAAGCACGAAACGAATGTGCATGAGATTATACTTTCCGTTCATGCTGTCTTTGGTTTATCCTTCTGGTCACAACTGAACTAATTTGTTACTAGGTTCGCAACACGTAATACATACTTGCATATATATTACTCTTCGCAACAAACAGTATTTAACTGTAAGTATATTGAATTGAATGATGTCATGCTTACCGCGAAATGGGATAACTGATATCGATCAAGGCTAGAGTGTATGGTTTAACTGGAGTAACAGGTGGTCGGAAATCAGTAAATAAACTCTCTCTCTCTTCTTCTCTCTCTCTCTCTCTATATATATATATATATATATATATAGTTTTGAGTGGTTTAGTTTTGTGTTTATGTATATGCATATATATATATAGATATATATATATATATATCTAGATATAGATATAGATAGAGAGATATGCATAGCTTATTTTGCTACCATGAATACACCACTCCAAAACTATATATATATATATCTCTATATATATCTATATATATATATATATGTCGATATATGTAGTAAATATATGAAAATATGTATTTCATTATTTATAAGCCCACCGTCTATCGTATCCACTTATAAATCTGTGTACAATCTACTGAATAATCTTTTGAGAAAGATAGGGTTAGAAGGAAATACGAATATTTTATCAGTCTAGGTCATTCTCAATCAGTTTTCAATAAATGGGTGTTCTTACTCAGGTTTATTATTTACTCCGGTTCATCCGCTATCCATTTTCTGAACCTAGAAAAGGCTTCAATAATATTTTGGGCCTAATGATTTTTCTATCGATGTTACATTCATTAAATAATTGCTTGGTTTTATTTCACTCAACTCTGTAATAAGTCTAGTTAATCTTTTGCGGTTGCATAACGCGATGCGCCTGCATCTATCCCAGTCTAATTCATGACGTGTTTCCCTTTGATGCCTAGCTAGATCTGATATTTAAACGTGTCTCTATTTGCAAGCCGTTTTGTGTTCCCCTTTAAAAACCTTTATCGGGCGCATGGTTTCACATATATACTTGAGCCTACAAAATTTGCAAGTTATTGGATATACTCCTGGTGTGTTGATGGGTTTTATTTGTTTCTATTTACTATGGAAGTTTATTGCTTATATTAAATGATTGTCTTAAAACTGTTTGGATATTCTGTTTAGCTGCTATTATTCTTATTTTTCTGCTCAATTTTAAATCAGGTAATAACATAGTTTTGCGCTTTTCTAGTTCTGTGTCCTTCTTTACGTGGTTTATTATTTTACCTTTTCATCTCAACAACATCTTCATTAATTTTTGAAATTTGATTGTGGAGTGCCAGCTTCATATTTTCCAATGCTTTGTTTTGCGTACGCGGGTTTTAGCTTTGTGCTAACAGTTTCACACCGAAATGTCGCCAGTAAACACAGATGTGATAGAACCGCCTTTTCAATGGTTAGTATGAAGGATTTTGAAGTCTACGGAAGAAAGTGACGAATACAAACACAGTCCGATCGAAGACAAACAGCATATGGAAATTGTGATCAATCACATCCATTAACAGCTCTATTATAATTGTCGGATAGCTGTATATTTTGAATATCTACTTTAATCTAATCGGTTCCTTATCTCTTTACTTCAAATCAACTACTTTAAGTCTCCTTAATATCATGGATTTAAGAATGCCTATTTTCATTCCATGTGGGTGGTTTGAAAAAAATTGAGGAGGATATCCGAATAAGTATATTTCCTAAAAATATCTCTTTGCATTCTTTATTTAATAACTGACATTTTTCAAAATAGTGCGTAAAATATTAGCGACCGGGATCGATAGTGTTTGTCTCATAGGGGCACATTTAATATGTTTTTAATTTTTTTCCCGAAAATAAAGTAGGTAGAGGACATACACATATTTAATATTTCCATAATACTTCTTCACGTCATTTTACTACCTTCTATTATCTGTGGAAATTCTGTTAGACAACGCTTCACAATTAAAAATGCTCCTTGAACAGGGACTTTAGTATACACCGACACAACATCCAGACTTGTCATTATATCACTCGCCATAAAATTATATTTAGTAATAATGTCAATAAAATGATGTGTTCTTCAAAATTTAAGATAAAAAATAAGTATTTATTTAATTATTTTCCATAGAAATTTAGGCACTCTCTAAGTTGGTGAGTTTTAAACATTTATAATTATTCTCCGTGGATTACCATGCTTATGAATCTTCACGAAAACATAAACTATTGGAAGGCCTGAATCACGTTGTATTAAGAAAATACCAAGTCCTGAATCTAATTCATCCGACTCAATCATTCTATTGATTATAGTCGTAGCCTCCAATTGCAACTTATCTTTTGGGTCTTTATTTACTTTATTGTAAATCTTGACATTGTTTAATTGCTCATACACTTTAATCTCATAATCTGAAAGTTTCATTAATATTGTTGCGCTACCTCTATCCGCATTAAAGCATATTACTTTTTTGGATAATATTTCCGCTCTTAAGCATTTAAATTCATAATTTGGCTCGCATCTCTCCTATTTATGCTCTAACACTATTTTGGACACATCCAGTTCAAACCTTATTTTATCTTTATCTCGGAGGAATTGGGCAACCTTTACTGTTTCTGTAATTATCTCATTCTTAGTTACGTATTGTATGGGGATTGCAGTGCTAAGTCAAAGATTTATAATTCCTTTCTGGTTATCCTTGAGATCCATTAAAGATTAATTAACCAAACGCTTAGACATGGTAAAAACAATTTTCTTATTCCTCAAAGGACAATATATTCCCAGGTAAGCTAATTCCTTCTCATGTCTTTGTCCAACGTTTTAAACTTTATTTATCCCTAGAATTTTCTGTAAACTCTTCAATATATTTAAAGTTCAACATGTCACATTTCGCGAGTAATGCAAATCTTATTTTGGTCTTATCTCTAACCAGTTAAAATTTTCTTTTAATTAGTTTATTAATCTAATTTTATTATTAACAATATACAAAACTCATGCTTAAGAATTTTTACTAGTTTATCTAACACGAATAAAAGTTATAACCTAAAACATTTTGGTATAATACCGCGTCCATGGCGCGGTGGCCGATTGTAATGGTCCAGACGAAGTGCTGTATAATTAATCATCCATGTTGCTAGTTACGGTTTATGGCCCTGGAAATAGCCGTAAGAAATATTTGTTCGATAATGCCGTAAATGGATATAATATCAGAGAACATGCGATTGTTCAGAAGTCTTTTCTAGGGCCTGCTGTGTTTCCTGCCTTTTGATTGATGATCTTCTTGACGAGTCTTGCTGCTGATAACTATGGCAAAACCAAGAGACTGATGTCAGTAGGTAACAAATTAATAAATTAAGCGATTACTGTAGCCTGAAAGCGCATCAGCTAGAGTTTGTGTAATTGACGGCAAATTTTTCTAGTGAATCAGCGTGTGTAAAACAGGCTGTAAAGAAGGCGAGCTTAGACAGAAACCAAGATTTCAAGGCTACAGCACTGCAGGTAGAAGTAAGTAAAAGCATCTTGCGTAGGAAACGAACTGCACCAATATAATCGCAGGTTACACGGGATTGGTTAATGGTCAGATCACATTGGATGCTTTCTCATTGGCCCGATCAATAATATTGCATATTTCATTTTAATTAAATTAGAGAATATAGGAGATTTAATTTGACCCGGTATATGACTAAGACAATTTAGCGAATGAAGCACAAGAAGAAAATTTGTGCAACTTTCTTTAAAACGCTTTGGCAATAAAATCAATATTCAACAGCCTTTTTTATTGAAATATAAAATGCATAGTTCACAAAGTCACATAGATAATTGTCCAATTTAAAGGCGTTTCTACAGAGGATGTATTCAGATCAAAATGAATTCCTTGTTAGATAAGGAAACCTTTTAGAAAGCTGTGATATATGCGAGGTTTTTCTTAGTTCCCTTACTCTAATATTTAAAGTAAGAAGCTATTGATATACAAATGAATTCGTTTATCGATAAAAATTTACTTACTGATTTACAAACTTAAATAATAATTATTATAATCAAGGTTGCGGTCTTGATATAAACACCTGACCCATTAATTACTTACATATGTCAGTATAAACTAAGAATTGTATAGTGTAAAAAAGGCAATTCATCCAGTAGACCGGTTTCGTCCTTATTGGGAACTCATCAAGTACTGGCCAGAATTTGCCGCGGACAGGATACGAACCTGGGCACGTCTGTTTCGGAATCTGGTGCTCTAACCACTGAGCTATCCTGCCGCACACTACACTACACACAATTTTCAGTTATGTACTAATTAATGTAATTGGTTAGTCTATTTTTCCTTTAGGTGGAGCTCATATAATCCTCATCAATGAAACCGATCTACTGGATGAATTCGTCTTTTCTACCTATACAAATTCTTAGTTTATACTGACATATGTAAGTAATTAATTGGTCAGCGTTTATATCAAGACCGCAAACTTGATTATAATAATTGTTATCACCACCCGCGCAACCAATATTCGTTTAATTATATAAATCTTCATTTCAATACCACTTCCCCGTGTAGTGTCGTGTCTGTTCACTAACGACGGATTGTGGATGGTTAGTTGGAACTTTGGGTCTAAAAGGATGCTATATGAGCTCCACCTAAAGGAAAATGGACAGACCAAGTTACATTAGTTAGTATATAATTGAAAATATGTGTAGTTTAGTGTGCGGCAGGATGGCTCAGTGGTTCGAGCACCAGATTCCGAAGCAGACGTGCCCAGGTTCGTGTCCTATCCGCGACAAATTCTGGCCAGTACATGATGAGTTCCCAATAAGGACGAAACCGGTCTACTGGATAAATTGCCTTTTCTACACTATACAATTCTTAGTTTATACTGACATATGTAAGTAATTAATCTGTCATGTGTTTATATCAAGACCGCAACATTGATTATAATAAATGTTATCACCAATCGCGCAAGCAATGTTCGTTTAATTAAATATTAATTGTCTAACTTACTAGTCTCCTCTAACGTATTTCGTCCGTGAGCACGTCATGCGCACTTTGAAAACAGCCGTGTATCCATCACATTGTGAAGCACCATGTATTCTATCAATTGCTTACATGGGGCGCGCGGTATTTTAGATCCGCGAATAACATTCGATTTAGATTTTCTAAGGTCATCGTCACGCTTAGAATAAAAGACAGCAAACGTTAAGCATTGTTAAATTGTATCTGAGACAATCTCGTCCAAACTGTTCTATTTGAAGTTATTTTATCCAATCCTGGTCAGATCTATTCATGTTTAGGCCATAAGGTTTGGATAAGACGAATTATAAAACATCCGCCTATAAGCACGTGTACCATATATATATATATATATATATATATATATATATATATATATATATACATATATACGCTGATAGTATTGAATAAAACATGTTCAGGAAAGCAAAGCCAATCCATCAAATTTTAATCGAACTAGATCTAACCAGCCGCAACATAGTACATAATACTGTTAGTCAAACGAACGGACGCGTTTCGAACTTGATTGGTTACAATCAAAGCACAACAACAAACTGATTACCAAGGATCAAATCGCAATACATATCTAAAGAAAGCAAAATTAGATGTGCGTTTTTCACGTGTAGTAGTCTTTTGTAAATTGCACTTGACTTGAGACAAGGGATGCACAATTTCTTTACAGTCACAAAAAAGAATATTTTGCAGTCTTCGACACATATAGATAAGTTTTAAAATGAAACATTATTTGAATATGCATGTGGCAGTAGCAATTTAAGAAAAATATATCTGTCGAGTTTTATATAATTACCAATTACATTGTACCGAACCAGTCGTACAAATTATCAAAAGCTACCGTCTATTATACGTACTGATGCGTTGGGACTCACGATATCATAATAAAAGCACGACGAAAATCTGTCTTGCGAGGATCAAACCACAATGAATATACAAATAAAGCAAAATTAGATCTGAACCCTTCACCCTTAGTAGTATTTCATACGTTGTGCTTGACAAGAAATGCCTGCTGCGCAAGTTTTTTCTATATGTGCAAAGATTTTACAACTAAACAACCGTTAATTGTGCTAGTGTTGACAAACATACATTTCTATGTTGTATAACGTGTTAAATGGAATGTGATTTATGTTTATCATAGGCTCATAAACTCGATCTAAAACTTTTCTTACTACCCGTGCAATCAATGATGGTTTAATTGTATAACTTGTTCATGATTGCAAATAGGATGTATGCGAAACTACTAGAAGTAGAATCAGCCTTTCTAATTTTGCATTTTTTATATATGCATTGCGGCTTGACCCTAATTATTCAGTTTTCCATCGTGCTATGAAGGTCGGAACACGTCAGCACGTGGGACTGTAATTAGCTTTTGATATGTTGTGCGATTAGTTAATTTTCTTGGCATTGGTGTTTAGCTGATGGCCGAGAACTTGATATAACAATAGTCACTACGTGCACAATCGATGATAATTTGATTTACCAAGTAAATAGGCTGCATCTTCAAGTACTTTACAAAATTTTCTGTGGTCGAAGTTCAATCCGGAAAACATAACTTTCGGCGTCTTGCTCTTATCAACTTCGCCAACCCAGTCGTACACTACAACTAACTTTAAGATACATACCAGCCTGTCTTCATTGCTTAGTGTTTCTTTCGGGTGTAGCCTATTTGACATTTTTAGAGCCTCAAGTGTTTACAAGCCACCACTGATCTCTCATCATAAAATCGAAACACTGCTAATTACTTTTTAGTTGCACGTGATCAGCTGTGTAGGATGTTGATCCAACTACAGATATTAGAATGCATTTACACTGATACGCTTACTGCGCGTAATATTAAATTTTCAGTTTAATAATCACACACTGCGTGTGATGGATCATGGGTAGTGGGTGGGAGAACAACAACAAGAATTAAATTTTAGGCTACCGTGACAAGATTATTGTAATTTAGTCTTTCAAATACAGTGAACCCTCGCTACTTCGCAGATTGATTGTCGCGGATTCACGACATCGCGGATTCACGACATCGCGGATTCTGTCATTATATTATGTGAGAAAATAAGAAAATATTTTCCTGATTTTACGGTAATGTCGAAAATAGTCGCGATATGTGAAGACACAAAATATTTCGTTAATTCCATTAAAACTTTAATAAAAAAATACTATTTACTGGTCTACGAACAACAAAGCAAGCTTAAAGTAGTATAAAATATGCACTTACCTTGTATTTGAATTTTTGACTAACATGACAAAAAAGAGCCATACGTACAACAGTTCTACGGTGAGTACAGTAACAATATTGTTTAAAACTTTAATATTCTAACATTTAAAGCAATACTTTTTCCGTTACTTAGCTCAAAGTTTATTAAAAGGGTAGTTCCTTGAATCTATCAACGCCCGACCAGAGCTTCACAGCTATTTACTCAGAATTTTGCCTTGCTTAACATTAATATTATAACATTTAAAACAATATTTTTTAACTTTAATATTCCAAAATTTAAATTATTGTGCCTCTTTTAGAATACAGGGCACTGCAAATACGTGTTTTGTAAAATGGTGGTTTTTTAACAGTACCTAAAGGGAGGGTTTTAAAAGTCCGAATACACGAAACATATGTTCTTCAAATATGGTGTCCCAACTTCGCTCATTTTCAGTTGTCGCGGCCGGTCGTCGAACCTACCTACCGCGATAAACAAGGCTTCACTGTATGCGAAACATTCATCAACAGCATGCTGACATATTGATGTCCAAAACAAGGAGATCAAAAAAAAATTATATATATATATATATATATATATACATATCTATATATATAGATGAGAGAGATAGAGAGAGAGAGAGTGAACTACAGAAAGTGATGTCGAGGGAAGCGATCAAATAATATGAATGAATACCTTCAAAGTCATAGCTAATTAAATTCTTTCTCAAGGAGAACCCTCATTCTGTAGCCGCTTTTTGTAGATTTAATAAAAATAGGTAGACATTAACACGAAAAAAAATTTTAAAATAAAACATTTTCACTTAAGACAGATGAGTCGAAAAACGGTAAAAATATTTCATTTTTACAAAACTGAGAGAGAACCATACATAGTTTTTTCTAGGGCTACTCTTTTAGTTGAAATTATCTTAGTCAATGTCGTAGCTTCTTTGCCTCTGATTAATCTAACTCGCGTTTTCTGTCATCAAATATTAGCTCTGAGAATTTCTCTAAAACTGTTAGCTTTAATACATCGCTTCTGGATTTTATTGAAATTTATTACTTTATTAATTTGGCCAATCTTCTGTGATCGTGCATCGAATTGGTTTTACAGTTTTCACAGTTTAGCTGTTAGAACTTCTCTTGTAGCTTCTGCACAGGACCGAATCTCTGAATGTGCCAATATTTACATAACGTTTTTTATTGTCCTCTTTTTGCATTTATTGGACGCAATGTCTTCTATTTGCACATAAGAATAAAATTGTTGTCATTTGTTTCATATACACATGCTGTATTCAAGAGTTCAATTTCATCTTTCTAGTTTGATAAACTATTGCCTAGTGTGAACGAATGTTTTAATTCCATTCGGAAGTTCTATCCATGTGCAAATATCTTCACCTTCATCCTTAACTTATAATCAGGCAATATTATGATTCTGTGCTTCATATTCGGGTTTTCATGCCTTACCTAGGCTGCTTTCCACTCAAATTTCATTTCGATATTCTTCATTGTCATTTCGAGCAATTTTCATATATCCATTTTCCATGAATAACATTTTCAACCTTATTGGATGATTATCTGGCTATTTTAATTCCACTATTGTAAGATTTCTCAATAGCCCTTATATAACAATGCTAATATTTATTCAATATGGGTGATTATGGAAGAATTTTTGTAGAATGTTGGCGTATGTTCCTTTCCTATAAATAACCTTCTCTAAAATACGGAAATAATTTTTCAGTTTTACAACCAAAAATGATAGCTCAACTTCTAATTCGCTTTCTTACGAAAAGTACTATTAATAATCCAACTAAATAGCTAGATTATGAAATGTCTCTGATTCTGATTTCAAATATCAGAAATATCAACATGGAATCTTACATAAAAGGTCAGTTTGGGAGGTATTTTTTCTTAAAGAATTTATATAATATAATTCTGCGAAATGCTTTCGACCGGACCATACATTAGTTAGATACTGTTTTTGCGGAGATATAATATAAATAAAATAGAGTATTAAGTGTCACTCACCTATTAACAAATTAGTTCAAATATGACTAGAAGGATAAAATAAAGACAGCATGAACCGAAAGTATAATCTCGTTCACATTCGTTTCCTGCTTACTTGCAACTCATCAGTAGGAGCTGGTGTTATGCACTTTTCCCATTATTTGTTTTGTCGACGAATGTAGGAAAATTGGACGATACAATCTCCTAAACGAACGTATATTACTACAATAAAGAAGCTAACTTCATATAAAGTCTTCAATTATGCGATTTCAAGCCAACCCACTATATGTATATTATGTATGCCCAGACTGAAAATGGTACCAACACTATGGCTATTGTGTCAGTACCTGATACCAGCGCATTGTTTGACAAGTCGGTACATGGTACCGACACAGTGGACTCAAATGTATGCTAAAGTTCCCCAAACTTGAGAATTACAACGTTTTCTGAACACCTGTTACTCCAGAAAATTCATACACTCTGGCCTTGATCGCTATCAGTTATCGCATTTCGCTGTAATTATGACATCATTCAATTCTATACGTAACACTTAAATATTTCTGCAGCGAACTAATAGATATGCTATTGTGTATTATGTGTTGCTCACCCAATAACATAGAAGTTCAAATACAGCCGGAAGGACAAACCAAACCAGAATGAACGGTACGTATAATTTCAGGTGCACATTCGTTTCGTGCTTACTGGCAACTTATCAGCGTGATCCGATATTACGTCCTTTACCCACTATGTATTTTGGTGAGGAATGTGAAAAAATTGTACGGAAGACTTTATATGAAGTTAACTTCCCTATTCTAGGTTTACACAATTATATAGGAGACTTTACCGTCCAATTTTCATATATTCCTCACCCACATATATAGTGATAAAGGACGTAATACCATCCCCTACTAATGAGTTGCCAGTTAGCACGAAACGAACTTGCACGAAACGAACTTGCATGAGATTATACATTCCGTTCATGCTGTCTTTGTTTTATCCTTTTGGTCATATTTGATTTAATTTGTTACTAGGTGCACAACAACTGATACACAACAGACAATAGTTGTCTCGTTGGGACAATTCAAATTTGTTTTCAAAATTCCTTTCTGGACGTATAGTAGGCAGAGTAAATACATTTATTTAACCTTTCTATAAGTTTTCCGAATATAATTTTACTTCTTTATGTGACTTCCTGTAGCTCAATTATAATAATTTCAAATCACTTTAATACTGCTTGCACTTGAATGCTTTTCTACTTTGATATAACACCTAAACTCTTCAATCTATCAACCTCTGTAAAATTTTATTTATCTATACTAATTTAGAGTGATGTTTTCTTCCGTGTATATTCTAACTAATTTTTATAAATTTATAGTTCTATTACAAAAATTTTGACCTTTTAATTATTTATAAATTCCAATTATTTGCGAGTAATTAGATCCAATTTACGTAGGATATTCATTTTATAGAATAAGGTTTTAAAACACCTTCTACTTGTCTGTAGAGTCTTCGTTTATCTAATAATAAACATCAGGATTATTAATTGGATTATGAATGTGATCATTATAATGTGACAGGCTTATTGGTTCCATGTCTTGAGACATATCACATCGTTAGAGATTGACTCGACTCTCAGACTTATCATTTCATTACTCGGCTTCTAATTTAATTGTTAATTTTCTAACACGTATGTTGCTACATCCGTTAAAGACGAAACGAGTCTATAAGATGAATTGCCTTTGCCATACTCTACAACGCTTAGTTTATACTGACAAGTGTATGTGCATAAAGGGCCAGTTGTTTATATCAAGGTCACAAACTTGATTATTATAATTGTTATCATCGCCCGCACTTTTAATGTTCGTTTAATTATATAAATGTTCCCTTCAATTTCATTTCCTCATGTAGTTCAGTGTCTGCTCTATATGCCATATTAGCTCCAACTAACGAAAAGCTTAACCGAACAATGATTACTTATTATACAACTGAAAATTAATGTGTAATATGCGGAAGGGTATCTCCGAAGTTAGAGCCCCCGATTCCGAAGCAGGTGCGTCCAGGTTCGAGACCTGTACACTGCAAATTCTGAACTGTACGTGATGAGTTCCGAATAAAGAGTTAACCGTTCTACTCGATGAATTGCAGTTTTAACATTGTACTACGCTTAGTGTATCCTCACAAACCTATTTCCATAAAGATCAGGTGTATATATCAAAATTAGCAAACTTGATTATATTATTTGTTAAAGCGTCCCTTGCAAACAATGCTTGTTTAATTATACAAATGTTCGTTTTAATACTCCCTGCCAAATAAGTTTTTGTTGGTTCTTTAATGAGAGATTGGAGTTGGTTAGTTGGAAATTTGTGTCTAAATAGTTGCCGTATAAGCTCCAATTAATGGAAAGAATAACCAAAGAATATTAGTTAGTATATAACTAAGCACCAGATTTCGAAACAGACGAGCACGAGTTCGAGTCCTATCCGCGACAAATTCTGGCCAATACGTGATGAGTTCCCAATCAGGACGAAATCGGTTTACTGGATGAATTCTTTTAATAAAGTTTGCTAGCATGAAGTAAACGCCAATCGCATTTTAATTAGCCAATCGTCGAACGACGTAGAAAAACTGTCGCCAGTCGCTCGCACTAACGAGTTCCGACCTTCCATGATCATCATCATCAGAGTGCGACGGCAAACTGGCTAGGTAGAATCATACCGCATAAATTATACTTGACTGGAAATGTCAGCTGTACAATTTATATGCAGTCACGAACATTAACTGTTTGCAGCTTTCGCTACAAATAAATATATAGTCAATACAATTAAACAATAATTGCGCCGTCGTACTTTAACGATGATCATGGAAGGTCGAAACGTGACAGTGCGTGCGACCGGTGGTAGTTTTGCTTCGTTGTTTGACGACTGGCTAAATACAATGGGATTGGTGTTTATTTCAAGCTTGCAAACTTGATTTAAAGAATTGTTACCACCACCCGCGCAATCAATTATTGTTTTATTGTACAGGATGAATTGCCTTTTGATCAAACAATGTTTGATTTATTATATTAATGTTCAATTCCATACCACTTTACAATGTATCTTTGTGTCTGTTCGTTAATGGAAGTTTGGGGATGGCCATTTGGAACTTTGGGTCAAAATGGATGTCATATAAGCTCTATCTATAGGAAAGACTAACCATGAAACATAAGTTGGTATATCACTAAAAATTATGTGTTGGGTGCGGCCAGGTGGCTGAGTTGTTAATGCAACAGATTCTGAAATGGATGTGTCCAGGTTCTAGATCTGTTCACGAAAAATTCTGGACACTGCGTGATGAGTTCAAAATAAGGACGAAACTGGTATATTGAAGGAATTGTCTATTCAACATTATGCAATGCTTATTTTATATTGAAAAATTAAAGGGTCATATGTTTATATCAGGTTTGCAACCTTGATTAAAATTAACTGTTATCATCGCCAGAACATCCCATGTTCGTCTAATTACATAAATGTTCATTTCAATACCACTTCCCTTCTATAATGGCTAATTGTGGATGGTTAGTTGGAACTCTGGGTCTAAATGAATTTCATATAAGCTTCACATAAAGGAAAGGCTAAAAGAGAAATATTAGTTAGTATATCATTGAAAATTGTGTTTAGTATGTGGCAGACTGGCTCAGTGATTAGAGCAACATATTCCGAAGAAAACGTGCCCAGTTTCGAGCATTAACAGCGGAATATTCTGGCCAGTACATGATGAGTTCTCAATAAGGATGTAAGCGATTTACTGTATGTATTGTCTTTTGAACACTATACAATACTTATTTCATACTGAAAAAAATATTTTCATAAGGGGTCAGGTGTTTATGCCAAGATTGCAACCTTGATTATAGTAATTGTCAGGCTGCTATTGTTCTCTCGGAACTGTTTAATGTATAGAAAAGGATCATGTTCTATTTCTCTTCCTCCAGCTTGATATATTGATCGTCTTTGCTATCCGTTTTAAATGTTTTTGTATGATGTACAGTTTGTGGAATGAATGACAGTCGATCTTTTATATACATTTTTCTAGTGTGAATTGCTGAACTATGTTCTATGGACCTGTTTTTATAGATGATGCATGTATGCAACGTTTATGATTGTAACTATACAGATTATCATGGTAAAACCATTGAACTGAGGGTAACACTCACCATTACATAGAAATTGAACGTTTGCTGTACAGATTGACATATGTTCGTTTGTGTCCTTTACACTAACCGAACAATCTAGGTATTCATTTTGGATTAAATAGCAGAGAATAATTTTTCTCTGCTAATGGAACGTTTAAAAACAGCTCTATAAAATGCTTTGAGACCATTTTTACGATGACAACGTGCTTGTATTTAAAATTTTCGGTAATTCGAAACCTTTTTAAATGTCTATGTGTTTCGGAGGCTTCGTATTGGCTGCAATAGTCATCAAGGGAAATTTGCGGTTAGGTGCTGTGGAGTGATAACCATTGACATTATTGGACGTACTGGTGGAATTCCGTTGAAATGTTTGAGCCTTGAGTACATTTTGCTTACCATATAGCCCTGCAGGATTCGTCCACATCGGTTTTGCCTTATGAATTTCTTCCAAGAGCTTTGTTTGTCTTTTTGAATCGGGAATAGAATTTACGACAGGTTTATCCATTTTTCTGTAAATTTAGTTGATTTTGTTTATATTTTTATTGATTCATCATTCTCTGATGTTTCATATACACTTTTACTTATTATCTAAACTTTCTCACTTAGCTGAATGATACGCATCCCCTGTTAGAATAGCAATTCCAGATTTTTTGCCTGACGTTGAAATTCGTGTAGTACTATCAGATTGTGGAGACCGAGGTTCATCTACATGTCTTGTTTTGAGAATTTGATTTCCTTCGAAGCTCTACCGATATGATTCTATTGCATTCTCTATTTATGAGATACACTACCGGTACAATAGAAGCATTATTATCACATACATTGTTAAAGATTCTTTCGATTTACCAGAAGAATTGCAAAACCAGAACGTAGCCAAATGTTATCAATAGATGTAACATCGCTGTTTTCAAACATTCTATTAGCAAGGATAATGATGAGTTTCTGTGAATTAATCCATAAAAAATACGCATATTTTACAATTAGTGTAAACGTAACAGGAAAACTTATATTGGGCTGCACAGAAAACGTTCAATTTCTATTTAGTGATGGGTACTACCGTCAGATAAATAGTGTTGTCTTAGGAAGTTGTTAACCACCACGCACGGCTGGTGTATCCATGTATCATCGAGAAAAAACTGGCCTACACAATATATTTGAACAATAAAAACTATAAAAATCTATGTATATGATCGTCTGTTCTTCATTCCAAAATTTGGAAATCCTAGAAAACATTTAGAAAAGGTCAACGGAACCAATCGATATATTATGATAACACTAGAGGAAGATAAAGTCAACATGCTTCCTTTTCTCGATATTCAAAGTTTTCGAAAGTATGCTGGCAGTCTGACAGGTTAGAGGCGTCGAAAATCGACATTTATGGGACAATACCTTTATTACAACAGCCGTGTACCAAAATCTTAAAATGCGATCTCGGAAAACAACTCAACCAACCAAAACAGAAAAATATGCTCCAAGCACAAGATTGAGGGGTGGTTAAAAAGTTCGAAGGAGATTTTGCAGCTAAACAATTACCTGGATAAATTTCTTGATTCTTACAAGAGATCTCGGCCAGTTCACTTAACAGAAGACTATAGCAGAAATGTGTACCTGAACCTACCTTTGCGATGATTTCTTCCAACTTCAAGGAGAAACAGCTGTTAGTGTTCACCTAAAACATTACTGTCAAATATATATGCGCAAGTTATTGATCAACTTAATTAGGGCGATCGACAAAACGATCAATTGTTCGAATAAAAGAATATTGCAGGCCAAAAACGTATATTCGATAATTGCGCTTATACTGGAGGTGACGTAAGCAAATATTTGGTTGTTTTCTAACTCTCTCCATGTTTAAATGTTCTGTTTTTTTTAAATTTTCAATATATATATATATATATATATATATATAAATGCGTTCTTTTGTATATGCGTGAGAAGAATATGAGAAAGCAAATTTATTTATGTGATAAATTTTCTTTTTATTTCTGCACATGGTTAGGTGCCATGTCTTTACTATGTAAAAATGTAAATAGTAACTCCTTCGTCCGTAAAAGCGATTCGTATTCAATAGGAACGCTCCAAAGGTTCAGCAGATCTTCAAAGGATTTAAGTACTATGTTGGGACTTAAGTAGTTTAACTTTCTACCATTCTTTGATGTGCTAATAAAGGTGAATATTTATAATAAACTTAAAAGAACAAGTATCCATACATCAATCTATTCTGTAAAAAACGTCTTTTAACATCTTTGTAACATTTCAATATAAATTTGCATGGGTTCGCCGCTGTATTGCCAAAATTGACAAACTGGTTAGTCTAGCTTGAAAATATGACGAAAATATTTAAGCAAAAATGGATTTAATATTTAATATACTTGTGATAAGTGATAGAGAAAATTGTTATAAAAGGAACTAAGCGTGTGTTGGACAAGAAACGAAAACCATCTATTTGAAATTTCATTTTTTAAATGTTACACCGTTTCCCCTTAACTAATTGGAAAATAGAAACCGATTTAATCAGCACTTTTAATACAGCCAATCTAAAAATGTTATATAGGGTAGCGTATTTGAATTTACTGATAATTAAAGATAAATAAATGTAAATTTCGGCCTCATATTCTATGTATCAATATACGTGCATATGTTCTCGATAAACTTACCTTGGCCGATTAATCTGGTGGTTAATAACTAGAGCAAAGGACATTGTTATATAAATGTCTGTTTAAATCGATTGGTAAATACTCATCTGCATTTAATTCTCGCATTCATGTTCACCAGATATTACATTTAAGGCCATTGCCAAATACTATAGAAGAAAGGTTTAAGCATTTCACGAAGCACTGTGAATAATTAATGTTCACCCTGTTTTGTAAAAAAATAAGAGTGCCGTTTCCATGTGCAAAAAGAAAAAAATTCATCGAATACGAAATCCGTTTTTTTCACGTATTCTTCTCAAGTATCTACAAATGAACATCTCTTTATACATAAATTGACAGGAAAAAATGGAATTATTTAAACATGGTGATAAAATTAAATAAAAGAACAACCAATCAATTGCGTGTTTCACCTCCATTTCGAGCTCAATGCCTAAACATCCCTCTTCTGCTTGCATAAATCCAGCTGCAATTTTTTTGCTTCTATTTTATTTCGGCCGTCAATGTATATATAAAGATATATTATTTTGTAAGTACTTGTGAAGATTAGGAGAAATAAACAGTTCTTGTATCTGATAAAACTTATTTTATTTTGCACATGGAAAGTTTACTAAAAATTTTATTAAGGTTCGTCTTCCAAAAGTAAAATAGTGTTCTGGCATTGGTCTATAAATTAACGCAATTCATGAAAATGAAAGGAAGTTCTCCTATTTAACTTTATCACTCAAATTCAACATTCGGCTTTTTTATTTTCTAATATACAAAAGAAGGATTAATTATTGATTTTCATTATCAAATAAGAAACAAATTTTATTATGTACGACAAAACGTTTTATCTTAATTATTTGAAATCATTTATGCATAGGTGCCTGGTGAAATTGACTGGAGCGACTATTGTACTCATATCTGCATATTTTTGGTTATATTCGCCAATGAAATTCAAATAGTTTCTTCTCAACATAATTAGCTATACCTCTTCCATCAAAATCTATTTAAAGATAACTATTTATATGAAAATGTGAAAGTGTTTGACGATATCATCTATTTATATACGATTCACCACATCCGAAGATATTGTCTTCTAATATAATTCATATATTAATGAAAATTTAATGTAAATCAGGTTCAACCATTTATGTTTATGTCCGGAACTAATCCCGATGGAACTGTGGCGAATGCATCAGGTCTTGTTATCGACATTCTCGAAGAATTGGCGGATAAGTTCAAATTTACGTAAGTCTTTTAAAGTTCGTTGAGAAAAGTTGTTTATTTCATTTCTGTCTTAGGCTCCTTATAATTTTCTCCAAATGTACAAAGTGCTCTTATTACAGCTGTCATTTTTTTATTTTAAACTTTTATATAAATTAGTTCGAAATATCATAGATTAGATAATGATAGAAATTATGCACCTTTTAATAATTTTACTTGACTTAAACCTCCTTAAGCCTGAAAATTATCAATAAATGCATGTTGATATGGGCCGACTATAGAATATTTGTGGAATTCTAGCGCAAATGAGAGTCTATCCATTCAAAATATCTTACAATAGTTTTAATGTGAACTTCAGTCAATTCTTACTGTTGATGTGAAATGGAAATGCCACAGTTGACACAGGAAACCAAAAATATCTTTAGACATGAAAAACAGCGCATTTTGATAGCTTTTAAATATGCTGCTTAAAAATGAAGTTTGTGGTTAATAAAAATGGAAATTCACCACCAATCCACCTGGTCTACGCAGTAAGGTGCCTTGTTTCGATTAATTATCACTTTAAAATAAATTTAAATCGGATCACGTCCGTTTTCCACAAAGTAAATTTCAAATTGGCGTATCTAAGTTAAAAATTGCTTCTTTTCTAAAGGTGTTATTGAGCACTTGATTAAGTTAATTGTTAAAATGGGAATTCAAACGAAACAGTTGAGCGTTGAAAGATAAAATTTTATTTATCTGGCAACTTCACTTAGAAAGACGCTGTATTTAACAGAACAAATAAGAAGGCGAAAATGGTTTTAAATTGCAAATTCATTATAACTCTACTGTGTATGTTATATAAGTCAATGCAAATAAATAGCCGCTAATTTCGAAATAAAATATAATTTATCAATATGCTCGCGTCAGTAGTCTATTAACTTCTGTAAGTTAATCAACGAATAGCATTCAAAAACTTCGTAAGGAAAATGCGTATAATATATTAAATGGCGAATTCATGTTCGCAACTACGCATACAATTATTGAATCTTTGCACCTACGTGCAATTTATATAATTTTGATTAAATTTAGTAAGGTAAAAATCAGAAAAGTGTTGTCATTTTTATGAGAAATTGCGGATTCCAAATAAATAAAGACACTTTTCAAACTTCTAATTCATGTTAGGAAGTTGAATTCGAATTGTATTTGATGTAATGTGCTCAATTTATTGGATGCTCGCCCATGCTGCATTCACATCCCGTTTCAATTTTTATATTTATTCCGGTTTCAAAATATGTATAAATCTGTTCATATCTCGATACTTGGTAAGAATTTCCAAACGTAAAATTTCATTATTTTCACATATTTTACTTCTTTCACAAAACGAACAGTTTATTGATGACGATTATTATTATTATTATTATTATTATTATTATTATTATTATTATTATTATTATTATTATTATTATTATTATTATTATTATTATTATTATTATTATTATTATTATTATTATTATTATTATTATTATTATTACTATTTAAATTAATATAATAAAAATAATAATTATTATTTAAAATAACATTATTATTCTTCTTCTTCTTCTTCTTCTTTTCTTCTTCTTCTTCTTCTTCTTCTTCTTCTTCTTCTTATTATTATTATTATTATTATTATTATTATTATTATTATTATTATTATTATTACTATTTTTGCTAAAATATTGTGTAACGAATGACCTGAAACTTATTGTGCGAAGTAAGGTTTTTCCCGTCCACTGTCTATATTTTTACACGCAATATTTCTTGCCTTTCTTCTGTGTCCTTTTGTGATTGATAAGTTCATGAAATTTGAACGCGTGTTGAATTTCGTTTCAAGAACTTCATTTATAACTACTGGCATATCTTATAACATTCAATAGGTAAGTGAGCCTCATGTATTTGTGTGTGCGTGGGCCTATAACTGTAAAGTATCAAATTAAATATAAATGCATGCGTATATGTACTCATCCAAGTGAAATAACATTGATCTCATAACAACAACTGACGCTTCACTAGGTCAGCTTACGAAATGTCTGCGCGCGTGTGTGCATTTAAAACTGTAATGTATTCAGTTTAATATCATTACATGCAAGTTTAGGTTCATCTAAGTGAAACTATTATGATTAACCACAATCTCGCTTTGCACGTGTCAGACTAATTGTTTTAATCTTATTTATTTCAATGAGGCATTTATGGGTGACATCACTGGTTAGGGCAAAGTCACAAACTCCTGCTGGAGAAAAACATATAGATATTAACACAATAACCATAATTAAGGTAGGATGTTTATATAGATAAAGTTCGGAATGGGAAATGTCGAGAATTGCCGAATAAAGGAAATAAAATAGTACTATTGTATAGAAAAAATTGATATTTGACGAAAAGAAACATTAATAAACATTACATCCTATAAAGGAATCATATTAGTAGATATCTTGGGATAATTAATAATAAAGAATAAATTGATGTAATAACCGTGAAATTATTTATAAATTGGTATTTTTTCGCAACCTACAGTTTAATATTGTTTCATTGTTCATACATTTTAATGGAGCGAGGTTCCGATTCTGATACTGTGTTGCAAATCGCGCCTAGTGATTTTCGTACAACTGATTCCTATCTCTCGATTTTTTTCATTAGATTCCGTAAAATATCTTGTTGATCAATTGCGAACACGTATTGCTAGGCGTTGATTGCCATTCTAGTTAACTGTGTGTACCATCTCCACAAGATGACAAGGAAGATCAGATATTTCCACATATCAATATTTGTGTACTGCTCTGTGTTCTATCAGACTTGATGTAGTTGTCAAAATAAAGTAAAAATCTTCAATAACTGAATATAAATTCCTAGTTTTTATTTGCGAGAGATCAACAAGTACAATAATTTATGGCCAAATCAAAAGCTAAATAAGCATTTTATGAAATAGTGCGTGTTTAATTAAAGCCAATAAATTTTACAAAACAATAATCATGAAGTCTATCACTCAGTCAGCTACGTATCTGAACTTCTATGCTTCGATTTTGCCTGACGGTTACTCTGTATTACTTTTAATCAAGTTTTCGATCTTGACATAAACGCCTGACTCATTATGTACATACATTTGTCAGTATAAACTACGCATTGTATAGTGTTGAAAAGGCAATTCATCTAGAAGACCGTTTTCGTCCTTATAGGGAACTTATCACGTACTGCCCAGAATTTTCCGCGGACAGGGCGCGAATCAGATCCCGTCTGCTTCGGAATCTAGTGCTCTAACCATTGAGCCATCCTACCGCAAATAATTTTCGTTATATACTAACTGATGTAGCTCGGTCAGCTTTTCATTTAGGCAAATCTCATATGGCATCCGTTTAGACCCAAAGCTCCATCTAACCACCCCCAATCTGTTAGTATAAAACGTAAACAACACTACATGTGGAAGGGGTATTTAAATGACCATTTAGATAATTAAAATAACATTGTTTGCGCGAGTGGTGATAACAATTACTTAATAATTTTTGCAATCTTGATATAAACATCTGACCCCTAATGCCCAAACTCAATATTGTTACACTACTACACCTTTCTCCTCATCGGCATGAAAAGCTGATACGCCGTAATGTGTAACTAGAACTAAACCACAACTCAACTCCGTTGACCATCCTGATTAGTTATGAATAATCAGTGTGTTGCTAATTTCTTCTCAATAGATTTCATCTTCCAATTATTTGTGCATGTCTATTATCTTCACCGGCGCGTATCGAATCCCAATAAAAATCATTATGTTGGCACTGAATTTCTCCTCGAACAAGTCATCACCTTCATTGGCTTCATCCGCCGTGTAAACAAATATAAATCACCGATATCGACCACCAGGTTGGTGGTACAGTTCTTCCCTCTCAACATAGATCAACATTCTGTTAATATCGGATTGACGTTTGATTAACCACCGCGAGCAAATTTACCAATACCCACCACCAGGGTGGGGTTGCGTCTCCTTTTATTAGATTTATCTATTTAACACAATGCATAACGGTTTATTACCTTCTCTTATATTTAATACCATCAACCGGGTTTTCACTCTACGAAGACACAACATTTGGCAGACGGTTATTTGCTTCGTCAACACATAAGCTTTACAAATAACAAAAATAGTGATTTTGAAGAATCCCTTTCAACAGAGCGTCATCAAATAAACGCAGACAGAGGGATAACTGCTGCGACATTATTGCTAAATGCCATAGCTGTCGCCCACAGAAATCCTAACTTGGTCCCTTTTTCAGGTATCAGTACAATAATTCATTAGCTCTAAAAAATGAGACATCAATCAACAAGCAAACGAAATATATGCTAATAAGAAAATAGAAATAGGCAATTTACCTAACAGTTGGCGTTTAATTAATTCCGATGCTTTTTACATGGAAATAATCAACAAGACTGTCATTCAGCCTGTTAGGCACCTGAACTACCACACACCAATTTGTCTAGACAGTCAGTATAGTGCATTACTACGTTTAACATACTTCAAATTTTGTTTAAATTTACTTTGGACATGCATAAGCGTTTATACTTTTACTTTAAGTGGATATCCATTAGCACGGTATTTTTTTGAAATGTACCTAATTCAATCTTGCTATGTTTTGTATATTAGCCTGATGCTTTCAACTGTGATTGATTTTAAAATTCTAAGCTTCATCATATACGGATGATTTTAATTGAGACTAAGGATATCCGGATATGTGCCCTTCGTATAAACATAGCTTTCATATTATGCACTATTTTTAATTCTTTGTCACCAAGAAATGGTAATTTACCACGTGAATCCTTTCATTCACAGATTTGAGTTTTATCACCCAACTGACAATGTTTACGAAATCCCCATTGTAATCCTTTGTATGATTTCAATTAATTAAAATGCCATTAAAGACGTATACAAACAATTTTGGCTTTATTTGTGTATTATCTAAGAATTTTTTTGTATCTAATGCGTAAATATATTTTATACCAAACCGACAAATTTTTGTCTATAAAAACACCTATAATTTCCTTTTCTTTCCTCCCTTAAATTTAAGTAAGTTGATGTCATGCATATGTTCATCATTTTGTTAATGTGGTAAATCGCCATTTTCTTTCTTCTTACATTAACGCGTGATCAACAAGGAGACATCGAAAACTCTCCATTACTTTGAATGCTTCCATGTTACATTTTCAGAGCAAAGCCTGGAAAAATATTATTTTCGCTCAATTTAAACTCATTGAAAATCTCAACCAAATGTGAGATATTTTTTATTGTTCTATGAAATAGGAAATTGGACATTTTACATGCCGAGGAGTGACAGAAACTAATAATAATTCTCATAAGATTAACTGATTGATGTATCATTTCTACATCATATGTTTTGGGCGCGACTGTATTACATTGAATGAGATTTGCAAAGGTCTTGATCCAATTCTTCAATTGCAATTATATTACTAATAATAAATTACACTTCTCCTTGAATCTTGTCATGGAAGTCTATTTATTTTTGTGTATCCCTCTGTATCATCTATTTGTTTATAAATCTTAATGTAATTATCAGACCGACTCATCAGAACAGTTACATCTCCATTGTTTGCTTCCAATCATATGCTATTGCTTGGTAATAACTCCATTCTGTGTCTTTGTCCTTATAATTGAATTTATATTTCTGAACTTCTTGTATTTAAACAATCGTGACTGTCTAATGACGCACGCTTATCCAGTGAACCATCAGTATTTTTTATGTGACCACGGTAATTTAGCATTGATTACCGGATATATGCAGGTAAGTTTATTTAACTGAATGCGTTACAATCATAGAGATGGAGGCACACACACGTAACGCAGAAGTGTCTTATGATAAATCAATGTTTGTCATTAGGTATGCCAGCAAGTATAAATTTAGTCTTTCAAACAAAATTAAACACATGTTTTATGTCTTGCCAATTTGGTGGTTTTATACGTTTAATGACCCAAGAAATGTAGAGAAATTTTCAGAGCAAAACTCTGGATGGTGGACGCGAAAATCTTTTTTCGGACAACTAGGACTATCTGTATATAAAATAAATTGTTTGTCGCGCAAAACATTTATTCTATGTATTACTTAATGCAAATAATGCGCTTTTCAATCGACTTCTTTTACGTTATTGAGAAATATACGGGTTGAGATTTCACGACGAACGGATTTTGTGTCATTCACATACTGGACGATGTATTTGTCAACAGTATAGATTATGCATATTTGTATTTGAGCATAGGTAAGACTTTTCCGCCACACGTAATTAATTTTACATGATTATCGCATGCGTTCTTGAATGTGTGCGAGTTATTTGTTAATTACACATGCATTTTAATAAATGGGCGTATCTCGCACACGGGTGAACATAAATGTGTCAACGTAAATTAACAGGCGATCATTTCATTAAGACCACAGTTATTATCTCGGAAATGTACTTGCTAAAGAATGAAGCGTTATTCCAATTAGCCTAGTTGACGATTTGCAAGAATCAAGTTTAACAGAGGAACAAATAGCGAAAGCGAGCGAATTATAATAAAGGCAATTATTAATAGAGAAATTGTAGTAAAAAATGAACGCAAAAATAGATATTAATTATTTACATAAAAGAAATTTGTGCGTATGAGAAAGAATTCATAATTATAACGAAGAAGAGAATATTTGAGACAATTGTTGTTTGCGCGCTGGTGACAACATTTCTTTAAATTAATTTCCCATGGCCTAAATAAACACCAATAATAATGTAGCCAATCAGTCACCCGACTTACACAAATTACCGTAGGCCCCACGCACTAACACGTTTCGACATATCATGCTCGTTATCAGCGCATGATGGCAATCTGACTAACGATGGTCAAGCAACTATATAAATATATGATACGAAAAACCAGGTATACAGCTTCCAGACTTGGTAAACCGACATACTTCTTACTCAGCAATTGTGTATTAGGTGTTGCGCACCTAGTAAAAAAATTAGTTCCAATTTATCCAGAAGGATAAACGAAAGGCAGCATGAACGGTACGTATAATCTTGTGCACACACACGCTTCGTGCTTAACGCACGAGATTACACTTTCCGTTCACGTTGTCTTCCGTTTATCCTTATGGTCATATTTTAACTAATTTACTAGGCGCGCAACATTTAATAAACACTTTCATATATATTAGATCTCCGCCATAAACATTATCTAACAGTTATTTAAATTTAATTTGACGGTAAATGTCGGTTACGTAATTTCTATGTTTTTTATCATCCAAATTAACAACTCTGTTTAAACAGTTAAATACTGTATGTTGCGGAGAACTAATATATATGCAAGTATGTATTAGGTGTTGCGAACCTAGTAACAAATTAGTTCAGTTGTGACCAGAAGGATAAACCAGAGGCAGCATGAACGGAAAGTATAATCTCATGCACATTCGTTTCGTGCTTACAGGCGACTCATCAGTAGGAGCCGGTATTACGCCCTTTAACCACTATATACTTTGGTCCAGAATGTGGAATAATAGGACGATACAATCTCCTAGACGAATGTGTAAACCTGCAATAGTGAAGCCAACATCGTATAGTCTACGACAATGCGACTTCAACGCTAACTCACACTATATAATATATATACCGAGTCTGTAAAGGATACTAACACTATGGCTATTGTGTTAGTAACCGATACCAACATTATTGTACCGAAAAGGTACACGGTACTAACACTATGGTTTCCGAGTCGGAACATGGTACCAATATGATTGATATCAATTTATGCTATAGTTCACCGAAATTGAGAATTACAACAATTTCTGAACACCTGTTACTCCAGTAAATCCATACACCCTGGCCTTGATCGATATCAGTTATCACATTTCGCGGTAAGCATGACATCATTCAATTCAATATATAACAGTTAAATACTGTTTGTTGCGGAGAACTAATATATATGCAAGTATGTATTAGGTGTTGCGAACCTAGTAACAAATTAGTTCAGTTGTGACCAGAAGGATAAACCAAAGGCAGCATGAACGGAAAGTATAATCTCATGCACATTCGTTTCGTGCTTACTGGCGACTCATCAGTAGGAGCCGGTATTACGCCCTTTAACCACTATATATTTTGGTCCAGAATGTGGGATAATAGGACGATACAATCTCCTAGACGAATGTGTAAACCTGCAATAGTGAAGCCAACATCGTATAATCTACGACAATGCGACTTCAACTAATTTGTTACTAGGTTCGCAACACCTTATTCTGTTTTAAATTGGTGCTTTGTTATTAACAGTTTTCTCTTTCTAATCATAAGAATGCTAAATTTTCTTTATCTTACGTATACACACTTAATTAAATGTATATATACTAGTTGGACGTATAAATTTTTAAAAAATTCAGTGTATAGCGATATTTTCGGATGTGTGACTATATATATATATATGTCAATGTTTTTTACTTAAAATTAAGCTAAGCGAAGGAAGTATGGATGGAAAATCTGGCAGTTCTACTTATAATATTATGTCGAATTAATGTATGAAACGATTAATATCTGATATTTTGAGGTTTCCTTACAATTTAGCTAACTTTTATAGTATAAGTCATTTCCCTAGGAAGAGAGATGGAAATGACATTCGAAATGTCAAAGAAACAAATTTAACCATAATTGATTGCGCGGGTGGTGGTAACATGTCTTTAAATCAAGTTAGCGAGTTTGAAGTAAACACCAATCCCATTCTATTTAACCAGTCGTCGAACAACATAACAAAACTACCGCCGGCGCAATGCACTGACGCGTTTCGACCTTCCATGATCATCATCAGAGTACGACGGCAAACTGACTATCAAGGATCGAAACCGCATTGAATATATATATATATATATATATATATATATATATATATATATATATATATATATATATATATATATACTATCATCGACTTTGTCGCCGTTGTGTTTGCAGTTTATCTGTTTAACAATATTTTTCTTTTTAGTGTCTCTCGCCGTCGTTAATGCCGCCATTCCATTGTATAAATGCATTATAATTAACTATCCATTTGTACTAACTAATAGTTTCTGAGTCCGAAAGCAGCACTAATACCCATTGAAAACGAGTTTCCTTTTGGAAATAGAAAAACATCGGAGTTCCTTGATTACCAACAAAATACTGCTTCAATATCCGCGCAATCTGTGATTGCTTAATTTCATGAATTTTAGACGCGTAGCGAAAACTACAATAATGGTATGCTCGTGATTGTGTGGACATTTTTTAGCCGCACGTTTAGTCAAGTAAAATGCATACACGACTTTTAGGGTTTAGAGTCGAATATCTGATTCTCCAAACGTTCTTTATTAATTACAGTTTTATCCTCGTTAGTAAATTTCACATCGAATAGTAATAATGATCATAGAAGGATTTGGCACGTCAATACGTCTGATAAACGCAAGGTTTGCTGCTTTTTAACTTATTCGATATAATTGAATTTGTGTTTATCTCAAGCTAGCATTTATTACTTAAAAAATTGAAATATGTGATAAAATATTTACTTTCTTTACAATAAACTGTTGCTAAATCCTATTGCGTCCAGTAAGCCAGTGTAAGTAATTCAGGTAAGCATGTAGCCGTTTGTGTCCACCTATATTGGATGGGCCATGCACTCGGATATCGTCCATGTATATTCTCAGTGTATCATCTAGACGAGACTTAATTATGCCTAATTCTGCAATTAAATTGTCATTTGAGCAGTCAGTCCTTGAAGCAACGTTTCTGACCCATCAGAAGCCATTTGTAAATGTGCCACACATGTTTTATTTTTACTCAATTATATATATTAGTTTGCTCGCATAACGAGCACCGATTTAATAAAACAAATTTTAAAATATTAATAAATTTGTGTTCACTTCGGCTCGAAGTCTGTTTTCATCATTCAGATGACTGCTTCATCCTTATACGGGCGCTTCTGCGAGGACTTTCTGTTGAAATAATGCCCACCCTAGATAAGACCCTTTGTTCGTTCTTTATCTTAAAGGTGGCTATTGCCACATAGCACTTTGCTAATAACGGACCGTGAACCTCTAAATTAACTGTTGGTTCTAGTCAATAGCTCAATTCACGCAAGAGAATACAGATTTAAAAAAATATCATTGCAAGGTTAATTTTAAAGGTAGATAGCCAGTTTTATATACGCACATTTTGAAATAACGTCGGAATAATTAAGTCATACAATATGGAGATTTTAATGGATATTTTAGGGGGAGAGTCGAATTAAACAACTACAAATCCATTCCTGTGCTGCCGGTCAATTTTGAATGCAATTTTGTGATATAAGAGAACATTTAAACACTATTTTACTTTTCTTTCCGTGTTTTAGCTATAGTCTCGTGACCCCACCAGACAAACAAACTGGATACCTCAATTCTTCAGGGATATGGACCGGAATGATTGGTCAAGTTTATAGAAAGGTGAAACGTCTGTGGTTGGGTAAAATTTTCTGTCAGTTGGAAGTATTTAACTTTTCTCATAAACCTATTATTTTACCTGTTATAACTATGTAAATTTATTTGTATTTTAAAATTAGTTAAGACTATTATAATTGAGAGACAAATTCCTGATTTTTAATACATTTAAATACAAATTGCAGATCGATCTTTATTAATAAATTTGCCCTCAAGCTCATATGATGATCGTGTAAGTTTGAAACATGCCAGTACTTGCGACTGAAAGAATTTTAGCTGATCTGCAACCGATTAATTATAATTTGGTCTTTTGTGTATCTTAAGTCTGCAATTGATAGATTATGGTTTTTGCATCTAATTCTGTTCTTCGAAATAGTTTTCCATCATTTTCCAAAATAATTTTTTTCATCTTTTGCATGATATTCCCGTCAATCCTGCTTGTTTTATTGTTTGAATATTTTAAAATCTAGGCTGATTTCTTTTTGATTTTGATATAAATTAAATTAATTTATTTAATATTTCTCGCTTTGAGCTAATATAGTACCCTGATTTTGTTGTATGATGTATGGTAATCTAAGCGATGGCGCGTTCCTATTGAGACAGGAAAATGACCGTCTAAATAGATAAATACACCGAACGAATAAATGTACAGTACAGAACATACATTATTACATCCTTGTTCCAAATGTCAAGACACGATGTTTGGTACGTGATTTACCTTTGAGAATAACACAAATATTTTCAATGGAATTTCAATGCCGAAATTGGTTGGTGTTCCAGACAAATTTATAGATAGCGTGCATAAAGTATAAAAAATACTGAAATCCAATGAATTCTCAGCCAAGGAAAAGACTATGCCTGCCGTTTACCTTTGAAAAGGGACGCGCCATTCGGTTTATTGAATAGATGAATTAAAAAGGCACTGGCTATTCGGATATCTAAAGCAAAACTTAAATTTGGTTTTCCGACAAAATGCTTCCAAAAATGCATTTGAACGATAAATTCATAGTGATTGAACAGTCAAATATTGCAGTAGCCGTTCAGTGCGCTACACAGATCGATCTAGCCGATTTTTAAAGAAGCGAATCTACGAGTTTTTCGATTAGACATAGTTAATAAAGAGGAGAATTTCTCAGACATAGCAGAGCACACTGTTTATACCAATCACAATACCAACATTGGCGGTTTTACATTATTGTCTAATACAAAGCACGAAAAGCGATTACGCATTGAAGAAGCTGTCAATTACATCATCTTCGTATCTCCGCCAAATGTTCAAAAGATGTTTGTACATTAATTTAATTTAATTTAGTGAGTTGCACGTGTGCATGTACATGCACGTGTTCCTCTGCGTGTGTGTGTGTGTGCTTGTTTCTCACTTTGCGATCGTTCTTTTATAATTTATGTACATAATCCAAAATAATCCCCTTGCCGTTGCAAAGTTTACTTTATAAAGCACCAGATATTAAAGTGGAATTGAGTTCTGGTGACAAGTAAATCTACATTTTTAACAGTTATATAGACCTACCTATATACAAAATTTATTTTTCGATGTAAAATAATAAGGCTGAAAAAGGGTAAAACTTGTAAAACAACGCTAAATCAATATTTATATATTTTAAAATTATCTATGCAAATATAAATATCAAATTTTATTTTCTACACATTTTGTCAATAAGGAGGTTGATTTCGCCATCGGTCCAATTACAATAACGGCTAATCGAGCAGCTGCAATCACGTTCATGGAATCTTTCATGGAAGATGGAATGGGAATTTTAGTGCACAGACCAGGACAAGTCAATCGGTTATTTCGAATTTTAGCTCCATTTAACTGGACGACATGGTTGGCAATCACCTTGTGTTTGCCTTTCTCCAGCTTCATGGTTTATGTCGTGAGCAAAATCAGTCCAATTTCCGCGTGGAACTTGGGTATAGCGGGAGCTGTTTACGATGAAGTTTCTTTCATCGAGAACTTTTGGTCACTTACAGGAGGCTTTTTAATGCAAGGTGAGTTATTGTTATTTACTTGGAATTTGCACGCTCTTAATGATCAGCAATTCGAATTTTTTAATCTAGAAGCATAACATTTTAAAGCGACCTAGCCAGCAATAAGGAAAAAAGTGCTTTAGCTGTGAAGTACACGTGTCATTAGGCTAAGTTTACAGTCTCAACAATTGCGCGCTTAAGTTTAATCCTCGAAAGTAAAATCAATTTTGGATTTGTATTAATTATCGATATGTCCGAGCATCTGGTTTGTTTTGAAAATTTGTTGAAGGAGTAAATTTTTGTTTTTATTATAAGTAAATTCATGTTGAACAAAAACAAATATGACATAAAAGAAAGCATACTCATTAGGTATTGTATAACTAGTAGCAAATTAATTTACAGAGGCCCAATATTATATGCCCAAGTCAGCATAAAAGTATAGCCTTATCTGCACATTAACATCGTGCTTATTGACAACTCACTAGTTGGTGTCTGCACCCGGCCAAAAGCCCACAGTATATATGGTCATGAAATGTGTGTTTGTTTGACAGTATAGCCTCCTATACTTGTTTGTATTCAAGCATTAATGAAGTCACTTCACACGAAATTCTCGATAATGGGAATTGAAAACCAGAACACTGTACATAATATGTATCGAACCAGTAAATTGTACCAATGTCATCGTTTTGCTGATTAGCTAAATTACACTAAAATTGGCAATAACAACCTATTCTGAACACCTTCCATCCGAGTAAAGCCACATATTATGACCAAGATCGAAAACAGTTTTCGAATTTCCTCTTCGTCATGGCACCATTAATTGAAATTATTGTTTCGCACAACTAATATACATACAAGTATTTATCAGGTATTGCGTACTATGTAATAAGTTATTTAAAACTTACCACATGGATATACCAAAGTTAGCATGTGCATCGCCAGAATATATGGCTTTTCTGGATTAGCACATGACCAAAGTAGTTGGTATTTTTAATTTTGATGAAATTGAGTCTACCGAAAAATAATGAAGTTGATTCGGTGTACAGGCTCTATATACAATTTATATACTCATTTTTTATACATACGTAAAAACTATTGAATTGTTGCAAGGTTCCACATTAAGTTACCAACTATATAGTGGGTATGCTGCGAAGTGCAATGACTAAGTATGAAACGCTTAAGTTCATGGATTTATGGCTTTTGTTTATACAGATTTTAGAATAATTTCTGGTCTTATTTAAACTTTTTTGTTGCTAGGTTCGCGATAATTCGTACGTTATATATATATATATATATATATATATATATATATATATTATATATATATATATATATATTAGATGCCTATTTGTTTCCCAAATACAGAATTACACCGTCGACATTTTAAGGAAACTGTTCTTTTTCTGAGAGGTCATGCTCAAAATTTTGTTTAATATATTACAACTCTTGTCTAACACATTGTGTTAGGCTCCTGTATGTAATGCATAATTTTGATTTCATAATCCTCATCGAAATTGATCAAAAGCGCGTAAGTCTCACACTTAAACGGAAAAAGGTGAACAAGTTTCAGTTACATCTCATCTAGCTACTTGGAAAACGTTTCTATTTTAGTAGGGTTAAATCAAGCAAAATGCCAAACTTTTTAAAATTATTACTAATCTTTGCTGACTAACTGTTCAATGTCGCATATCAATGAGAAAGAATTTAATTCCAATAAAAAGGATAATAAGAAACTAACAAGAATTTAAAAAAATCCTACAAACAGAAAGAGGAATTAATTAAGAAGTGGTTTGGAAATAAAATACCGAAACTGAACCAATCAGATCTTTACTTAAGATTAAGGGTATTTACAAGCAAGGTGATATTGAATATAATATGGCTTCTTTGTTGTTTTACTATGGAACATATTAACACGTCTATGCCTAATTTACCTTGTCAAAAAAATAAAAGACTATAAGAGATAAGACGTGTTTACTATAAATCTGCAACCAGAACGCATCTAAGCACGACTTAAGGCCATCACGCGCAAAATCTTTAACTTAAACTTATGATGAGCAAATGGCCTAGTTTTATAATACCGAAAGACATTTTGGTCAGCATAAGTTAACTTGGAAAAGATAAATATTTCTCCTTAGCGTTATATGCTAATCTAACGATGAATGATGAAATTGCACCCTACTTAGAATACCTAATTTGTGACGGATCAAACGCGAGGTAGAGAGACAGTTTAGCTTGTTTAACAAGAAACTCATTTTAATAGATACACAAATATGTTTCCAAACGTCACAATTGTATATTTATGGTTATTAACGTATATGGCGAAATTCATCTAAAACACAAGGACATAATACACGTTGACCTGCGTGTTTTCAACTCTAAATGTCTCATCTGCATTAATTTTAAGTGGGATAATTTCTTTGCACCATAAACAGCGAAGTGTGGAGAAGGATAATCCCACTTTCATATTTTACAGATCCATCTCGTTACTAATGTTGCCTGAGTTATTTATTTATTTACACGCTGAGGAAATCTGTCTACTTTTTCAAATTCTTCATCTTAAAACCACAAATATGAATAAGAAAATAATATATTCTCTGAATTCAAGATTCACCTGTATGAACTTTGACTTTAACTTTTCAATCATATGAAAGAGTACCCTTCATAATGGAGCATATAAAGAACGCTGAAAAAATGGAGAAATGTAATATCATTTATGGAAACCACTGCTAGTGGTAAAATTGTGAGATACCTCATTATATACTCTAACGCGACAAGATTTTTTTTCGTAATCAGTTTGTAAAATATTTGAACATTTTGCAGGCCTACCTACTTTTGATGAAATATTCAGTAGTTGATTGTAATCTACTGAGTCAAATGCACGCACACGATCTAGAAAATCAGCTATTACGTGTCGGTGATATACGTTTCGCAGTATAAGTTACTGCTTTAGCATAAAAATATATATACGAACTCGCCCTGTTTGGAATCCAGCCTATAACTCTCTTATATCTGGTACGCATTGAGCGCAAATAATAAACGCTGATTCAACTTAAGTGTCCCAAAGGTGACAGAAAAAGGATTCTAACGCAAAAGAAATAGAAAGGACACTGACGATGCTTCAACTGAAACGAATTTCTCCACAATAATAACAAATAGGCTTTGTGTGGCAGTTCTGTTGTTTTAAGAGTAACGAGTTATATAATTTTACAAAAAAAAAGAAATGGATTTTAAGCAAATGATTTGTCACTTTAATCATATCCTCTCACTCTATCTTATCCCGCAAATATATTCTTTACTTGGTTCTAATTATGACGAGAATAATGTTCTTTCATATGAAAGAACAATTAAATCTATTTTTATATACTTATCTGTGCAGTTTTCCTAGTTCATATTCACTATGTGTCACAATATCTTATTATTTAAATCTTCATGTATTTGTAGTTGCTGAAAGTTATGAATATTCTAGGATTATACCTGGACTTCAATTGTCGTTAAATTGACTTTGATGTATCAGTGACTTCGCAGACAAAGTAAGAACGTATGTATAATAAGTAATTGTGACACGGCTGAAGAAGTGACCGTAACGAGTTGTAACGTCATTGAAGAAATATGTATATCAAATGGTTAATCTTTGCAGACATCAAAGGCATTTAAAGTAAATGGTTTAACATACAGTAGATGCTGTTAGTTGCAGCATCCTTAATCCGCAGCTAAATGAAAAAAAGAAATTTGTACTTTAATTAAACCTTAAATGGTGGATTATTGGCGAGCACGCATGTGTGTCTGAGCATGTACGTCCCCTGATTCATATTCTTTCTTATTTAATAAATTGGTTTAATTAAGCATATTTTGTGTTTCGAAAAATTAGTAAACATACTGCAGATTTTTATTTTATTTATTTCAATAATTCACTCTTTTATTAAGGCAATTTGTGTCATATTTTATTTTTAGCATAAATTCAAGTGTGAAACGAAATATATTTTTTTATATTGAGTAATGGTACAAAGTTACCTGTTTAATATATCTCAAATGAACTAGACAACATTGAGATGTGGGTAGTAAATCAAATTAAAATGGTGATGTTGGGTTGATTCAAACGTCCATTGCACGAACGCGTAGACCGACTGGGTAGTCTACGGTTATTGCTCATGGGATAACCAAAACATAAAGCAGTAATGTATCACGTATTGACTATCGATTAGGTCCATGCAAGAAGGAATGTTTATAATGAACAATTGTCCATGTTATTTTCTAATTAATAGGCATCACGCAAGCATTAAGTGCATTTGTAAGAGTAAATTGTCTATATTGACAAAAGCTAAAAATGCCCGTGATTTCTTAACAATGCAATGAAAATTTTGAATAGTAAATTTTTAACTGTAAGAAATGTAAAAATCAATGAACCAAAATTATTGCTAAAGTTCTTTGGAATACTACTTCTTTTTCGATGTTAATATTTGCATACAGGTTTTAGTGATAGATTGCTTGAGTTAATGTAGACCAATTGATTCATTTCTCACTTTCGTTAACCGATACTGTCTTTACAAATAATAGAATGGTTTTCAGAGAATAGTCATTGAAAAAACTATTCCAGGCGACTCTTTGTTCATAATATCCAAAAAAAATTTTTTCCAATATGGCGTTATTTAATAAATAAATGTGAAAATCATATTCTTATCAAAAGTTATATTAGTATAATTATTTTTTTAAACAATTATTAAGAATTTTCCATGTGCTAAAGTAAAGTAAATAAAGTAAATAAAACGTACTGTATTTAACTAATCGTCGAACAAGATAGCAAATCTGCCGTCAGTCTCACGTACTGACGTGTTCCAACCTTCCATGATCATCATCAGAGTACGACAGCAAACTAACTAGCAAGTATCAAACTGCAATACTTACATATGGAAAGGAAAATTTGATATGCGTATATCGTACTTGACTGGAAATGTATGCTGCACAATATCCTTGCAGTTACAAACAATAACTGTTTGCTGCTTTCGCCACTTCTACATGTGTAATACAAATAAACAATAATTGATAAAGCGTTTGGTGATAAGATTGCAAAATGATGTGATTACAAAAATCGAAAATTATTTTCACAACGAATAGTCTAAAGTTATTAAAATAATAAATTTCATTATATAGTGTGTTAAAATAAAAGAATTGTCTTGAAAGGAATTCTAAAATTGCCTACTGAAAGAAGGATTATAATAATATTTAATAGAAGTGCTTTTTTCAAGTAAAGCCTTATTAAGGAACCTAAGTTTATAGACACAGTAAAATACAAGTAATAAATGATGAAATAAAAAGATAATTTTAAAATTAATTAATAGCTAGTTAATTAATCACCAAAAATCCATCTATACGTTGATGGCAATTTGAAGTTCTTATTCTCTTGCGTTAGAAAGTTTTCGATTTTGAGTTGTCCAAACGTCGCTTCCTTTGGTTATTTAGTGCTCGATAGAAAATCAAGGTTATTTAATTTTGCACGGCTGTTTCATTTTATTACGTCATTTCTCGATTTAATTTCAATCGATTCTGTAATTTTTATTATTATGTGACCAGGCAACGAAGATTAGATAGTATTTCGTTTCCAGTAGTTAGTACGCCTGACGTTGAAGCCTTCGGAATTGGGGAACGAATCAGCTCCCAGCCAACATGAGGACGAACTGAACGCGTACATGGAAATGGCGATCAAGGGAATCTTTACGAAATTGTTAGTGCAAACCTACCACCCATGAACGAATCCCGTGGGTACTCTAAATGTGATGATCGCACTGCGCAAATCAATAAAAAAATGGCTCAATATATAGCCAGTCAACAAAGTTTAGACTGTACCCCAATTCCGCTGGTTAGTACGAATGATGTGGAAGCCTTCGGAGTGAGAGGACAAAGCAGCACTCAGCCACCACGAAGACAATGTCAATGCGTAATTTTAATTTTAGATCAATCGGATCTTTGCAGAACTGATAGTGCAAATCTACTATCCACGATTGAAAAGCGGGGATACTTTAAACAGTAAAATTAACTTCAAATAGGAAAAGAAGGATAAACAAAAGTCAGCATGAGCGAAAGGCTTAATCTCAAGTGAACTTGCGTTTCCTGTTTATTTGTCACTCATCAGTAGGAGCCCGTAATAATCCCTATCATCAGTATATATTTAGTCAAGGAATGTGGGACAATTGGATAGTTCAATCCCATATACCAATGTGTACACAATAAGTAGTGGAGTTAACTTTATATAAAGTCTTCGACAGTGCGAGTAAAAAGCCAACTCCATAATTATAATATATATTGAGACTGTATATGGTAAAAAAACAATGGCTGCTAAACCAGCAGTTTTTACCAACACAATGGTTGCCGAGTTGGTGCATGGTACCAACAAAATGGATCTTTAGGTATATTAGGCATCACCAAAATTCAGATTTACAATTACTTCTAAATATATATTACTACAGCAAAACCTTACACATTGGCCTTGATCGATATAAATAATAACATTCTGCTGTATTCATGGCATCAATTTAATTAAATATATAATAGTTATATTCTGTTTGTTGCAGGGGACTGATATATATATATATATATATATATATATATATATATATATATATATATATATATAAATGCAATTTTGTATTAGGTGTTGAAAACCCAGTAAATATTAATTCAAATAGGACCAAAAAGGATAAACTAAAGTCAGTTGGAATGGGCAATCTCATGGGAGATCGTACAGTTTAATTCATTTTCATCGAAAATTTCAGGAAAATATCTTACATATATGTAAGAATAATATTCTCAGTCTGTGACATAGGTATTTTATATTTTGGAGAGTGTTGGGCTATACTCAAAGGACTACCTGGTTGATACACCTTTACTAAAACATAAACTCTAGGCACAAATGCATCTCTTTGTGTGGGGGTGTTGCGAAGTGCTTGATCCAAATGACCCATACTAATTATATAGTTGGTGAATGATTTAACATTTCCTTGTGAATTAAACAAAAATCATAAGTTGGCGAGCTTGGATTTTATGTCAATGTGCACCAAAAACCAGTACACAAAACACTAGAATATTCTCAACACTTCCCGGTTGATTACGCCGTTATATTAGTAGAAAGTAAAAAAGCGATGCGAAACTACATAGAGTTGATGAACAAATGCATGAATTCTTTTACTCTTTATTTAGAAAGCAATTTTATAAGAAATTTAGACGTATTCCAATCGGACAACGATTTTTAGATATGACATTCCTAAAATCCAAAACTGCTTGTACGATTCTTGGAGGATATATTCGTTATTTTGAATCTTGATGAAGGTGAAATAAAAATTTTTTTTAAACTTAGCTATTCAAATGTGAAAAATTAAATTTACCATTAAAACAAATCATGTTCTGAATTATTATTTCTGAATGTCAAATTAATTAGAAATTATACAAAATTATAATGTAATATTTATTAGAAAGATCTTTATCTAGTTATCGCAATTAATTTCTGGTCCAAATATCTCATTAAAATGAAAATCTGTGCCTTGAAACAGATAGCAATTAGAATCTTGAAACTAACTGATACAAAAAATAGGAAGTTTGAATTAGGTATACTGCGGAATATATTCAGTGCTAATGGGTAACCTCTCAAGTTCATAGAAGAAAGTATGATTTGCGTCTTAAGTAAGTTTTATCATAATCGGAAATACATTAATTTAGATAAAAAAGGATTGTTCTACAAAACGGTAGCTTCAAAATACAATATACAAGGTATTTTAAAACAGACTTTTACTCTATACAATAAACTTACCAAACAAAAGAAGCAAACTGAACAGTTAGACAAATTCCCTGTAACGTATGTAACCTCATATATGTGGGTTAAAATATGCGCAATATTGAGGTAAGAAAAAGATAATATAGAACCACATGCAAATATAAAGGACATACAATTAATTGGGATGGGTTTAGACGTATATAAATTAGTGTTCGTAATTGATCGATAAGATTGATTTAATAATTCATCAAAATTTAATCGAGAAGTGTCGTAATGAATGAAGCCGACGTAGAAAAAACCTCAATTTATATTTGAAATACAGCACTAAATAATGTTAGGAAGTTAAGGTTGAACGAATTTGAGTTTGGAACAGCAAGATGGTAAGAAAGTGAGATCACTATTGATTTGTACATACTTTCTTCATTTTATTTTATAGTATCTATTACCTTAGGTCCCTTATGAAGTGTAAAAATTTGATAAACCTTTAATGTAAGGAACAACTTCAATTATTATTACAATCTTCCTTTCAGTGGGCAATTTACGAATTAATGTCATAACCATTCTTTTTATTTTAACTTATTATTTTACTAACTTTTGATTACTTACCGTGAAACGTATTTGCTACTTTTGTATTCATATTACTTTTCCCTCTTTATAACCTGTATGTCACTCGTAAATATGCCATTTCATAAGTTGCGTGTTAAAAAATAGATCTGACGTGTGAAAATAGGAACTGACATGAATCACTTTAATTTAACTTATATTAACGCACAGGTGCATTTAATTATTTGTAACTGATTAATTCTCAATCCTAAACATATACACACAAAAATGCATGGCCTACGCTCTTCTAATGAATCGTCTGTCGGTGTTATTAGATTACTGCAATTTCGCTTTTGTGGGTGTACCCGTGCAGTCAAATGTATACACACGCTTATCTAATGAAACGTCAGTTATGATTAATAGATCTACCCGCAAGCTTTGGTGAAGCAATTTGAACTATATTTACGAATTGACTTAATACTAATCAAATTACTGGTAAGATGAGCTTGCTGTTGATGAAGGCTTTCTAAACGGGAAGCCGATTAAAGTTGCTTTAAATACGCTTTTGCGCAAAATCAGAACAATGCGAATTAAAATAATCTATGTTGCACAAGAAAAATATTAGTTTAATGCATTATACATAGTTTAAACCTTAAATGCGGTCCAAGATTTAAAGTCTGAATAGCCACATTACTAGCTTAGTGACTTCCAGTAATAAGCAGGCGTACTGAAACTTCAATATTTTTCATATATATATATATATATATATATGTATATATATATATATATTTATATATATATATATATATATATATATATATATATATATAATAAATAATCAATCATTGATTGCGCAGGTGATGGTGTAACTCACACCATATAATATATATACCAAGTCTGTGGAATACTAACACTATAGCTGTGTGTTAGTAACCGATCCTAACATGTGTACCGAAAATTTCTCGGTACTACACTATTGTTTCCGAGTCAGAAATTGGTACCAATATGATTGATATCAATACAATTTAACAATAATTGTTTGCGCGAGTGGTGGTAACAATTCTTTAAATCAAGTTTGCGAGCTTGAAGTAAACACCAATCCCATTGTATTTAACCAGTCGTCGAACAAAATAAAAAAACTACCGTCAGTCGCAACGCACTTGTTACCAGCACCCACGCAATCAATTATTGTTTAATTTTATTGTCTATATTTAGGTGTGGCGAAAGCTACAAACAGCTAATATTCGCCACTGCATAGAAATTGTGCAGCCGACATTTCCAGTCAAGTTCAATTTATGCAAGGCTACTAAAGGTGAGAGCCGCATATCTAAATTTTCTTTACATACATATATTCAATGCGGTTTGATTTTCGCTAGTAAGTTTGCCGTCGTACTCTGATGATGATCATCGAAGTTCGAAACGCATCTGTGCGTTGCGACTGGTGGTAGTATTGTTATGTTGTTCGACGAATGGTTAAATACAATGGGATTGGTGTTTATTTCAAGCTCGCAAACTTGACATAAAGAATCTTTTTTATATTCGATGACGTAATGTAGGGAGGAGGGTTTTATTCGCAAATTACAATGCTATATCAGGATAAAGTTAGGTTGTTTTATAAAGAGCAGGTTTTTATAGTTACTTATAATCAAGGTTTAGATCTTGATAGGAACACCTGACCCCTTATGTACATAAATTTGTCAGTATAAACTAAATATTGAATTGTGTGGAGAAGGCAACTCATCCTGTAGACTGGTTTCGTCCTTATCAGGAACTCACTACGTACTGTCCAGAATTTGCCGCGGACAGGGCTCGAACCTGAGCACGGTTGCTTCGGAATCTGCTGCTCTAACCACTGCGCCACGCTGCTATGCTATTAGACATATATTTAGTCAAGACCAATTTTTTCGAACTTTCCCGAATTTCATCGCATTGTGTATTGTTCCATTCTGTGTTTACAATACGATAATCTGACACGTAAGTTTGTTTTGTTCACTTCTATATTTGACAAATTCTGCGTTAGCTTTTGGAAAATTTTATGACCACTTCTAATGAATTGAATACAAGGAGTGTGCATTTGTAGTGTGTTCTTGCCTAAGCAAACTAACTTTTTGCAAGGACACGATGTCTTTAACTTGACAGCTACTATTTTATTTGCCTATAAACTTGAATAACTTTTCATGCTTTAGGTCATGAATTCTATCCAAACTCACACTCTGCACGCATAATTCTCAGTTTTTGGTGGATATTTGTTGTGATTGTTCAATCGTCCTATCAAGCTGATCTTACAGCATTTTTGTCTACAAGAATTTTTGAGAAAACAGCAAACAGTCTTGAAGAGCTAGCTGACAGTAGCGATTTGAAACCGTTAGTGAAGCTTGGGACAAACGCGTATGCCATGCTACGGGTAAGTGATTTTACCTAAAAAGACACATAAGTTACTCTAATTTCACCTATGCAAGCTAACTGAGTGCAATATAGGGATATATTGAGCAGGAATGCTGTGTCCCAACATGTGGACTTCACTAGACAAAAGGAAATGTATTAAACTATTTTATTTTCGAATCAAATAATGACCTGAAAAACCTTGCCTTAAGAAATATATCCTGAACACTTTAGGTGACGCAAAACAATCTCGAAGGGCTTCTATTTTGAAAAAGCTATTTCACCTTATAAATACATTTCTTTTCAATATTATTTTCTTCAAGTTGTGGCGGGTGGCTTACCTAATCCTGTCCCGGTTTCAGAGGCAACATCTAGTTCTATTATTTTCAGATGCCAAATATGAGTTAGTGCGACAACTTAAAAGAACTTCTAACAGTTTGGCTGGCTAGTTTTACTCATATGTAGCCATAAAAATGGCTTATTGAACAAAACTAATTTGACTATTACAGCTAGTTCGAGGATACCATGGCAGAGATATTTACTTTGGCAAAATAAAATGACCAATTTAGCTAAAAATTTAAACCACCATTGTTTTCTTAAATGAGTATTATTTGTAAAAAAAAATATTGTAATAATTTCAGGAACATAGTTTTTAAAAATTTATTTGTGCACTTTTTTGTCAGCTCATATTTGGTTTGTGCTTTTTTTTTAATTTTTTCGTGAAATTGATGTACCTTCTCCCATTGTCTTTGGTTGCTTACTTCCATTTTATATACACCTTAAAAAATAACCTCGATTTTACGAATATAATGTAAAATATTTATGTCTTGATTTTATTGCTCAAACATACTAAAAAGATGAGGAAAATTTGATTAAATTATCCCGTTTGGCGTAATAAATCTCGTTCTAGTTTAGTTTATTTCACTGTAACGTGCATTAATGTGCACTTATTTCCGTGTCATAGTTTGATAGATACACATTTTGATAACATTGCATGTTGAACTAACATAAAATGACATTAAGTGTCAGATTGAAGTGGTTACGGGCTTAGTCTAATAGATAATGATAGCTCATCAAATTAAAAAATACATCCTGATTGTCATAGACCAGAAGATGGTCACCAAACTGAAATAAAACTACCGCCAGCCGCAACGCACTGACTCGACATTGATGAGATTCTTATTTGGAAACTGGTCAGGAGCATCTACATATAAACGAAAAATTCAGGACTCAGGTTAATCGAACTACTTACTTTCAATTAAGCAGTTATCGCATAAATGATTTTATCTTCTCTGCACTCCAATCAAAACTACCGCCAAGTTTAAGAACAGACGCCTTGGTCATGATCAAAACAAGAAAGAACTCTAACGGGATCAAACCACAGTAAATATCGATCGGATTTTGGAGTAAATGTCAGAAGTTTAGCGCAAATTATGGCGCACGTTGTATTAAAGGAAAATCTTTGTATTACGATGTAATTTTTGTCACAATATATGCCAGTTAACTTGCAATATGCATGATTTAATGTGTTATTTTTTGTAGTTCAGTCTTTTATTAATTTTATATGCGTGCTTTTTATCTCCTCATAACAATAAATGCGCTAGTCTAGAAATTTTTAAAGTTATTCTTCAAGCGTGTGCTACTGTTTTCCAATAATGGCTAGTGAATCGATAAGGTAAGCTGGTTTAGTTTGATTGAATTGTTCGGTGGTCTTGTACGTTTCATGCGTTAAATAATTAATGCTGTTGTCGCATAACCCAGTCTTCGCTAATAGGATGTGAAAACTTGTAATTGTCATGCAATATGTTCAGATTATTAACATAATTTTCGTAAACAATTTCACATCGTGCAAAGGAGAGCATTTAGTTTGATCGTAAGGTCTGCCTGATAACATTCACAACAGGTCTTCGCATAAAATACCACATTATTAAATAGATCTTTGAGTTTTTCCTGGTTATTAAATAATTTTAATATGCTCAGATACATTCTGTGGTGTTTAATTTTAAATACGCATACACTTTTTTTGTTGTTATATTATTAATCTTTTTGTCATTTCAGTTGATGAAATGATGGGTAGTTTTTTCACTTATGTTAGCTAATCTCCATTTGTAGCAAAAGAACTTGGCGGAGTGATCTTCATTGCTTGCGTATAATTGTTGTAGTTAATTCGGTTGTCGCTCGCCATTTAGACAGAATCCAATTGAAATTTTTGGTTCCTTGACGAAATATCATTTATGAAACGGCCACAGCTCTTGTTAAAGAAGTTAATGAATCTATAATTTTGTTCAAGTAGTCCATAGGCATAGTTTGCTAATTTGTTTCATTTCTAACTTCAAATGCCGTATCACTTTATTTATAATTTACGCGCAAAAGTGAATTTATTTCAATGCAGATTCAAATCGGTTATGGCCAAACATAATCATTCGATATCTTTACCGTATAACATTGATGCATTTTTGAAGAATCATATGGAGCACACCTAAATTAACAACAATGCTTAAAATAATATTTTCAAGGACGCTGATCCGTCAAGTTTGTATGGGCGTCTTTACGCGAAAATGGACAAAGATTTTGTGGTTTTGACAACTCCGGATGCTGTCAATGCAATTCTATCTCAAAAAGGCTACGCCTACATATCGGATAGTAGTCAGTTGCGGTATGCCGCTGTTCAAGATTGCGAAAATCTTCTCCTTGCCGACGAGTACTTTAGTGTAGCATCTTTTGGATTTCCGGTTCAAGAAGGTGCTGAATATTTGGAAGCATTCAACACACAGTGAGTTAAATTGCGCAATTTTAGTGTTACCTTAGTTTTAATTGTATTAAATGTAGAGTATACACTTAATTAATTGAGTTAATCCATGGACTTCTAGAGGACTTTAGCTGTCATGTTCAGAACAATTCTGAAAAGTGCTCTATTTTTACAGATTAAATTTAATCTTATGTCCGCCAGTAACTGTGTATCAGACACTGATATCCGTTTTGCTTCACAAATCAAAATCGCAAAATTCTGTAGTTTCACGGCAAATGCATTTTTCGTTCAACTAACTTACTTTATTCGTCCGATCCTTTCAGTATTTCATCCACCATGGCTTCAATTCCTCAACCGATAAATGAATTTCGGCAATATAAGATAATTGCTCTGCTAAACTGCCGTTCTTAATAAACGAAAAGTTGAATTCCCGGTGAAATAGCTTTATTTGTGAATTTTAAAGGTCATCACTAATTCGTAATGTTATATATAGCCCTTTGTTGACAAACTTCAAGGTAATGCTTATTATGAATTTTATTAAGGCTCGCATTTCAAAAGTAACATTTATTATTCTGTAACGAAATCTTAACTTGTATTGAACTATTTTAGCTACTCAAAAGTGTTCCTCTTAGAAATGAACATAATGCTCTTTTGAGAAGTTATAAATTTGCACAATAATGTCGCGTCATGTCTAGTTTGTTCATTATTTATTGAATCTTTAAATTTAATGACGTTATTTGATACGTTAGCACATAAGAAACAACAAAATCAAAACTACGTCTAGCTAAATTTCTACACGCCCCTCTCTTTTTGAACTAGGAGGCTTTGTATAGCTATACCCAGACCATAGCAAAAGCTAACACTTCTAATTTATTGGAATGAACCCGGATTGATAGTTGTCATTAAGTATAACCGTGTCACTAATGATGCACTCTGCAGCAAAACCGATTTACCTGCTGAAGGCATCTTTCGTTCTTCTGACATCGTGGATCGATGAATTTCTCATATACGGTTTATTGGTTTCGCAGTCCAAAACGCAGAATTTAAAACACTATAAGCCAGTTTTTTCCCCAGTTTATATGATATTGAAAGCAATTACGGGTTCTAGCGTCCCCGCGCACTCGTGCATTAAACATAAAAGTTTAACTTACATATCCCATTTGGCCAAAATTTTTCTTTCATAAGGCCACGTTCCTTAGAATAGTCCTAGTTACCAACACTGGATTGTGATTTGTCGCCATTTTTCCTCATGAGAATATCTGTCGCATCTGTCTCACGTGTAGCAATTCTTGATCGAGTAATTGCAGCAAAAATATTACCCGCGGTGGTAGCAGTATCAATGATTTTTATGATCTGTTCATCGTTGTTTTGGTGCAATATAATTTATAAATCCATTATTATTCTGTGGACCTGTCTTTCAAATCTGACTTCTATCCCTACTCTTGTTTCGCCATCTGATTGTGGAGTTGGCTGCGTATGAGTTATAAAAACTTCCAACCATTCTATTGAAACAAATGACAGGTCAAATTTTAACTCTAAAGCATTATTAAAAATTGAGAGAAAGTAACGCGATTGCGTTCTAGTTTAATTTCTCCCTTCAATAAAAAATATCACGGCAACAATTACCATCGTCTTAGGAAAATTAGACGCCTTTTGAATTCTTTTACTAGATAAAAATGTTCTTCAACGAAATGCACATAAGTCAATTTTTGAAAAGTTCAAATTGATAATATAATTACGTGTAATATTTTTTTTTCATAATTTTTTTAGTATATTTATAAATAAAATAGAATTTTAGAACCAATGTACACATATTTTTAATGATAAACAGTGCTAAATCTAGCTGCTTTGCTAAAATAATATTTTAATAAAAAAAATATTTCTAGCTCGATCTCAAAAAGTATAATTCGCTTTATGTAAACTATTACTTGTCATAGCATACGTACTTTTTGCTAAAATAATAACTTCTTACTATATATTCCTCGCTGTATATATCCAGCATTTTAGAGGACTAAAATTTAATATTCGTTTGCACAATTCTGACTAAATTATAGGGTAAGATATGTGTGTAGCCTTCCCATTTACTGTGTCGATAACGTTATTATTTGCTGTTAATTTATGCTATTTTATTATCAGGAAAAGTGACGTAATTAAGTGTGGCGTCTGTTCTATTCGAATGCATATATATTTATGCATAAAGCGCGGGTTTGCACAGATCGTCTTAAAAAAATGTTAAATCTTATATTTAAATGCGTTTCCTGCTTACTGCGACTTCTTCAGACAATGCCAATATTACGCTCTAAATCCGTTATGTATTAACAAGAATTAATGGTAGATCACCGTATTTTTATTCAATCAGTAGGAGAGTCGACCTCATGTAAAATTTCCGCGATGCGACTTCAATGACGATTTACCAAATATAATATATGCCATAACTGCGAAGGATAGCACCACCATGGTTTTTGAAATAGACCATATTTCGCCACAGTAGAGAATAAAAATCATTTAGACCAACTGTTATTTTAGCAGTGCCTTCTACTCCTGCCACATTCGACATTAATTATACCATTTCTGCTTTATTTTAACATGTAAAATTGCATCATCTTGGTCGCGGAAACCTAATACTTTTGTTAATGAATTGCAGACCAAGTGAGAACGAAGTTCACATAGGACCAAGTATATACTCCAATGCCACCATGGAAAAATGTTTACTCCTATTGGTATAAACATTTTCTTACTATAATCAAGGTTGCGATCTTGATATACACACCTGACCCATTAAGTATATACATTTGCCAATATAAACTCAGTATTGGATAGTGTAGAAAAGACAAGTCACCCAGTAGGCCAGTTTCGTCCTTATTTTGAACTCTTCACGCAATGTACAGAATTTGCCCCTGAGCCACCCTTCCGTACACTACACACAATTTTCAGTTATATACTAATTAACGTAACTTGGTTATTCTTTATTCTTTTAGGTGGAGCTCATATGGCATCCATTTAGCACCGAAGTTCAAAATAACCCTCCAAAATTTGTCATTACTGAACAGACACCACACTACATGGGGAAGTGGTATTGAAATGATCATTTACATAACCAACCAATGTTCGTTTAATTATTCATTTTCTGTCTACTGGAGCGTTACTGGGGCCGGTTTTACGCCTCAAATATGATATATATAGCTGGTACTCTCGTTAAGTACAAAATAGTTAGTTCAGTTTTCTAGATGTATTTTCAATAAACAATCGATAAAGTTAACTTCAAATAGATTCATACGTACTGAAATTGGAAATCTGTAGTACAGATCTAATAACATTTTAAATGTTCTCATGAGCATAAAGAACATTCAGATTACCTGCTAATTGAAGAGAATAATCATAAACTAGCCTTGTTCCCCATGAGTCATTTAATTTTTACAGAAAGCACGACCTCATTTCATTGAAAAACACGTTACAAAATCCCAATTACAGAACATTATAGTACCTCAAACAGTAATGTCGTAATGAAGCTGTTTAAAGACGTAAACATGTAGTGATAATGCAGGCAGTGGTAACAATTATTTAAATCAATTTTGCGAACTTCAAGTAAACAACAATCCCATTGTATTTAACCAGTCGTCGTACAACTTAACTAAACGACTACCAGTCGCACGCACGGACGCGTTTCGATCTCCCATGATCATTATCAGAGTACGACCCCAAACTGACTAGCAAGGATCAATCCGCATGGCATATATATGGAAAACAAAATTAGACATGCGGTCATCACCTCTAATAGTCTTGCATACATTATAGTTGACTGTAAATGTCTGCTGCACAATTTCTATGCAGTCACGAACATAAACTGTTTGCACCTTTCGCCACATATACATATATAAGCAATACAGTTAAACAAGAATTGATCGCGCGAGCGGTGGTGGCAATTCTTTAAATCCAGTTTGCGAGGTTCAAGTAAACACCAATTCCATTGTAACCAGTCGGCGAACAACATATCAAAACTACTACTAGTCGCAGGCACTGACGCGAGACTACTAGAGGCGAGAGCCGTATATTTTATTTTGTTTTCCATATATATGCAAGGCGGATTGATCCTTGCTAGTCAGTTTGCCGTTTTACTCTGTTGATGAACATGGAAGGTCTAAACGCGTCAGTGCGTGCGAATGGTTTTCGTTTTTAATCTTGTTTGGCGACTGGTTAAATACAATGGGATTGACGTTTACTTCCAGCTCGCAAACTTGATTTAAAGAATTGTTACCATCGCCCGCGCAATCAAATCTTGTATAATTTTATTGCCTACATAGTTATTTGTGACGAAAGCTGCAATCAGTTAATGTTCGTGACTGCATAGGAATTTTGCAGCCGACATTTCCAGTCAAGTTCAATGTATGCAAGACTGCTAGAGGTGAGAGCCGCTTATCCAATCTTGTATTCCATATATATGCAATGCGGATTGATACTCGCTAGTCTTTTTCCTTCGTACTCTGATGATGATCATGGAAGGTCGAAACGCGTCAGTACGTGCGACTGGTGGTAGTTTTGCTATGCTGTTCGACGACTGGTTAAACACAATGGGATTGGTGTTTTCTTCAAGCTCGCAAACTTGATTTAAAGGATTATTTAAAAAACGTGCTTTTTATTTGAGTGAAGTGTTGGTATAATTATTTTAAAATTTTTTTTGATGTAATGAAAAACTGACTAACAGTGATGTTAAAAACAGCTAGAAGTAATATGTAGACTAAACGTTTATAGAGTGTGTTTTATGAAACAATGTTGTTTTGCTACACTTCTTGTCTAAATTGATGCACTACTACATACGTGGTAGAATTACGATAAGAACACTTATTTTTGTGTTCAAGGATATTGAATTCACCTTCACCATATCCTTTCGAGATATTTCAATTTTCATCGCTGATTATCTTTTTCAGTCAACAAGTAATTAAACCAAATGGGGATAAATCTAATTCCAGTGATCAGTTTACATTAAAGGGCACCATATCTGCTTATGAATGTCTGGTCTCATAATATTTACCGATGTTTTACAATATATACATGAGTCGCGTTTATATTTAAGCATTCATTTAAAGATTGTGATACGCACGTGTACATCAAACTAGGTGAAACTACAGTGATTGACTTCTAAATTCCTTTAGCAAGTATGTATTAGGTTTTGCGAACCTAGTAACAAATTAATTCAGTTGTGACTAGAAGGATAAACCAAAGGCAGCATGAACGGAAAGTATAATCTCATTCACATTCGTTTCGTGCTTGCTGGCGACTCATCAGTAGGAGCCGGTATTACGCCCTTTAACCACTATATATTTGGTAGAAGAATGTGGAATAATAGGAATAATATTCCACATTCTTCTACAAAATATATAGTGGTTAAAGGGCGTAATACCGGCTCCTACTGATGAGTCGCCAGTAAGCACGAAACGAATGTGCATGAGATTATACTTTCCGTTCATGCTGCCTTTGGTTTATCCTTCTGGTCACAACTGAACTAATGTGTTACTAGGTTCGCAAAACCTAATACATACTTGCATATATATTAGTTCTTCGCAACAAACAGTATTTAACTGTACTATATTCCTTCAGCAAGTTTCAGACTAAACGATATGGTTAGGTGTGTATGTGTGTATAACGAATTTATTGACCATATCGATAATATAAATATTCGCATGTTAATTTATGCTATTTATTGCCATATAAAATCACTCAATTAATAATATATATGGCATTCGACATCGAGTATTAAAATAATAGGAGCGAAAAGGTGGTCAGTAAATTTACCAACCTTGATCAGCCGAACAAGAATTGAATACATTTGCAACATCATCTCGCGCGAAATAAACATCTCTCGTGCATTCATGTATGCTATCTCTTTCCTCATACACGTAAAAATATTTAATTTTGCTTATTTGCAGAAAAATTATTCTTGGTTTTTTCTGCTACAGTGCGAGGAGGTCACAAATTCTTTCCGAGGACTGCTTAGCTTCTTGCCATTTTTCTGTGGTGTCACCTTATATAAACTAAATACATATTTGTAAGAGATCAAAAATATAAAGTAGTTTATATATTACATGATGCGGAGTATTTATATAAATGCTATTTTGTATTATGTATTGTGTAACTAATAAAAATGAGTTCAAATGGTAACGGAAGCTTCCATTAATTTCAGCACGAACGTGAGACACATTTATATGTGTACACGAGTTTCCGGCTTACCGGTGACTCATCACTAGGAGCAACAACTACACCGTAAACACACTATATAATTTGTCTCGAAATGTGGGACAGGTGGAGGGTAATATCTCCTATACGATAGGGCATTCAAGCAATCATGAAGTTTATTTCACATAAAGTCTTTGTCAATGCAGGTTAAAGCAAACCCACTCCTTATATTATATTACGAGTGTATAAAGGGTATGAAAAATATGGGTCTGCTAATATCGAACCTTTATGAGGTTCCATCACAATACAACCAAATTGAGACTTACAACTATTTCTTGACACATGTAGCTGCTGCAAATCTATGCGCTCTGGAGTCGACCGTGTTCATTTATCACAATTTACGTTAATCATGACGCCATTGAACAAAATTTACAATACTTATATATAGTTTGTTGTGGAGAGTTAATGTATATATGTAAATTTGTATTTGTAATGATGTACCTAGAAACAAATTAATTCAAATAGGACCATAAGAACGAACCAAAATCAATATGAACGTAAGGTATAATTTTATGTAAACTCGCGTTTCATGCTTACTGGAGATTCATTAGTAGGAGGCGGTAATACGCCATATATCCATTATATATTTGGTCAAATAATGTAGGACATTTGGATTGCGTCGTTTTCGATGCGATTGTGTATTCAAGCCGTAACGAAGTTAACTTCGTATAAAGTTTTCTTGAATGCGAATTCAGAAGTAATTTACAATATGGTATATATATATCGAGGCAATACATGGTTCCAAATAAATGTATCTCAAATTACGGAGCTTGTAAATGTTATCAACTTATTCGTTTTCAAAATACCCAGATTTAGAATGGTACCAAAATAATGGTTGCTAAAATACCGAGCCTGTATCGGGTACCAAAACAATGGTTTTGAAGATATGATAATACAACTAAAATTGAGACTTACAACTATTTATGATCACCGGTCATTCCAGCCAATCAATATTCTCTGGCCTTGATCGACAACAATTATCAGATTTATAATTAATTATGACATCATTTAATAAAATGTATAGAAGTTATATCTTGCATGTTGCGGGGAACTAGTATATATATAAATATATATATATATATATATATATATATATATATATATATATATATATATATATATAAGATTGTATACGATATTGCTTACCTAGAAAAAAATTATTTTAAATAGGACCAAAAAGGTATACCAATATCAGGGCGAACGGAATATATAATTTCATGTTCAGATGCGTTTCGTAATTACTGGCAACTCATCCTTAGGAGCCGGTATTACACTCTATACCCACTATACATTTGGCCAAGGAATGTTGGACAGGTGAACAGTACAATCTCTTATACGAATGTGTAAACCTTCAGTAGTGAAGCTAACTTCATATAAAATCTTCGACAATGCGATTTCAAAACCAATTCAATGCATAAAGTATATATACCAAGCCTGTATATGGTACCAAAATAATGGATATCTGGATAGGCTAAATTGCACAAAAATTGACAATTAATACTTTTGTTATTTCAGCAGACCCATTAACGCTGGCCTTGTTTAACATCAGTTATCACATGTTGCGTTAATCATGATGTCAATCAATGAAATATGTAATATGTTATACATGTTATCGTTGAGAACTAAAATATTTATAAATGTGTATTATGTATTGCAAACCTATTAGCAAATTAGATTTCAAAAAAACTGGAATGATAAGCCAGAGACAGCATATTCGGAAGGTAGATTCTCGCTTACACATACATTTCGCGCTTAAAAGCGGCTCATTAATACGTGCCGGTACCATACTCTAAACCCACCATAGATTTGGTCAAGAAATTTGTGCATATGCATTGCACGATCGTCTATGCGATTGTGTATTCGAGCTGTAATGGAGTTAACTTCGTATAAATTCTTCGACAATGCGACGTCAAAACAAACGCATAATGTAGAACATATACTGAGCTTTTAAATTGTAACAGCACATTGTTTTCGAGATAGGCTTAATCTCGCCAAAATTAAGAAGTACAAACATTTTGAACGCCTGTTACAACAGAGCATCTTTTCAGTCTGCATCGATTTTCATTTATCAAATACGTGATAATCTTGACGCTATTCAAGTAACAATATAATGGTTAGACATTCTTTTCTGCGTATACATAATATGTATGTCATAGTGTATTTTTCAGGAAATATCTAGTGGAAAATTATTTTAAACGTATCGGGGTCATATACCGAAATTGGCATGGACGTAAGAAATAATCTCACGTTCGCGAACGTTTCGTGCTTACTGCTGGCACATGATCTCCACTTACCTGTTATGATCGTTATATATTTAATTGATTAACACGAAATGCGATTATCGCTGTAGATCAGGGCCAGTGTGTATGAATTTGCTGGAGTAAAATGTTTTCATAGTTAGCTGTAGTTCACAATATGAGTAAAATTTAGCCTGTCTGGAAAACCATTTTTTTCTTTCTATTTACAGACTCGTTGCATATTATCTATAGTAAACTAGATTTGAAATCGCATTGCCGATAACTTGCTATGAAGTTAACTCTATTACTGTTTGAATACACATTCGTATAGCAGATTTGCTCGTCAAACTGTCCTACATTTTTAAATATAGGACGTAGTACCGGCTCCTATTTATATGTTGCTTTTTTTGTACGAGACGCGTGTGTATATGTCATTGGTTTCTCATTTTTGCTGAATGGAATATACGTCTTGTCCTATATAAACTAAATTGCTTTTAGATAAGCAATGCCTAATACAAAATTGTATGCCCATTAGTTCTCTGCAATGATGATTATTTCTCTGTTATATATTCAATTTTATGATATCATGGTTTCCGTAACATCTGTTACCTAATGCTAATCAAGGCTGTATTGCATTGATTTTTTTGAGTAAAATGTGTTAACAATAGATTGTCATTCTGAAATTTGGTGAAAGTTCGTCTATTTCGAATAAAATTCTGTTGGCTTAAAAAGCAAGACCGGTATTTGAATAAAAACTGTATTGGTACCCTGTACATTCTTCGCATCGCGAAAACCATTGGTTGGTTACCATTTGAGTGCTGGGGGCTTATAATTTACAGCGAGTTGCTGTGAATTCCTTTTGTCAATGAAATTGTGTGTAATCAATTCTAATAGTGCTTGAATACACGTTCGTATAGGAGATTGCACTGTCAAATATTCACTATTTCTGGATCAAATGTACGCTATGTATAGAGTGATAAATTGCTTCCTAATGATGAGTCACCAGTAAATATGAAGCGAAAATGTGCATAAGCTGATAATTTTGTTCATGCTGATTGGTAAATTCTTCTAATCCTATATTAAATAATTTTCGAATTGGCACACAATGCCTTATATGAAAACACATTTATGCTGCTTCTCCACAATATAAAATATATAACTATGAAATAGGTATATGAGTGACGCCAGAATTACCACAAAATGTCATAACTGATGTTTATTGAGGCTAGAATGTGTGGATTTGATGGTGTATCATGTTTTCGGAAGTAGCTATAATTCTCGATTTTTGGTGAATTAAGCCTATCTTGAAAAAGGGTTTTGTTGGTACCCTGTACTGGCTCGGCATCTCGAGATCCATTTTAATGTTACACTTTTCAAGTTCAGTTTATATTATACATAGCGAGTTGTCTTGACTTCCTTTTACGACGGCAGTAGGCGTAATTATCTTCATTGCTGTCTGAATAAATTTACGTATAGGAGATTGTACAGTGTATCTATCGCAACTTTCTTCAACAACAACGTGGTGTATGTCAGACTTACTGCAGATCCTACAATTGGATGCCACTAAATATGAACGCATGTGCAAATGAAAAAATACTGTTCTCTCACGTTGTCTTTTGTAAAGCCTTCTTTTCGTAACTGAACTAAATTTTAATAGGTATGGAATAATTTTTACGCATTTGCATTTTATTTTTAAACACAGAAGAATCCAACCAAAAATTAATGATTGAATTATTATAATCAAGGTTGCGATCTTGATATAAACACCTCCCCTCTTTTGTTCATAAATTTTCCAGTATGAACTAAACATTGTATAGTGTTGAAATGGCAATTTATTTAACAGACCGGTTTCGTCCTTATTGAGAGCTCATCTTTCGTCTAATTAGTGATTGAAAACAAATATATTTTAAGAAGCGTATTCTGTGCACATCAACCTTCATTTTACTATAAATAAAAACAAAAATTATTCATTCCTTGAAATGAAGTCATAGTATTGGTATTTCTGTTTGTCATTTTCGATTGTATTTTGTAATGTTGCGCAAGATTTGAACTGAGAGTCTGTGATCAAAATAACCTCGAAATTCATTTCTTCCACAGCAGAACTGAATACTGCTTGTGAGTTACATAATTAAAAACAATTGAATGCTAATTCTAAATTAAATTATAATTGCACTATATTTGCTCAGATTTATTAGAAGAAATAACAATATTTATTATAATTTTTATTCGTCAACTTTTTGTTATTGATTGGGTGTAGAATAATACAATAAAATTTCACGTGATCTCATCAGAAATATATATCATGGACTAATTTTATGAAAGAAACATGCAATTTGTGTTTCATAACCTCTCGTAGCTAGTACAGAAATGTCCAATGTACTAATTGTGATTGATTGTCGTTTTGTCTACTTCGGCTTGATTGTGAGTTGTCTGAACAAAATTAATAGTTTCTATACTCCAACAACTAGATTAAAGGACATTTAATAAACTATAGTATTAACCTTGCTAAATCGTGAATTACTTTGTTGTTTGATTATTTGGTGAATATAAATTGAAATTATTATATTTAAATTATATTTCATACAATAAAAAATTATAAGCAATAAATTGTACAATAATTTCCGAAAAATTGTTCGTTTTTGGTGTTCCTGACGGGTTTGCTTAAACCAAACTTTCGCATAATGGGCACCTAGCAAAGGGGGCAAAACTGATAGTGAAAATCGTTGTTATTTCTACTCTCTATGTAGATTTATACGGAAATTTATTCAAACACAGTGAATTATTGAGCATATATATGTGTATATATCTAAAAGTTATTTGAAAGCATTAGATTTTATGATTATAAACGCATACACAGATATGTATACATACAATGGCCTACGAATATACTACAACTCCTGTAAATTATTGTGTCATAGTAGCTAAAATTGATACGTTAACTCATTTTTACACATTCGCGTTTCCTTCATTATTCATTGAAAGACATAATTGAAACTTAAGGCTGACTAAATTGTACACAAGAACAAATTAAGTTAATACCGTGACTTCACAGAATATAGTAAAAATAAAACTAGTACTAGCTCCACTGAAATCAATTACTTTTCGGTTGCGAACTGCTGATTTCCTGAATATATATATATATATATATATATATATATATATATATATATATATATATATATTCTTTTGAAATGTGAGCTTTAATAAAATTAATTGTACCCTTCCCATGTGCAAAAACAAAAAGAAATTTTATCAGATACAAGAAATGCTTCTTTCTCATTATCTTCTCAAGTATCTATAAATGAGCATCTCTTTATATATAAATTTAAATGAAAAACAAGTTAGAAATATGTAAAAACGGAGAGAGTGTGAAATAAGGGAAGCAACCAATCAATTGCGTGCATCACCTCCAGTTCAAGCTCAATGCATGAACATGCTTCTTCTGCTTGCATAAATCCGACTGCAATTTGTTTATCAAACAAACATTTTCTAATTTTTCTCCTTTGTGTTTAAACCTAATTTGCGATGAAAAAATGCACTTGTACGATGTTTTTATTAAATCTGCTTATCGTCACATCATTTTTATTCACTTCTAGTTTCATAGAATAATAAATCGAACTAAGAGAATGAATAATTTTTATTAAATGTTTTGCCCCGTGACAAAAATTTATTATTCAAAAAGTAGACGAAGAAGATTTCCGGTGAAATTACGCTTTTTTCTAAACGTGCGCATCAAATTTATGTAATAAATATCACTATTATTTCCATTGGGTTTAGTTACTTCACTATACTACTGTTGGGAAAAGAAATTTATATCATCTAAAAATTGTCCATTATGAATAAACAGGTAAATTTATTACGAAGCGCATAACAAGACAAATAACTCTGTTCAGCTAAATGCGTCATAGCTTACTATTTAATTTAATGAGTGCAAATTTTCCTGTTATCTATTTGCCTTTGTATATGTTTGTATCTGTTGTTCGAATGTTCAGTGTTTAATTAAGTGTTGGTTTGAAGTGAATTTGGATGTGTGTCTGTTGGGCAAGAAGAGGTGGGTCTCGTTTAATAACATTCAAATGTTTTAGGTCTAGGTATCAGCTTAACGAGGGAATCATTATTCACCTGTCCTGTTAGTTTTTATCCATTGCACATATGAATGTTTTACCTGAAAAATATGCCACATTTTGAATGAGGTGCGCGATGTCACTCTAACACCAAAGCAGAATTTATTGATTGCTCAATTAACTTTTTTTCTAGTTGTGCAGTTTCGGGCTTTGTTAATTGTGCATACGATGTGGCATATTAAACGAACATTGTTCGCGCGGACAGTGATAACATTTACTATAATCAAGGTTGCGATCTTGATATAAATACCGGACCCATTAAGTACATGCATTTGTCAGAATAAACTAAGTTTTTTATAGTGTAAACAAGCCCATTCATCCAGTAGACCGGTTTTGTCCTTAATAGGAACTCATCACGCACTAGCCAGAATTGGTCGCAGACAGGACTCGAACCTGGGCACTTCTGCTTCGGAATCTGGTGCTCTAAGCACTGAGCCACCCAAAGCAGACGGCCCAGCTTTGAGACCTGTCCGCAGCAAATTCTGGCCAGTATGTGATGAGTTCCCAATAAGGGCGAAACCGGTCTACTGGACAAATTGCCTTTTCTACACAATACAGTTCTTAGTTTATGCTGACATATGTAAGAACTTAATGGATAAGGTAGTTTCATCAAGTTCGTAACCTTGATTAAAGTATATGTGGATTGTTTCCAACCCGTTTGCACAATTGAGCATGTGGTACCTATGGATGGCTGCGTTTTGATTGACAGAATATTATCTCTGGTTTTGGTGGATTGGATTGGTCGAGTACAGTATCATGTTGGTAGAATATTCATGATTTAAGGTCTGGCGCTTGGCATTCAATAAAACGAGCCTTGGAGTTCGCGACAGTGTTGGGCAATTATAAACCAATTTATGCGGAAAATGTAGATAAACACGTTTGATCAATTGCTTTCTCATACGTAAAGAATATATGTGAAAGCACATATATGTAAATGTGTAAACAATGCTATGCTAATGTCTATAATAATTTTACACTAATTACATCTGTTTTCGTAATTCAATTTGACCTACATTAATCAACGAAATCTAGTAGATGCAATCAAACTACCTCGTTCAAATATATATTTCTTCGCGTCATCTGTTACACGAATTGGGCATATTTCCATTTACCTTGTAAAAACTGCCTCGAATAGTTGGTTTTTGAAAAATATTCTCCGATAAATGATCACTTCTTTGATTTTTGTGCAGCGCAGATACTCCTGACTCCGTTTCATGGTATATTTATTAGTATTCTATTGTAATTGTATGAATACCTTTTTCTCACTAAACAATACTTTGTTTGTGTAAAATTTATTGAGACAACGTGGCTTTCACTATAGTTTGGCAGCTTTTATATATGAATATAGTGATCTGTAAATTTGACTAACTAAAAGATTGATACAAAACAATGAGATTATGGATCGTTGAGATCAGGGTTTGGGCATTGTATTTCGGTTGATTTTTTAATGTAATAAGATTAATTTAATTTAAAATAGCCAATTTTTATACTTTATAAGAAAAAATATACACCGAAAAAATCTTAATTGGTATCTGAGGCAAAATGTTGTGGATTTTAATGCTAATTAAAGCGAAGTTGAAAATTTCTTTATCAACGCAGAAATTACTTAGGGAGGTTTATAGAGCTCACACATAGTATACGATGATCCTTTAACCATAAAGGTTAAAATTTTGTTAATTTCGGCAATTTCGTAAAATATTGTTTTCAAATGCTTTCGTGTTTTGTACACACCATAAGATACCAACATTTATTCCTTAGCATGGGTTTAATATCATTATTTACCGTTCCCTTGTATTACGACACGATGTGTTTGCATCCACTGTCTACAAGATTTTTCCATATATTTTAACTTATCGTTGCGAAAGTCTTTTTCAATGGAAAGCATATAATCCAAACAATTTAAAAATCAATATATCAAGTGGAAAATTTAATTTAAATTAGTTTAATTTAAATATAATTAGTTTAATATCATTATTTGTTTGACTTAGCTTTTCCGTATGGTATTTCATTCATATGTTCAAGCATCTGCTTTTTATTATGGTGTTCTATTATGTTTGGTTTTAATTTAAGGCTTACTGCTACGCAATTTGTGAATATATGTATATTTCGTTAACTGCTGTCTTATGAAGCAATAACAAATACCATATCTCTCTTACTGAAAAGTGTTTGGACGCCACCTTAATCAAATGCATTTTTCGAATACTTTTGTGAACCATTTATCAACTCCATTATTTTTGTATTAAGTATAACGCAACAGTTAACAATAACGCTCTCATAGGAACGTACGACTCATCTAAACTCAGCATGAACAATATATTTAAAGCAGTTGACACACGCGTTTCGTATATACTGGATACCAAGAAGTAGGTGATGGAGCAACACGAAATATAAAATATATTAGATGAACATATTAGAGGTGTTCCAATCAGGCAGTCGTTGTCAGACTCATTAGAAGATATTTCCAATCATTACACGGCGAATAATAGCTTAGTTTTGGCGCCCATAAACCCCACAGTTTGTGCACAACTTTTGGATGACAAATGTGTGATTTGGAATAATGGAAAAAATGATATGATAAAAATGTTAGACATAGATGAAAACGTGAATTCATTCTAATTTTGCATTTTAAAAGGAATAATGTGCTAAATTACCATTTCTGGACACAGAATTATTTATAAATGGGCTGAAATTGGAGGGAGATTTTTATAAGAAGAATTCATACTCATTTGAACTTCACCTTTTTTTCTGAAAATTTTTATTTTCAAATAAATGATAATTATTAACCTAAGAATAGCAGTAATGAAATATTAGGAGATTAATTAGGCAGACTTCGAGAAATATTCCGTGCTAGCGGGTACTCTATTATGTTAATTGAATAAACGACCAAGAAAATCATTCGTAAATTTAATGCTAATTGGATGCGCATTATGTCAGGTGGAAAAAGGAAGGATCGTGCAGTTATAATCATGCCGGACACGAAGCTGAACGAGCAACGAAAATTGCTAGCATCAAATAAAATATACGATTTATTTTAAAGCTATCACTATCTTGGTTTATTGAACTTACCAGATCAAATCAGAAAAGTTTATCGTTAAAAACAGTAGGGAAGAATTTAGGGACCGGGTGAAACCCTGCGTCTAATTAAGATAAGTAGAAGGGAAAATAGAACCGCGTGCGAATATGAGCATGTTATTACATCAGATCTTACTCGTTATACAGTAGGTACTAGGCAAGTAATTCAAAATGTGGTCGTAAAATATCGATAAAATTATTTACAATATCTTTTGAAATAAATTCTTAGGATAGTATAATGAATGAAACAGGGATAGAAAAACCATTACGCTCGATTTCGAATACGGCACTTAATAATTGTAGGAAACAAATAATGTAGAATTGAAATTCGCAATATCGCTCAAATAAAAGAGTAAGAATTTTAAATTATGAGTAATTTACAGGTAGCGAAGAAATATCAACAATCTCTTAAATAGTTTTTTCCTATAATTTCTACCTTTATTACATGGTTATTAGATTTAACAGATAATTTCCAAGCTCTATGCTTACACACGTATGCATACATTCATACGTTCGTATCGTAAGGATGACTGGAATTTCCCTTAGTTTGAAGTACACGTGTTGGTAGTTATATTTAACTGAATGTTGTACGGTGTTTGTCAAATATGACGCACACATACTAGTGAAATTTAAGTTATGAATAAGATATCTTCCGGTAAATACAACTAAAAACGTTCAAAGGAAATTTACTGCTTGATTTAATAATTGACAACGTTCTTGGTGCGATTAGTCTACCTTTGACAAAGGAGCCGAAAGACGTCTCCGAAATATACGGCGTTAAAACTTGAACAGTATAAATTAAAACCTCGTTTCCCCAAAAGAGCGAATTATTTACTTCCCGGCCAAGCAAATCATTTCTTTTAATATAATCAAATATATGAAGAAATATGTTCCACGGAACTGTGGATAATAAAATTTCAGAACATAGTTCAGGTAATATATTGAATCAACTATATATATAAATATGGTTAAGTAATAAGAGACAAAGGATGATGCAATTTTAAGAACGTATTTGTATTAAGTGAAAACTAAAGGTACATTCGCACATAAAATTAACACACAAGCTTTATACATTGTTGTGTATAGGTTTTTGGTATTTATAGTATATTATGGAAAACTAAAAAATATCAACCGATCTCTGAATTCATTTTTTATTGATACATCGTGATACACGAGTTTAAAATTTAAAAAGTGTATAAAAAGTGTATAAAAATCTAATATTTAAACATTGAAATGATAAAATTCGACACATCTGGGAACTATTTATTTTGGCTCTATAGATTTTGTCCTTCTAATTGTGTAATATACCCGTTTTAGCATTGTGAGATTAAAATGATTATGCAGAGCTTGTTTATTTTTACATAAGCGAAAATAATTTAATAATAAAGTTCATTGGTCATATCAGCATAAGCTACTTTTGATGAATTGTAAATTTTCGTACGTCACCATGAAATGTTTTTCATTTGATGAAAATAAGAGGATATCCAATTAAGCTGTCACTACTTCAGCAATTGGACTTTAAACGTATATAGGTCAGGTTGAAGCACGTGATAAAACAAAAATCTTATATTATATTCAACTTGTCGTACTACTTCCAGTCAAATTTATAAAGGCGTCTGAACCTCCTTTAGCAATCGTGAATGCGATTTAGACGCAATACATATAGGAAATGCTTATCTGACTGCAAATTTTCTTCGAAATCGTGTTGAGTACATTTCTAAAACCATATCAACAATTACGTTGTTTATTTAACTATAAGATAATAAATTTAACTCAGAATCAAATGGAGTATTGAGACATTAAATTATTACAAAAATAGATCTACACATAACCGTTAAAATAACAATTTTCAAAGAACTTAAATAGGTTGCAATATCTCTTACTTTACACAATCAAATTTATAAAAAATGTAGAAAAAGTTGGATTGAGTACAAGCATTATAGAACAACTAACATGAATTTAGAATTGTAAAGAAATGATACCCTCCATCCCCTCACACACACACACACACACACACACACACACATATATATATATATATATATATATATATATATATATATATATATATATATATATATATATATATATACACTCACTAGTTTATCAGTTAATATTAAAATTGTATACGAAATTTTCTTGCATATGTCACTGTCTATTTAATTCGTCATGTAAGTAATTAGGACAGAGCGTCTCATTCAAAAAAGAATGTGAGCCTTAATAAAATTCATAGTACTGTGTTACCTTAAATGACACTCGTAGTTTAGCTGCATTAAATGTGTGTGTTAATGTAGATTTAACATTTTGCACCATTCTATAGGATGTTTTTTATTCGGAGTTTTCCTTCTCTTAGATCGTCTGCCATCCAAAGCAGATGAGCACTATCTACCCAGATGCTAGTGGCCAAATTTTCCTTCAGCAGCCGAAACTGCGCTCCTATCTGTCACTCTTGTTCACATTGCGGAAAATACATATAACAGAAAAGTCACTACACAGTTTGACCAAACTCGAGGCTTCACATTCTAAAAAACTGAATTTCATGATCTATGCTATTAAAATATTTCAGTGCTCCATTTATTTCTACATCTTCGTTAAAAGTAATGAAGGTGTCAGCAAAATACCCCACATGAATATCGCCGTATTTTTAACAAGAATTTGCAATTTTAATGTTTATAGATTGTGCAAATAAAAATTAGCTAGCAGACTCCTTAGTTGGCTGTCCATCGCTATTCCGTTGATTTGCGCAACCGTTTTCACCAGTAAATTGTAATCGAATATCTTTGAATCGAATATATATATAGTTCGTAGGTATAGTGAATTTTTAGGGGATATCATCGACGTATTTACATAGGAAATCAAAAGATTTATTTAAATTCACGCCACGGCTAGTCAGTGCGCTATGCATATTGTGCCGTCCGATTAAAAAGGAAGCGAAGCCAAGAGAATTCTAGACTAACATGGCTGCCAACGAGGAGAGTGTATTTGCAATAACTGAACATTTTGTTTATAAAAACCACACTCAAAACGAGGATGATTTACAAGTTTGTCCTAAAAAAGAAGTGAATAGGAGTTACGTATAGCTGCAGCTGTCATTTGCAACATTGCCATTTCGCAGGTAAATAAACAAGTAATGATCATACCTGAATTAAGTAAAAGTGAGTTGTGTGTGTGTGAGAGAGTGTATAGGCGTGCCCATTTATGTATCCTTCTCGCTTGTTGATCGTTGTTGTTAAATGTATGTATTTAATACAACTAGTTCCTCTATTCTTTATAATCACTCTCTATATTTACTGGCAGACTTTGATCGCAAGCCATTACATTTTAATGGTAAACGTAATTTTAATAATTTGATATTACCAGCCACACAATCAGTGGTTACATGATACAACGCCTAATATAAATATGGTGAAAGCTGAAAAAAATATGATTTAGAATGAATTGATCCTCTGGCGCCGACATTTCAACAAGACAAAATAAATGCGAGACTATCAGGACCAGGAGTTGCATCTCGGACTTTGATAGAACTTTATGTATGCATTCACAATATCTTCGGCTGTGCGCTGAGGGGGATGAAATAAGATCGAAGGTTGAAAGTTCGTGAAAATCATATTAGTCTTGCGTTGTTTAAATAAGTTATATGATTGAATTTCATCGTACCTATAAACCGTATTTAATAAAAAATATAATAAAATATAATTTTGCTGAGCGATGTATGAAATTTATTTTTTTAAAGGAATTTAAGATTAATACATGTTATAGCTTGCGCATTCAAATAGGAAATGTGCGGGCCTCATGCCCTCACATTTGGATACCTTTGCAAAGATAAATGTAGGAAAATATGCGTTCAGACAAAATTGGCCCACGTGTTATGTTTGTGACAGTCAACCTTTACAATCTTGTACAACCTATGATCAGATACTGGAAGAGAGTGCCGTATATCTGACTTTGCATAACGTATATACATATTACGGTTCGATTCTCGATAACCAGTTCACCGTCAAGCCATGATGACGGTAAACTGATGACGAAAGATAAAAATACGTCAGTACGTGCAACTAACGTTAATTTTGCCTTGCTATACAACTAGTGTAACAGAAAGGAATTGTTGTTATTCTCAAGTTTACAAGCTTTACTTAAAGAAACAACAAATTTGTTATCACGCGAAAGCTGACTTACTCTCGCAGCGACGCGCTTGGAAATGCGATTAGCGAACTAGTTAATTATATACATAGCCTGTTTAGATAATTAATTGATCAGACTCCTCTGACAGAAGAGTTTGTATATGTTAATATTATAGGTCGACTTTCTGAAATTTTGCTCTTCTTCCGTTGGTATACGGACACTAAATTATAGCCGCGCTATTTGCACCTAAATCAGAAATTACTATTGCTGGCATGCTTTGAAGTGTTTTTAATATATATATATATATATATATATATATATATATATATATATATATATATATATATAAGTAAGTCAAAGTGTCTAATAACTTTGTTTTCTACACAATTTTTAGCATTCGTTTGATGAAAGAAAATGGTGTGATTTATCGGCTGATAAACAAATGGTGGAAGGCTGAAAGAATCTGCTCCGTTTCAGAACTTGTGACTCAAGAAATAGATCTTGAGAGTGTCGGTGGAATTTTTCTTATTCTTTTCGCTATTTACATTCTTTCCGCAATCACCTTGACGGTTGAAGTGTTGTGGACAAAGCTTAGACGTTGGCGTCAAACAGTTAATACAATCTGTGTTGAAGAAGTGAATAATCGCGCATCAATAGATGCGACTGAGTTCAGCGACGTTTCCAGCAAACCATGTGAAGTTTCTGGCAATCACCTTACACCACCCAGTGAATCATGGACAAATTTACAACCTAATGAGACAAGAGATGTTTTCAGCTATCCCGATTTAAATTGTTTGTCAGACAATCGTCAAACTAAGACTACTCCACTCGGAAATAACGCAAACGGCTTGGCTATACCAAAGTCAGAGTTCGTAAAATTAGGAAGGCGAAATCGTGCACAATCTTTTAGTCCATCCTGTTTGCGACGTGACTTATGCCATTCTGACGGATCTCAGTTCAAATCAAAGATGTCTCCAATTTAAAAGAAATTCCGTGTTGACTAAATAACCAATTCACATTTATCAGTAATATGCTGTTTGCGCAAAAAACGTTCGCAAATTTCGTGAATAAACAGAAAAACTCATCAATTCTTCACATTTGATATTAATTTAATGCAATTAGTGAAGCATTAATTATCAGCTTTGTCTATTGCGTTTGCCTATCACATAAATGATGAATGACAATTTAAAAATTTGTATCTCTTTTTAGCTGAATATATGCAAACGTACAATGAATTTTGTCACTCTATTCTGAAATTTTTAACATAAATTAAGTACTGATAATCAGCAACAGTTATCAGAATATTCTAAAGTTATGCTGTTTCAAATTCCCACCAAAAAATACTGGCGAAGATTTATTATTATATTTTGATATAAAATATTTTTTCAAACTTATCATATTTAGTCAAATATTTAACCTTTTCCAAGTCATTTAATGCCCCTGACTTTGTACTCGATGACAAGACCAGTTGAAATAATAAAGCCGACGTTTTCTGTGGGGCATGCTCTGGAGGACAGTCAAGCCGTAAATCTGAATTTGCTTAACCTAAATATAACTTTTGTTTCGATCCTTGTTAGTCAGCTTGCCTTTGTGCTTCACTGAAGGCCATGACATTTTGTAACACTTCAGTTAGTGCAATTGACTTGCGTTTAGTTATTTCGTGCGACTAAAAAATAAAATGAGATTGGTTTTTATCGTAACTAATCCTACTTGCTCTCAATTTCGCTGAACTATAGCATAAATTGATATCCATCATATTGGTACCATGTACCGACTCGGAAACCATAAGTGTTGAGTATCAGGAGTACCTTTTAGGGTACAATGTGTTAGTATCGGTTACTAACATAATAGCCATAGTGTTAGTATCCTTTTTCTGGACTCGGTATATATATATGTATATATATATATATATATGCTCATATATATATATATATATTATATAGTGTGAGTTAGCATTGAAGTAGCATTTAATATTCGTAGACTAACCGATGTTAACCACTATTGCGGGTTACACATTCTCTAGATAATTTTGTCCTATTATCCCACATTCTTGACCAAAATATAGTGGTTAAGGGCATGAATACCGGCTCCTACTGATGTGGAGTCGCCAGTAAGCCTGAAACGAATGTGCATGAGATTATACTTACGTTCGTACTGTCTTTGGTATAATTGCCTTACGTTAGTTGTGTATTGTGGTTTGAACCCCCTAGATCAGTTTACCTTTGAGCACTTTTGATGATATGGCATGGTCAAAACGCATCAATGTGTTATTAATAGCAGATTTTCTATTTTGTGAGACCGTACGAGTTAAAAAGAATTGGTGTTCATCTGAAGTATGAAAGCAGTTTTTAACTATTTAGCGTATATTGAGTTTCATGTATCACACCCAAGATAGCAGATAGACTGCAATAAGTGAAAAAACTTAAGTACAATCGAATTCTTTTCCACCATACCAGAAGTTACCATTCACAAAGTTATGTTTGGTAATAACTTGTAAACTATTTGTTACAAGTACACTGACTTGAGCTTGTAGCGTGTACCTGTAAATAAATCGAGCACTACGCTGTTGCCACTGCTTCATGCCTAAATGACCATTTTTGCCAACCACTGACGAGTTTATAGATAAGTAAGCTACTACAGCTTATTAAAGTGCTTTTTATCCAAACCAAGTGAATTACCTATAAGTACTCTGTAAAAAACTTCTGCATATTTGATTAGAATTGTTGCACAACATGGAAAAACTTTTCTGTATTTATCTTCCAATTTTAATTATTAAAACTAAAAGTTGTCGGTTCACGGAATAATAAGAATCTAACTACTATTTATGTTTACACTTTTGGAATGTGAGCTATTATAAAAGTCATCGAATCATACCGATAAGCAAGAATTAAATGAATTTTCGCAATTACAAAAAATATTAGTTTCTTATTTTCACCTCAAGTACATGCGAAAGACCTTATGTAGATATTTCAGACGAGCAAAGTTAAGAAAAATGTCAAATGATAAGAGGATGTGAACTTGGATCACTTTCAATTTCACATATGTTTCAGCTCAAATTTTGAACAAAGCCCTTGCATGTTCTTTCATCTACCTTAAAAGAAGTTGCAATTTTTTAATTCTAGGTGCTACATAAAATGCTAAATCATTTCGGTTATTCCATTTTGTGAAAATTTTGAGAGCAATATCTGGTGAACATACGTGCGATGATCCACCAATATGATGCTCAACTAATGGACTTGCATTCGCCGTTAGAATTCACGCAGGTGTTCAAACTGTTACGTTCAGCCACTCTAGCGGATAATCGTGCTGTAGGTAGGCAAACGTGTGTTGATCGAAACTTTCGTATGCATATTGACCAATCTATTTAAATTCACCATTGCGAGCTTTATGTAAACACCAATCCCATCGTAGTTAACCAGTCGTCCCGAACAACATAGCAAAACTACCGCCAGTCTTTTTACTTGCGTGCTATGTTGTCCGACGACTGGTTAACCGATAAGGATAATGTTACTCAAGCTTGCAAACTTGATTTTAAAATTTTTATCACCACCCGCGCAATCAATTAATGTTTAAAGTATTTTTTTGTTCGCAAGGCATATTGTGAATATGATGTTTTAGATAAGATTTATTTATCCATTGCCAAAATTAACAGCTTCAGCACATAAAACACAAAGATTTAAGGCGAAGATTAACCTGCATGCCCAATGTCATGAGAATAGCACATATATTACCTTAAGAAGACCTACAAGAATCAAAATTGTAATTTTATTTATACAAAATCAAAAAATTAAATTATTCAATATTATTTATACTGTATATTCTAGCAAAGGTCTATGCCATAGTACGTCATCTGTGCTGAAGTGAATTGGTGATAAAACATTGAAAAGTCAACAATAATTAACGTCTCCAGCAAACTTGGATACTTGCGATTCTGAGCTTGCTCCGATGAATTACCCTGATTCTTATGTTTGATCTCACAATGATCTGAGTAATGAAAGTTTACCGTGATAATATGTAGCTAGCATTAAAAAATAACTTTTTCCTATTGTTCATGAACTGATTAGTGAGAGCACGTGTCGAGGTTAACCCCAACAACGAAATCGTTTAATACTTATTTTTGGTACAATGCAACATTTTGAAATTTTTCGAATGAAATTAAACAACAAAATGCATTTCAGAGTTAAAAATTATGCATTAAATCAACCTCTTTACTACTATACTTACGTTAAGTACCATGTTAATGTCTTGTTATCGAGACTAACTTAAGGGTAATTGGCAAAAGGTAGGTACATTATTCATATCTAATATAGACAAATGAATTAAGTCTGAAGACGTGCATAAATGTGCATAATCGAATATCGAGTCTCTTTTTCAATAAACGTGTTGTGTTTAAATTTTTTCGTCAATATTACGTGTTGATTTGTAGAGAGATGTTATTATGTCCGCTAATATTTTGCAAGGGCAAACTGAAACGAATTAATTAAATTTTATCAGCCGAATTAGCACAAGCATCTCAAACAATTCAACTGATCTGATTTTAGATAATTAATTCCTAAGGAGTGGGCACTGATTAAAATTAACGATCAACTAACGTTTTCATTTGGACAATCATTTTTTGGGTAAATAAATTAAACAAAATGAAGCCCTGTCCGCAGCAAAATTTAGGAGATTACTTGAATAGTTCCCAATAGGTTCAAAACTGGTCCACTGGATAAATTACCTTTCTTCCATTATAAAATGATTGGTTTATACTGAAAATGTATGTATCAAGATCGCGAACATTAAATAAATTATTTTTATCCTCGCCCGTGCAACCAATATTCGTTTAATCCCAGTTAATTGTATGTCCCGTCTCTGGTGATTCGTGCGCATTGTCTTATTCATTAACGTGTTCATATCAACATGCAGTTCGATTTTCCTCCGTTTTACCTTAATTAGGTTCATAAATTCATGCTCGCACTTTAATTTCGAAATATGGCATGTGATTTTGTGAACTTATAATTTGTATCAGGGTTCAATTTTAATGACCAAATACGTGGTTGATATAGGGCATATTAGTGGCTCCTACTGGTGTGTCGCCAGTAAGCACGAAACGCATGGGTCCTTGAGATTATACCTTTCGTTCATGCTGAATTTGGTATGTCCTTCGGAACTAATTTGTTAGTAGGTGCGCAATACATATAAAACAATAACACTTATGGTAGTTCTCCACAACAAACGATGTATAACTACTTCTTATAACACCAGAAGGATTTATCTTATGTAGCAAGACAAATAGGCGTAGTTATATAAAGTAATTCGTTAAAGCATAAGGACAATTCATGATTTATATTGGGCAAATGGACAAAGTACCTCCTTTCTGAAAGATTATTTAAGCATCATTATATCAAGTTCATTATCTAAAGAACAAAGATACAAGTCATTCAGTGTGCAATATCAGAAAAGTATGCAAAACTTATGTGATAAAAACGGCTTTAATGTTTACCAGTTTGTTTTATTTAGATAGCCCAGGCGGTCATTAGCATGAGAAATTATTTATTTATATTTTCTGTAAAACTACTGTGCTAATGTACATTTTGTGCTTTAGTTTTGACCTTCAAGGACATAAAAGTTAATACCCGCTTAATTAGGTTTTCCTATTTGAGCTTTGAACTACATTGTTTGTACTTCCATTCCACATATTTCTCAATTATTCAGACCACCAAAATTGCCAGAATAGCATAGAGAGGGAGAGTGTGTGTGCTGTAAGGACTACTTCTTTATGTTCTTATGTGCAAACGCTTGCTTTGAACCCACCAGTTTTGAGAGTTATTTTAAATATTAATTATATGATAAGGAGTTATAAGCTGATAAAAACGTTTTAGGCCTCTAAATCACTTTATTCGTACGGTTATTTGTGGAAAATGGGGCAGGCGTTCTGGCCATATTGGGTTAGTTATACCGATGATAAAGGTGAAAGAGACTATAGTATAAATGCCCGATTATGTGGACGAATTGGCTATAAGGTGATAGAGATACCTGTGCTGGTACAACAAACGTTGAACATTTTAATGCAATGTAATAAGAGTTTTAAATAACATGAGAATATCCTCTGCCAATCGGTTTTCCTTGGTACTCTGACGATGAAAAGAGAATGTCAAGTTATATCCGCATGTATATCGTAAAGTAAGATTCTGAATAAAAGCTAATTTGCAGTCGAAATTAAAAAAAAATTAATAGCATGATAGGTAATCTGTTTTGCATTTCGAACAGGTCGTTTAATCAAGATGGAAAAATCAAATCAATTAAGTGCTTAAATAAGTTATGGTTGCGTGGGTGATGGGAATAATTATTTAAATCCAGTTTGCAAACTCGAAGTAAACACGAATCCCTTTATATTTAACCAGTCGTCGAACAAAATAGCAAAACTAACATCAGTCAAACATACTGAAGCTTTCTGAACTTCCATGATCATCATCAGAGAACGACGGCAAACTGATTAGCGATAATCAAACTTCAATGAATATATATGGAAACCAAAAGAAGATGATTATTTCCTCTTTCGTTTTGTACTTCCTACGAATTTTCTAGTTTGCATTGAAACTAAGCTGTGATTCGTACTTACTACTATGCGCAAACAATATATAAACTTAAACGAACATTGGTTGCGGTAGATTATATAAATATATATCTATTGTGGTTCAGGGGACTTGACCCATTAATTACTTACATATGTCAGTAATTAATGGGTCAGGTGTTTATATCAAGACCGCAACCTTGATTATAATAATATATAAACTTATTTCTTGGACGCTTGCCATGGGAAAAATTATTTTTTTACCAAATGGATAGTAATTACAATTACTTCACTATTAATTTAGTTGAAACAATGCATGTAACAACATATTATATTCTATTTCCGATTTTTAGTTTTTTTATTACAGTCATATTTCTGTGAAAATTGTGCTCTATTTAGCTACGTCACGTGAAATGTGAAATTGTGCATAGTTTCCGACAAATTTCACACACTATTTAATTTTTAACCAGCGTTTTCTCTTTTATTAAGTTCACTGTAATATGATTTACAAAATATTTAGTGCTAAGGTAAGCTAAATGCAGTACCAGAAAAAAAGTCAGAAAGAATGAACAGTTTTAAATGAGAATTTATTTTTCCGACCGAGAGTTATGCAGAAATCAAAACCTTCATCTATGCACTTATTGCTAAGTAACTAGTGTCTTTATTAAGAATTATATACCAATTTTTTGCATTTATTCACCACGACGGTAGAAACTCAAAGTGAACGCTTGAAATCTGTCCATTTTTTCACTAGTTCACGAGAAATCAACAGATCTGGACTAATTGGAATTTCACGTGTGTTGTAAAGTTCCTAAAATGTAGAAAAACAAAAAGCATTATATCATAACATAAATTAATAGATAATAAGGTTGAAATCAATTTAGTGGCATATATATTTTAAATCTTCTATTTATCAGAGCCAGAACTGTCTAGAAAATTAATTAATTTCGTATGCCCTATCCAAGATATTTCTAAATAATTGCTAATTAAGATTCGCTAAAATTGCTCTAATGAAAAACTTAGTAGGATGAACGAAATAAACTGTACCTGTTCCGTTTATAAGTAGAAATTATGCAATTTATTAAATAGAATGTTAAGCCAAAATCAAAATTAAGGAAGTGATCTTTACTGAAACTAATTTTATTTTAAATATCCGGACAGATGTTTATCACATATTAGCCTAAGGTCCAAGCAACTTTGATGGTTCTATTAGAGTAAAATCATACTATCTCATTATAAGCCATGAATTTAGTTTTAATACGCAATTAACAGTTTATTACTAATAAATGACTACGGCATCATTCCAATAATTCCAGATTGAGAGGTCATTTTCGGCTTCCAAAAAATTTTTTTGCCATTTCTGTCAGTGATGTATTGGATTTTAAATGGTAATATATTATGGTGCTGAATGTCATTATGGAACGCATCACTCCTTTACGAAATTAGAGAGGTGCATATTTAAGTATAATTCATTTATTTTATTTACTTTAAATTTTGTTTTACACTTTAATCTTAGAAGATCTTTGCAATTTCTCATCAATGTGAATGGAAAAGTCATTAAAACTTTATTACAGTAAAAACTGTTTGCTGCGGAGAGCTAATATATATGCAAGTATGTATTACGTGTTGCGAACATAGTAACAAATTAGTTCAGTCGTGACCAGAAGCATAAACCAAAGACATTAAGAACGGAAAGTCTAATCTCATGCACATTCGTTTCGTGCTTACTGGCGACTTATCAGTAGGAGGCTGTATTACGCCCTTTAACCACTATATAATTGGGTGAGAAAGGTGGTATAATAGGACGGTACCATCTCCTATACGAATTTTTAAACCTATAGTAGTGAAGCTAACAACATATAAAGTCTCAAAAATGCGACTTCGACTCTAACTCACTCCATATAATATATATACCGAGTCTGAAAAGGATAGTAACACTAGGGTTATTGTTTTTGTAACCTATACCAACATTGTAGTACCGAAAAGGTACATGGTGCTAACACTATGGTTGCCGAGTTGGTACATGGTACCAACATGATGGATATCAATGTATGCTAAAGTTCACCCAAATTGAGAATTACAACAATTTCCGAACACCTGTTACTCCAGTAAATCCATACACTCTGGCCTTGATCGATATCAGTTATCACATTTCGCGGTAAGCATGACACCATTCAATTCAATATATAACAGTTAAATACTGCTTTTTGCGAAGAACTAATATATATGCAAGTATGTATTAGGTGTTGCGAACCTAGTAACAAATAAGTTCAGTTGTGACCAGAAGGATAAACCAAAGGCAGCATGAACGGAAAGTATAATCTCATGCACATTCGTTTCGTGCTTACTGGCGACTCATCAGTAGGAGCCGGTATTACGCCCTTTAACCACTATATATTTGGTAGAAGTATGTGGAATAATAGGACGGTACAATCTCCTAGACGAATGTGTAAACCTGTGATAGTGAAGCTAACATAATCTAAAGTCAACGACAATACGACTTCAATGCTAACTCACTATATAATATATATACCGAGTCTGTAAAGGATACTAACACTATGGCTATTGTGTTAGTAACTGATACCTTTTTGAAATCGATGAGTACCGGATACTAACACTATGGTTTCCGAGTCGGTACATGATACCAACCTGATGGATATTAATTTATGCTAAACTTCACCGAAATTGAGAATTACAGCAATTTCTGAACACCTGTTACTCCAGTAAATCCATTCACTCTGGCCTTGATCGATATCAATTACCACATTTCGCGGTAAGCTTGACATCATTCAATTCAATACATAACAGTTAAATACTGTTTGTTGCGAAGACCTAATATATATGCAAGTATGTATTAGGTTTTGCGAACCTAGTAACAAATTATTTCAGTTTTGACCAGAAGGATAAACCAAAGGCAGCATGAACGTAAAGTATAATCTCATGCACATTGGTTTCGTGCTTACCGGCGATTCATCAATAGGAGCCGGTATTACGCCCTTTAACCACTATATATTTGGGTGACGAATGTTGGAAAATAGGACGGTACAATCTCCTAGACGAATGTGTAAATGAAGTCGCATTTTTGAGACTTTATATTATGTTAGCTTCACTACTATAGGTTTACACATTCGTCTAGGAGATTGATTAGATTTTTAAATTCAACTTATTAATTTGGCAACACAAAACAAACCGGTCAAAGTTTAAAATATATTTAAAAACATATTAAGTTCAACGATATCGTGTGTATGCTTGTGTGCGTTTCTTTCTGTTTATTAAATAATACATCCATAAATGTAGATGAAATTCATTAGAATGCAAAACTAAAATAAACATTAGAAAAATATAAAGTTGAGTAATAAATTATACACAAGCTTGTGACAAGGGAAGAAACCTGCTTTAGTATGTAATTAAATTCGCATAACTATGAAAGCGGTATTTTTTTAATTGAAATGTAAATAGACATTACCGCCTTTTTGGATCCAAAATAACGTAAAATGAAATCAACCCTTCTTCATTATTGTAAACTGGCTTCCATATTCTACCAAATACAAGATAGTGGAGCTAAAATTCTACTTTAACCAGATTTAAACATCGGAATTTTAAAGATTACTCTCATGAACCTTGAGAACAAGGAAAAAAAATTACATAGGCAAAACTAAACAATCGGGTTACATTTCGATATTATACTGTAAATAAAGTTATCTTCAGTAAATTTAGTGTCCAAGCATTCTGTTGGCGTCGAAATAACATTCAAGACTATCTCAGATCGGCTGACCACCTGCATTCAATTTCTCCTTAATGACCAAAAACACCTGTCAGTTTATTCTGGCGTTTAAGTAATGACAAAATTCTTATTTTTGTGCAATAATTAGGATACTGGGATCTTCTAAAATGAAGCTATAATTATAATAAACTATAAGCAAATTATTTTTATGTGAATTTAAAAAGATTTTCGCGTTCTGCAATTTTTGTTCTTCATAGTTTAGGTCTTCAGAGGAGTGACTATAGCAACACATTTGAGCAAAATTAAAATCTATTTTGCAATCATGTTATAAAAAGTTTATTATTTAAATAATTACACGACATAAATATCTTACGTGGTTTGTACGTTCTGGCATTCTTTGGACAACAACGGACAAAACGGAAAGTTTAGTAACTGTGTACCTATATTGACTAGATATGCTGAAACCTAGAACTGTTACTTATTCCAATTTTGCAAGTTCAATTAAAAATTATTGGTATTAATATCCGCGAAATGTATGATCACTAGATTAAATTTTCAGCAGATCTATCGGAGAACGCTTAATGATTATCTAGGCTGGAAAAGAAAATGCACTCTCAAATAGACTCTAGGATAACTAAACGAACATTGGTTGCGCGGGCGGTGGTAACTATTTAAATCATTGTTGCAATCTTGATATAAGCACCATTCACATTAAATGCATAAATTTGTCAGTATAAACTAAACATTTCACAATGTAGAAAAGGCAATTCATCGGGTTGATTGGTGTTTTGTCCTTATTGGGAACTCATCACGTACTGTCCAAAATTTATCGGCAATATAAAAAAACAATCTGAAACATTCGCTAAGAATGCGTCACGTAAACATTAGTTTCGTTTGGTATGCAAAAGTTCATCTTTATATTTCAACTTCATTCAACTGGCTTCATTTCTTTCAGCTTCACCTTTTTATCAAGAACGACATATTAAGACACAAAGGTACAAAAACTCATTATTTTCTCCAATTCGTCTTGAATCCGGAGGCCTCACATAAGTTATCAGCAATCACGCGTTCATATAATTGAAATATTTTTCGTACAGTTTCTGGACGTGATTTTTTTGCCCATTTTGTATTTCAGCTTGCAACAAAATAGTTAATGTGTATTTCTGAGATTCTAGAATGGTAAGGCAACTGTTACAATAGAACACGTTAGATAAAAATGAAGAATTAGTTGTAAATGACAGTTAAAAGAGCCTATAGAATTTCCATTTACACTCCACACCTAACTACCTTGAAAATGCGGAAATATATTTAAATCATTTTAAAATCAATTATTGTAAGTGTTCAGCATTTAGCATTTATTGTCCCGCAAAAAATAAATTTTCTTATATGTAGTTTCAAAAGTAATTTTAATAATTTGAATCTAAACTGCAAGATAATTTGTGAGAAATATTATTTTTTGTTTCCAGTTTGAAAGAAATTTTGACATCTCGTTCAAGTTTCCAAAATTCCCTCTTAGAATGTTCAACAGCTCACCAACCTTGAAGCACATCCGATCTAATAAATAAATACCATATAAATACATTTACTATTTATTTCGTCTCCAGGATGCTAGTGCGTTAGTTAATTATTAATAACTAACAAATGAATGATGAACAATTCAAGTTTTAATGACGCTGATTAACAGGCTTTCGATAGCCCGGTTGTTAAGCCGAGTAACTACTTCGCGCTAATTGAGGGATAATTTTTGCTCAAAGCCTATGTCTTCGTTTTAAATTAACCGCATTCATCTATTCAGTGGTACACGTACATTCGAAACATCGTTAAAATACAAATATAAATTTTCTGAGTGGCATGAATCATATTTGCTAGCAGGCTGATAAAACAGATAATACTGGAAAGGAATGCAATTACGCTAATAATGAATTGAAACACGTACAGATTTATTTAAAAAGTACTAAGGTGTCGTTTCATAAGCAAAACTAAAATTGCCAAATTTTATTTGTAAACTTGTACACATTTTCATGTGCCCGTAAATAGGCATCATGCTGCCCTATAAACACTGAAAGATAATTCGATTCACATCTTCAGTGAATCAATAAATTAGATAAATACTAGATAAATTTCTACATAGCGGCATACTTATGTTTCATCAACGATTAGAAATCATAGCCGATTTCGAATAACCGTATTTTTCAGAACAAAACCAAAGCTACGTTAGTATGTTATGGAATCGTTCAACTTTTATCAGAATGCCAATAAAATTACCTATCCTTCCGATCTTCTGGTAACCTCATAACAAAACGACGAACCTAAGAACGAATGAAGCAGAAATAGTGATGTGTAAATTCCATTAAATTTATAGGCTTGGCTGCGGATCTCACATAGGTATAAATAAACTTCACTTGACGGGAAATTTCAGCTGTACAATTTATTAGCATTTTCAAGAAGAATATTGTAAATTTTATTTTGCACGAGTATAAATTATTTAAATAAGTAGTCATTTATTGTGTGTGTAATGGTAAAAATAATTTAAAGTAGGTTTACGTATTTCATATAACCATTAACCCAAGTTTAGTTGACCCGTCATACAACATTGCGAATTCCCCGGTATTCGCATATAATGACGCGGTTTTACTTTTTTTCATCAACCATAATTTCTCATCATGTGCAATGAATGCAAAAAGGAAGGTCAAGAGCTGTATTTTATAATGTCCCAACCTTATATACTAATATCAGTTAAGTCATTATTAGTCAACTTGTTGTTGTGTTTTGATGATGATTACTGAGGATCGAAACACGTCATAACGTGCCTTTGACGATTGATTTTTATTGCCGTGCGACAGGTTAAGTTTAATTATATTTGTTCTCATCTCAATTCCACAAAATTTATTAAATAAAATATTGCAACATCCATAACCATCAAGTGACAGAAGTATAGTTTTCTGTCACGTTGCTAAAAATATACAGAATAAATGTGGATTTAAATTTTTTCTAAATTATTTTTTAATTTTTTATCAACTTTGCTTAATTCATGAAAAACTTGTTGATACACGAATGACTGAATACAAGTTATAATCCGGATGTCATTTACATTCTGCCGACTGAAATATTTGTAATTCAATACATGAGTGACAAATAACGGCATGTCCTACATTTTCCATTTTAGGAAAAAATAGGTTTTATATTTAGCTACCAGCATCTGATTAATAAAACGATTTAATTTTTAATTGCCCATGTCATAACCTTTCCGACTTCTCCAAATTTATTTTGAAGGAAACAAAATTTCTTGTCTTATGCAATATTCAGAAAAACTGCATATTCTATTTCAATCATACTTATTAATATGATTTAAAAATTACGCGCAAGCATATTTACAAACGGACATGAAAAATTACATGATTACACTGATTATTGTATAAATGAATTCAGGAATCATAATGTAAAAAAACAGAAAATCGTATATAAAGCAAATATTGTTACATAACGAAACAAACATGAGTATATAAATATGTAAATACATACATGCATGTTGTAGCATCCATCCACAAATGCATACATAACATACATCGTTACTTAGATAACCTTTTATGCATATATATATATATATATATATATATATATATATATATATATGCATAATGGTACAATGACACACAAGAATACATGCGTTCATGCATATTTGTACACACATACCTATAAACATACATGCAATTATTCATAGATAAAAACATTAATACACATTGAAAACATACGCGTATGCAATCTTAAGTAACATTATAAGGCCGCATGCGTTCGCACATACATATACACATGCATAAATCAACGCTTACATACACTAAAACGTATACACTAATACAAACATTCATACATTAATTGCATATATAAACATATAAATGGATACATACATTCACATATACATACATAAATTTATAAATAAAAACGTATATATGTAAAATCCTAAAATCATACATAATCACATGCACACATACACTTTTATCTGAAAACCTACGTGCATGCAAAATAATTTATTTTTGACTAATTTAGTGGAGACCTGATGTGCATCGTTATAGTTTACATATTTTTAATAAACGTGGAAATATTATATTTACATTTTACTACACACGTTTGAATTTATTATATAGACGCATATAAATTTTAAAATACTTTTAATTATGGGATAAAATTAACGTGATAGAATTTAAGTATATTATATCAAAGTTTCGCTTAATTAATACAACTGTACGTTTACTAAGGTACGAAATTCAGACCAACCCTTTGACACTTGTTATGTCCATATTGGGAACAACTCGTGGTAGCCAAGAGAGCTACGAGCAGGAATAACAATCACGACCACTTAAACCAGATGTAAGAAGTTTATTACTCGAGCCAAGACATCTCTAATTTGCGATCGCCTTTTAGTTTTACACCAGTGCTATTTGAATATACGTTTCATTTTATGTACCCTCGATTTTTTCAAAATCACCTTGATAATGTAATTGAGCATTCTTGTCTTTCGAATCTAAGACAATCATCATGCCATTATAGAATATACCTTTTAAACTATTCTTTTCGTTTTAATTTTTGCTATTAGTATTGTTTTAGTTGTTTTTTTTGTTTTTTTGGTGTTTTTTTGGGAAGTTTTGTTATTGCTAGAGGTGGGCATGGTAGAGAATATGTTTCAGTCGCTATTCTTGTTTTGTTTTTGCTGCTTTAGTTGGTGTTCTTGTTGTTCTTAATGTCAATGTGGTCCGAACTGCTGCTGCTGCTAATGTTGACGTTGTTATTGCTGGTTTTTTTGCGGTTGGTTTCTGTCAGTGCCGGCGGTGTTGCAATTGCTATCGTTGTTCTGTTTTGAGTGATTTTGGTGTTGATGGGTTTCGATGTTGTTATTGTAGGTGTCGGTAAAGTATTTACAGTTGCCGGTGATTTTTGTTGACTGTCGTTTCGATGTTAGTGATGTTCCTGTTATATTTTAAAATTATTTTTGGCGCCGATGATTTTGCTGCTGTTGTTGGTTTTCTTTATTTCAAATGGTTTTTCTCGGTGGTGTTGCTGTTCTTGCTAGTGTTCTTGCTGATTTCGTTATTAATGTCACTGTAGTTTCTGCTGTTTATGATGCTGTTGTTCATTTTGTTGTTAGTGTCATTGTACTTTCTGCCATTGATGGTACTGTTGTTGATTGTTTTATTCTACTTCTGATAACTTTTTTGACAGTGGTATACTTTTGCCTGATGTTGATGGTGATGTTGGTGATTTTGTTGTTTGTGTCATTGTAGTTTCTGCTGTTTATGATGCGGCTGTTCATTTTGTTATAGGTGTCATTGTTCTTCCTGCAATTGACGGTACTTTTGTTGTTTTTGTTGTTAGTGTCATTGTTTTTCCTGCAATTAACGGTACTGTTGTTTATTTTGTTGTTAGTATCATTTTTGTTTCTACTTTTGATCGTTTTGTTGTTTGTGCCACTGTTGTTTCTTTTGTTGATGGTGCTTTTGGTGATGTTGTTATTAGTGTCGTTGTAGTTTGTGATTTTTATTGTTGCTGTTGTTCATTTTGTTGTTAGTATCATTGTTCTTTCTGCTGTTGATGGTGTTTTTGTTCATTCTGTTGCTAGTGGCATTGCTGTTTTTACCTTTTATAGCCTTGACATCCTATATGTTAGAAATGATTTCTCATTAACAATATACCTATTTTATATATAATGGGGGTTTGTGCAATAGGGGGTAGGATATTTCGGATTACTAATGTACAATAGATAATTGGGTTTGCTGCTGTAGAGCCCATCTGTAATACATAGATGCTAATATCGGACAATTCACGACCTCTATGGCGCAGGGAAAGATATGGACGGCTTTGGAATAAATTTTGTTAGGAAAAACTACTGTTCACAGCAGTCCTGGCTTCGTCATTTTTGACATTATCCATTAAAAACTAAAATGCCATATTTAGTGAAGAAATTGTCTATATTAACGGATATCCTTTTAGGTTAATACCAAACCTGTCATTACTTATTCATGCTACGTATTTTTGCTAACAGATTTTAGCCACATTTGAGTTGAAAATCTATTAAACTTCGCCTAATCGGTTACATAAGGTATTGCCTCACCCTTAATAACACGGTGCCATAATCGAAAAGTTTCTTGCAATTTCTGAAAACTTGACATCGTTTTACCATTACAAATTTAATTTTTTCTATATTACCTGCACTGTAATATGCTAAAGGAGGTTTTATGCGAGATTGTAGGCCTGAATAATAATATAATGACAAGTAAGTTTTTATTAAAATACACAATACCAGTATAGCTATGTAAAGCTTGCCTTGCTTCCGTGTATACACTGATATGAAAACCAGTCATTAAACTCAAAATGTAGCCATGATTATATGCATGATCTTCGTTAAAGCTGAAATTAAGACGGCTAGCAAAGCAACTACACTTTATTCGTGCACAAAACGCCGTTATGCACAATATCGTCTGGTATAACCCTATGATGAACACTGTATGAATAAACATTGTCAAGTTGTTCATTTATATTCTTCATTTTAAAATCGTTCTGGCCAAATTTGTTATCCGCCGAAAAAAAAAAATAATTAGCGTCCTACAGGAGTTGGTATATTTGCCTCATTCACGCGATAAAACGACATTATTCTCTAATTCTTCCCCACATCTTAAAGAATTTAAGGCTGGTATGAGCAAAAAGCTCAATATTTTAACCTGAAATACGCTGGGTATCGAGTAGACCATCAATACTTTCATGTTATGAACTTGTGCAATCTCTATTTTGTTAATAATGAGAACGTAAACTAGAAAACAATAAGTAGATATGGTCCCTGCTCGTTGGTGGTGCTTGAATATTAGCGTTATTTTAAAATATCAGTCGGTTTTGTTTGAATGAAACTATGGGATTAGTTAGGCACGATTCTGTATTTCTCATCTCGACCAAGACGAAAAACTTATTTTTCATTTAAATAATGTTTACAAAACGGATATAAAAGCCAATTCGTCTGTCTACCAGACAGATGCGTTTAAATAGTTTAACTGTACAAAGACAATTCATTTATAGAGTATGCAAAGGTTATATGCGGCTCTCACTTCTTGTAGTTCCACATACATAGTTCTTGACTGGAAATATCTGCTAAAAAATATCTATTCTATCACGAACATGATAATGTTGCGATAAAACTTTTTCACTAAGACAAGCCCATGAAAAATATTATGCGTTGTTTTCAAAATTCATATTCTTCGACGCAAAGCAAATTTTTTAACAGTTGATAAATTTAAGTTAAATTTTTTATGCTATTTAATTCTAGTAAACTTTGGCAAATTTTATTGGTTTTCAACAGACGATCACATGTGCCATATATATATATATATATATATATATATATATATATAAACAATTTATTATACTTTAAAAGCAAGCATTTGTATTTATTTTTAATAAGCAAAGATGTTTAGAAGCAGAATCATTCCATTTATCCGACCTATATTAGAGTCAAGTCTGTTGATTCAGTGGCGAAATGAGAAAAAATGGAACTGTACCTGGTTTTTTGTTTAATTCAGTCCGATATTATTTTTTGTTTTGATAACTTTTTATGTATTATGCAAATTATGATCTAATCAATAAATTGCTACAAATATAATTAATATTATATATGAATATTATCTGCGTAAAGTTTATTTTTCTACATGGCTTGTAAAGCTAATTTTGTGCCTTTAAAGCTTCTATAATCTCTTCCACAGCAGGATAAATGTATTCAATGTACACAAAAGTATTTTTCCAGATTGGTCAGATAGAAGAAAATTAACTTAACACCGTTTCTCAAGTGATTAGGGTAGCCACATGTTAATGCCAAGAACAAACCTACTTATGATACCAAGATTGGTGTACTGAAACGCTGTCCATAAACATTTCATATCAAGTTCATCTCAAGTAAGAATTGCCAAATAACGTCTTTCTTGAAAGAGTAAACAACAGAATTTGTGGATTTATAATACCAAATGGGAATCATATACACATGTCTAACAAGCATGATGAGTCGGCATGTTATATAAGCAATTCGCAATGGTCTATATATCACAAATAATATATTAAATTGCCTTGAATAAGAATTGCATGACGCTTTTGCCTTTTACAATAAGAATAGACTGTTTAGTGGTAGGTGTTAACAATCCAAGGTCAACTGTAATATATTTGATCCCCAACACCGAATATAACCTAGCTTCAATGCATTTTATTACAATTATATATTAATATTGTAGGTGAATACACAAAGGTTTCTTGACTTCTGTACGAATTTCCACAGCGGTTTTTATATCATTAGGTTCATACTTATAAATAAACATTTGCCACAAGTTGTGTTTTATTCCTGTGCGTATTGTGTCAACCCTGAAGATGAGACTGGAAATTCGGTCTCGAAAATTAGGTGAAAGAACAATGGAAAATCTTGTTCCTACGTCATTTTCAGACAATCAGCTAATGGAAGGCTTAAAAAAGAAGGGAAAAGTGAGAACCCATCAATTGAGGCCAAAATTACATCACCTGAAAATGATGAAAATTCAAGATTTTACCGACCTAAGAGTGCTATCAGTTGTCCCGCACAAGAAAAATGCGGTCAAATCCACAACAAGAAGGACAGCACTGCGCAACGAGATTCATATTTATAAATAAACTGTTAGTAATAAGTATATTACACGTATTCTCCAAATCCGTCTTAAAACAGTTGGGTAAACAAATACACAATGATTAAACGATCATTGGATGTGCGGGCGGTGATAATAATTGTTTTAACAATAATTGATTGTGCGGGTGGTGGTAACAGTTCTTCAAATCAAGTTCGCGAGCTTGAAGTAAACACCAATCCAATTATATTTAACTAGTCGTCAAACAACATAGCTAATTTACCGCCAATCGCACGTACTGACGCGTTTCGACCTTCCGTGATCATCATCAGAGTACGACGGCAAACTGACTATCAAGATTGAGTGCGGATTCATCCCTTTCTTCCGAAGGCTTACACATCGTATCACATTTCCAATGGTTAGAGCCTGTCAACGAAGATTAGATCATACCTAATTTCCAGTGGTTAGTGCGAGGATCAAACCGCATTGCAAATATATGGAAAGCAAAATTAGATATGCGGCTCTCACATCTAGTAGTCTCGCTTATATGTTACGTGACTGGAAATGTCGGCTGCACAATTTCTATGCCGTCACGAACATGAACAGTTCGTAGCTTTAGCCATATATATATATTGAATGAACAGACAGTTCATCGATTCAATTATATCATAATGTTAGGAAACTAATCATTTTAACTTATTTATGGTCCTAAGCTTATTAATTTATTTTTAAAATATGTTAATAATCATGGCACAAATAAGAATAATGGATCTTCATAAAAAGGAGAATGATATAAAAACTGAATTGTATTTAAATTCATAATATCAAAATAATACGCCATAACATTATTTTATAACATTGAAAAAGATAATTTAAATCATATATGTATATGAAAAACTTTCATTGTTTATGCGTTGTTTTTTAAAAAAAATAGAATTAAAACTGTCATTTTGGATAAATAATCTAATGCGCATAAGATAAAATAAAGCAGGCTGAAGAATAATTTTAACAAATCTGCACGTTTATTTTAAATATTCATCAAGAAGAAAAGGTGGTTTTTTACGAGAACATTTAGTTACCTCATAGTCACCAGGCGAGCTTTTATACCCCGGAACAATGAATGCGTTTGCCATATTCATACCGTAGTCGGAACTGAAAACCATCATCAATACTACTAAATAAGCTATTCCAAAATGCATGTTGGAAATTGGTACTGTCTTTAATATCTAGAACAATCTGTAGATTTCCTATTTTGAAGTTCAACCTTAAATATTAAATTTAATATTGTAAATGTTATGAATGCATGTGATTGGTCGACATGCAGAAAACGCATAAATTAACATGACGAGTGAAATGCTCATGCCAAATCCATGAATCGCAAATAGACATATTATAACGTTCAAATACGCTTTAGGCCAACTCCTTATTTGTATTATAACTAGACACTGCTTTTGAAATCTTATAAAGTTTGATACATAATAAAGTTGTCAACATGTTAATTTTGTACAATAAATTAATAAATTAGACTACAGTTTAATAATTTATAATGTAACACTTGACATTTTATGTTCTGGTTAATGATTTAGAAATATTTTTTTAAAAATATGCCAATATTAACTAAATGATTATTTCACAATAATAAGGTGCTATAATTAGTAAGTTAAATAAATTTAATTCTTTAATTCTTCTTTCGAATTTGTTGAAATGAAAGTTTGAAATGCGTCTGTATTGCAATTTTTAATAATTTATTTATGAACATGGAATGGCTCATAACTAGTGTAACTAATTTTGATAGAATTACGGAATAAGATATTATGGACGAAACTGTTAATCTTAATCTAAGCAGGGTCAATTATCAATCATTTTCTTTCTTATCGTAAGTTTTTTATATGAAATACCTAAAACTTATTTAGGGAATAATTTAAAAACGAATTTGCTATAATCACTAAGCTATTTGTAGAGACCCTTTGGTCACTACCATAAGAGAGCCTCTGAGATGCCAGGCCCGGATAATCCATATATGCGGTATGATCATCTAATTTGGAACACTTAAGTTCCTCTGAACTATCTTTTAAATTACATTCCTTAAGTCCACTTGCTAACTGCTCTGTATCCTCAATATTTGATAAACCAGCCATAATATTAGGATTAAATTTCTTGCAATTTATATATTATATTAATTAAGCTTACCGGGATGCGCTGATATCCACAGATGACAGAACGATACGGTGGTGGCCTTGAAAACAAATATCCACGTCAATTACCTGAAGGAAATTCGGGATCCTTCCCAATAATGTGTATTATGAACGATAGATGAAAAAGGATTGCAGTAAATTATTAGCAAAGAGACCGCAGATGGAATCATGAAAACACCGCAAGACACACGTAAGCCCGCGTATGTGTTTAAGCGGCACATTTATAGTACGAGGGAAACGTTGATGATGACTGAATATATATATATATATATATATATATATATATATATACATGTATGTTTATATGTTTATATATGTATATATAAGTAAACATATATATAGGTAGCTCCGCAATCTAGTAAGTCTTTTTGTCTCCTCGATGAACACAGTAAGAACTGCAATTCACGTGATTACATCACTTATTATTTATTGAAAATATAATCCTTTTACAATAAAATAGCCTTTTGAGTGTTGACCATATTTTATGAAGATAACCAATCGCTAATAATTTTAACAATAATTTAAACAAGGAAAAAAGACCGTTCTAGAAAAATAATTTAATAAACGAAAATGAGGAGTATTCAAAATCTAACAATACAAACATCAACAAAAAGAAAATGGAATAAAATGAATTTAAATATTAGTCGATCTACAAAGAGAACTGGCAAACCAGTCGTCGAACAACAAAACAAAACTACCGCCAGTCGCAACGCACTGATGCGTTTCGACCTTCCATGATCATCATCAGAGTACGATGGCAAACAGACTATCGAGGATCAAACTGCATTGAATATATATGGAAATCAAATTTATATTTGTGGCTCTCACCTCCAGCAGTCTCGCATACACTGAACTTGACTGGAAATGTCGGCTGCACAATTTCCATATAGTCACGAACATTAACTGTTTGCAGCTTTCGTCACATATAAATATATAGGCAATACAATTTAATAATAATTGATTGCACGGGTGATGGTAACAATTCTTTAAATCAAGTTTGCGAGCTTGATGAAAGCACCAATCCCTTTGTATTTAACCAGTCGTCGAACAACATAACAAAACTACCGCCAGCCGCAACGCACTGACGCGTTTCGACCTTCCTTGATCATCATCAGAGTACGACGGCAAACTGACTATCGCGGATCAAACCGTATTGAATATATATGGAAATCAAATTTAGATATGCGGCTCTCACCTCTAGCAGTCTTGCATACATTGAACTTGACTGGAAATGTCGGCTGCACAATTTCTATGCAGTCACGAACATTAACTGTTTACAGCTTTCGCCACATATAAATATATAGGCAATACAATTTAATAATAATTGATTGCGCGGGTGGTGGTAACAATTCTTTAAATCAAGTTTGCGAGCTTGAAGTAAGCACCAATCCTACTGTATTAAACCAGCCGCAGCCAACATTTACAGTAAAGTTCAATGTATGCGAGACTGCTAGAGGTGAGAGCGGCAAATCTAATTTTGATTTCCATATATATTCAATGCGGTTTGATCCTTGATAGTCAGTTTGCCGTCGTACTCTGATGATGATCAAGGAAGGTCGAAACGCGTCAGTGCGTTGCGGCTGGCGGTAGTTTTGTTATGTTGTTCGACGACTAGTTAAATACAATGGGATTGGTGCTTACATCAAGCTCGCAAACTTGATTTAAAGAATGTTACCACCACCCGCGCAATCAATTATTGTTAAACCTGACAAACTTAGAATAGTGTTCTGTACGATATTAAGATAAAATTTCTCTGAACATAGCCATGCTATATATATATATATATAGATATATATATATATATATATATATATATATATATATATGACTGCTCAAAAATAGAAAACTTATTGAATAATTAAGACAATGTTTAGAGCGGTTATTGGACAGTTTACTTCGTGAAACCTTAACAACACAAATTACATCCTTTCATCTTTAGCGATGCTACGTTGTTATTTTACTTATCGAATGTGAAATAGTCCGATTTTCTTTTCTACTTTTATTTGTTTTAACAGTCGCAAATAAGTTTCGGTTTATTGGTAGTATGATAATTTTTGTGAATTCCCGAACATTAATAAGCATGAACTAACGTAACTGAAGGAAACGTATGTATTTATCTTTACTTGTTTAATAATTTATATTGATATAAATTGAATTGGTAGGATTTTATCAGTTACTGCGATATGTCTATATGTTAATGTGACTCTCAATAAAAGTTTGTAAAATTCGAAATTCTATCTTGAATAAATCCGGGATGCAAGAATTCGTGAGAGTATCAAACGTTACACTTAATTTTAGCCACAGAAAATATGAATGGATTTTTATATTCACAGTAAGTATTGTTTAAAGAACAATTAACACAAACCTGGATCTGATCCATTCATCATTCTTTTGAGTGTGACTTGTGGTGTTTCTTGCGTTTATGACAAATTGCGCTCAATTATGTCTTATACGTATTTCACAATCCGTCGCCAGTTTTTAAATTGCAAATTTCGAAATTATGAACGGGAAAACAGTCAACGTGTATTAGAAAATATGAACGCATGATGCTAATGTGTATAGCACACTCAGATGGCCCAATGTGTTCAAACAACTTATTAATAAAGCATTCATATTTATCACTGTTGTGTTCTAGACTAAAATTCAAACTGTAACAAAGCGCTAACGATATCGCCTAAAATGCGTGACCTATTTTTGACATATTACAACAAGAACAAATATTTGCGATAAAATTTATTAACGAAACTAAAGTTGGCATTACATTTTTTTAACTAAGTGTGCATAATTAACATTTAAAGTAGTACTATAAATATAGCTTAATGAGTTGTTATAAACGGAAAATGGAAATGTCTACGAAAGTGGCAGCGTTACACACACACACGCGCACATATACACTCATATATATATATATATATATATATATATATATATATATATATATATATATATAATAGAGTATATAGGTATGTATATGCATTTATTATGAAAGTATTTGAATTTTATTTCATTACCATGGATACAAATGGTGACAATCTCAGTGACCTAAAATGGTAGTCACATCATATATGCGATTTTCGTACATTCATCACTAGACTATATTATATCGTGCTTCAAATTGTATAAAATAATGTGATCAATCGATGCACTGATTTTCTGCAATAATTTTGTCGACTTTGCAACTTTTTAGTTTTTAAATATCATAAAAATTTAAGGATTTGCGCATTTTCGAACAGTGTCAACAATTCTTTAAATCAAGCTTGCGAGCTTGAAGTAAACACCAAACCCATTGTATTTAACCAGTCGTCGAACAACATAACAAAACTAGCGCCAGCCGCAACGCACTGACGCGTTTCGACCTTCCATGATCATCATCAGAGTACGACAGCAAACTGACTAGCGAGGATCAAACCGCATTGCCTTTATATGGAAAGCAAAATTAGATATGCGGCTCTCACCTCTAGTCGTCTTGTAACATTGTACGAGACTGGAAATGTCGGCTGCACAATTTCTATGCAGTCACGAGCATTAGCTGTTTGTAGCTCTCTCACTACCCACACACACATATAAATATATATATATATTTAAATATATATAGACAATACAATTCAACAATAATTGATTGCGCGGGTGGTGGTAATAATTCTTTATGTTGTTCGACGACTGGTTAAATAAAATGTGATTGGTGTTTAGTTCAAGCTCGCAAACTTGATTTAATAATTTTTACCACCACCCGCGCAATTATTTATTGTTTAATTGTAGTGTCAACAATAGGTCGATTATATGCTCGTGTAATAGATTATTCTAATATAGATCAATATGCGCCACTGGTTCCCATGTATGCACAGCTAGCGTTACGCCGCGTTTTGTGCACTACTTGTAAAACGTTTGAGAGAAACCACAACCATGACCTGAATTAAGATGGCTTACACGATTTTCGCAATAACACTATAGTTGTATGTCTGAAAATATTATATAATAGCAACGTCAAGTCGTCAAAATCCCAATCGATGTCATGTACTTTGAATACGGCGCCACACGTTCAGAAAATCTCTTGCAAGATTGCAGTAATTAATGACGTTAAGAAAAACAGTCCTCGATATATTCTTTGGCCATTTTCCTACTTCCAACATCCTAAAGCAAATTGTATTTTGCTTAAGGTCCATTAAGCTTATATGCGCCTTACTCTGGCATCTAGATATCTTACAATAAAAATTTAATAGCTTTGAAACAGATACAAACTAGTTATACTTTAAGAAGTTTCTGCTAGCTGGACCTATTACGAATTAAAGATAATCAGATCGATTTTGTGCGTAGTCAGCACTTAAAGTGAGTTAAATTTAAACTGAGAGTTTAGTAACCCTGGTTTCCTGATAGGAAACTTCAAACATCTCCTATTAGGAGTTCTATTGCCTTAACTGTAGCAGTGCTCTAATAAGTCATATCGTCGTGCTAGTTAATTTATCGAGGATTTATATATATCGTTGATTAAATTATATATTGCTTCCCACCAAAGATTCAGTTAGCAGTGCTGACTATTCAAAAAATCGTTTTAATGGCAGTATATAACTTTTTTATTGTTACAATATTATTAAAGTTAAATTTTAAGAGTAAGTGTTATTCAAAATCAATTGCTCATACAGTTATATTTGTGTTCACATTTTATGACATCATTCATATTATGCATGGCATATTTTGAAAGTCAACAGTAGGACCCTTCTATGTCCAAAGCAACTAAAGTTACAGTCTTATAAAACTCTACAAAATAGCCTAATAAAACTCCCAATAATTAAATTTAAAAGGAATTTTTATACGGCGATATGCAAGGTATGTTAATTTTATCATCATAGCTCTATTACATGTAATTTTTCTATTGTTACAGAATCGACCTTCGGTTGCTAATTTTATCCTGAATTAACTTTTTGTCGTAATATTTTTCTAAAAAATGTAAGTTAGTCACGCAAACCATATTTCCTTGTGTATAATTAAGATATTTTTTTAATCCTTTAGCCATTTGCCTATATTTCTATAATTAAATCTGTTAGATTTTATTAATTTATTTCGGAATCAATTTACAACACTTCCATTTGAAATATACTAATTTTGTTTAAACATATTAAACCTACTGAACTATTTCCATTTTGATAATTGTTTGTAATAGTTTGATGATGATCATGGAAAGTCGAAATGCGTCAGTTAGTGTGGTTTGCCTTAGTTTTGCTCTGTTGTTCGACGACTTGTTAAATACAATGAGATTGGTGTTTGCTTCAAGTTCGCAAACTTGATTTAACGAATAGTTTGTAATGTTGGATTAAATGTGACAGTTTAAAATTTTTTCCTTCGTAAATTAGTTCTTATCATAAATTTATTTAAATCAAAAATCATAATAACTATGTGAAATAAATAACTTGTCAAAGTGGATCGTTTTTATGAACTTATGACATTATTGGTCGCAACTTTTCAGCGGTTTTGTGTTTTTGTCTGTCTTTAGAACATTTCCTAAACAAAATTAAGGTCCAAATATGCCTAAAACTCATTTACTTTACCACATATGCGTGCGTCATATATGTGTACGTATGTAAAAATGTTAATTTGTAGAGTCAAATGTCATCACATGCACGCGTACACTTAACGAGTCAATCACATTTATTGAATTCTAAATTCATATTAAACATACCAGCTATAAAAAGGAGGGTTGAGGACTAAAACGTATGCATATTATTATTTGAAATCATCTTCATTTGGGGACAATTTTTACATGATTAAAATAATTAATTAAATTTAGGTTAAAATTTGAATGAGGAGAAATTTATAAATTAATATTTTTGTTTGTGAGAAATTTAATTTTTTAAATGATCAAGATTAGAAGACTTAAAAGTTGGTACGCATAAATAGAAAATATGGTATCTAGAGTAATAAATAAAAGTTGACTAAGCAGAAGATAATAAATAACAGACCAATTACCTTCTAGTGGATACAGCTCCGTAATGTAGAATTAAAATTTGTTCAAAAATAAATAAATAAAACGAGTGCAAAGAAATATAAAAGATTGAATTAGAAGGCTGAAAATTAAGTTTAATCACATTTAACGACAATGGTTGTAGGGTAATTATTTCTAAAATAAAAGAAACATTTATTTCCATACACGAACTTATTAAAAACCATATACATATAACAGTAATGTTTTCACTTCATCTTATCAACTGCAAAACTAGATTAAAATCTAAATAAATAATATTATATGAAGAAAAAATTGATCCACTTGGAAAGTACATATAAAATATACAAAGAAGTATTTTTCCAAAAATTTAACAAGACGAAAAATGTAAATGCTTTCTCATTTGGCTTGGAAAGCCGCATGATAGTGCCAAAACACGAACAAATTGCTTTTGTTTGCACTGTTCTGGACAACCCCTGTTGGTAAACCGAGCCGTGATCGGAATTGAGAAGCTTTTGGTTGGTATTCCGCATTCTTAGTTATAGACTTACGTGCAACACCATTTTTATTTTACACACACCAGGTTGGTATGTACTCCAATAAGCGCAGATAACATTTTGTACTACAATGGCCAAAATACGATTGTCCAAGAGTAACAGTACAATTGCAGATAATGCCAATTGCAAATTGCATTGCAGTTTCACCTTTCACACTGAATAAAGGAGGTTTGGTGTTTGATATAATTAAAAATAGTTCGGCTGCAAAATGCTAACGCACGACTCAATCAATCTTCTATGTGCTTCATTGTCTCTTCAATATTTTTAATTTAATCGAATATAAAATTCAGGTGAGCAAACACGTAGGTCAAGTCTTGAATCCTTTACATCTCCAAGTGCACCGATTTTTGGCCCTGATTGATGGGTTCTCACATGTCCCTTCATTTTGAAGTCCTCCATCAGTTGCTTGTCTGAAAATAACGTTGGAACAAGATTTTCCAGAGTTGTAAGATGGTTCCAAAGTCATTTGCAGACAAGCAACTAATGGAGGGCTTCGAAATGAGGACACAATTTAGAACCCATTAATCAAGGCCAATAATCGGTGCATTTGGAGATGTAAAGGATTCAAGATTTTACCGACATACGAGTGCTATCAATTGTCCCGCACAAGAAAAATGCGGTGAAATCCACAATAAGACGGTCAGCACTGAGTTTCACAACTCAACTTTTGAGCTTAATAGGTAATCCATATTTTGCAATATCTTGACCAAGCATTTTTTCATTCTATTTGTGAAGTAGCTGCTAAATTTTACATATTGCTCTGTACTAGTCTTTTAATGGAAATCTGTTCTGCGCTTTGTGCTGTCAGATATTGTTGTCTTACTCCAGCATACCTGATGATAAGGTGGAGCAAATGAGCTACTCTTACGTGTATATGGATTTTTTTGAAAATCATATTTGGATATTGACATTTCTGTCTTTGAGAAGAAAAAAAATATGTTCTTGAAGATGTAATAAAGAAATGCATATGCCTGCGAACAGAATGAACGATAATATTGAAATAAAGAACAGCATTACATAGTCTGCTGATCCATATAAACGTACAGATAACTACACAAAGTTATATTTGTAATTTTAATTAAGAGCTATATAATTTGTGGAAGTATACATTTATTATAGGGCATATATGTACAACACAGTGTTGCACGTACCACTATTATAAAAAATGAATACTTTCACATATGATATATTTCTCAATTAAAATTACAAATGCATAATAATAGCTGAAATAAAGACTATTCACGAAAGTTAAATTTTTTCTATTCTCCATGTGTGAATAGCTTTTACTGGAACGTTTTCGGATATGAATTATGCGGTTGTCGAATACTTCGATTGAACATTGCTTAAATCAATACCGAGCAATGAGGATTATTTACTGCTATTCCAGCCATGATGCTACTTTGCGAGTGTGTTCTGATCGATTCCTATATCGATAAGGTTATTAATCTAGAGCTCCATTTAAAAATTCTCCGAAAACAATTTACGCCCTATCTCCAACGACGGACGATCAAGATTCAATTTAAATTAAACCAAGACATACATAAATATCTATGTTTTTAATTCTCATTTTAGTTGTGTATTAAGTATAACTCAGTCAATCAGATTAAGCTCATTGCATGTAGGTTCATAAATACTTTGTTTTTCAAGACCGAATTTTCCCCACTGAGTTGAAAATTATGTTTGGGGAAAGCAATAGTATTAATACGGCTGAGGTTTTGAATTTTAATGAAAACAATTTGAATTTATTTATTCGTCAATAGAGTAACTTACAATCATACGTACCAAAATCTCGTCTGTCGTTCGTTAACATGTCGTTTCAAATCCCTTATGTCGCCCTTCATCCCAATATTTGAAGCCTGTTATTTTACTTTGTTCTAAGAAAAATGGTTTTTAAACATTGCAGGTGAACTTACATAAAATTATGAGGAACATCTTTCTATGTTAGTATATAACTAAACATTGTGTAGTATGCAGCCACATGGTGCAGTGGACAGAGTTTCAGAATCTGAAACGAATGCGCCCTGGATCACGCCCTGTCCGTGTTACATTTCTGGACAATACTTGATGAGTACTTAGATAGGACGAAATCGGTCTACTGGTTAAATTTCCTATGATACCTTCTACAATGTTAAGTTTACACTGAAAAATGTGTGTTTAATGGAATTGCCGTATTTATTAGGCTCTAAACCTTGAATCAATTAATAGTTATCACCACTCGCACAACCAAGTATTGCCTAACTGCATACCGCTTTTAAATCAATATAACAGTCCCAGGTAGCGTAGTTTTTTATTTGAAATGAGATAATGGAAGTGGCTAACTGGAACTTTATTTATAAATAGGTCTCAGAAACTTGAATTTATATATAAATGAAAATGGCGTGTATTTTTATGCAGAGTGGCACAGCGAATAGAATTACAGACTCAGAAGTGCATGTGCCACAGTTCGAACCTTGCTTGTTGCAAAAATTCAGGCCGGCACTTGAAGAGTTCCAAAAATAGACTTATCCGGTCAACTGGCTAAAATGCATTTGCCAGTTTGCATAATGCTTAGTTTATACTGGCAAATAAAAAATATATTTAATAAGATTCGTGCTATTATTAAGTTCATTTCCTTGATTTTATTTAATATTATCATCACCCACGCAATAAATGGTTGTTTAATTGTATAACTGCAAATTGAACGTTAGCACACTTACATAATTTGTCACCTAACCACGGTAATTCTCCTTATCGATCGTAAGTTTGATTTTGATTTCAAATTGGCTAAGAATAAGAATTTGAATATTCCTTTGTCATCAAGATTCAAGGTTAGTAATATATCAAGCAATTGAACACATGCATGTATCCTTTTCATTTGTGCAATAACATTCGTGTTATGGCAACAGATAATGGTTTTCCTATTCGTATTCATCGCGATTTATGTGAATCCGTTTCACGACCCACGTATTCATATATGATTTTCATGATTTTGTTGTGTCTGCATTCAAAAAACTAAACATCAGTTAACTCATAGAAAGAGAATAAACATTAATGAAATTCACAAAGCGAATGAAGTTATGTCATCCAGACGGTTTTTTATTAATCGCAATTTATGTTAGTCAGTGTTCTGCTAAGTGTTATTCTAGTGTTGTATTCAGTATGCACAAATATTTTATCATATATATATATTATATATATATATATATATATATATATATATATATATATATATATATCCGAATGCGATCGCTCGGACAGCTACAAATACTGACAATTTTTTAAATCATAATTGAAACCTGCCAATAAACTGTTATTTTCTGACCAAAATAAGAAGGTAAATTGTTGAATTATTGAAGATTCACCATTTCAACAAATTTATTTGACATTAATGTTAAATAGTTCATCTTTATAACAGTTTTCACAATCATATCAAATATGGTACGAAGGTGTATTTAATAAATACAGGCAAATTACGCATATCATTTTCATGAGACTAATTATAGCTTATGTCAAACTCAGGTAAGCAAAGAAATATAACACATAAGCACGCCTGCACCCAAGTCAAATTGTAAATGAGAAAACAACTTAAACAAATGAAAAAGACTGCTCTAGAAAAATTATATTACAATAAAATGAAAACTATTCTTAACTCTACACATTGCGCACTCATCAGTTGTAATGTTAAACTAGAATTATCGTTTTATAAATATAGAACTGAAAATGCCTCTACGAAGGGCTTATGTGAAGTGGTCCTAACGAGAGCCTTGCTATATACATATATACGTTTATACAAATATGTTAAACGCATGCGTGTGGATGTTTCACTAGCTTCCACAGTGGTTGTATCCTCATGAACATAAATATTCAGGTGCGCGAATGTAGTAGAAATTAGATAATCAATTCAGCAGTTTCTCAATTAGTCCAAGTATTTATGTTCAAGTCGCATTTATATTCATGCACCTTCTTCTTAAAACTCGTCAAAAACAAATACTTCTCGAGCTGGATTTCTGGCTTAAAACAAGTCACTTTATGTTAGCTGAGAGCAACCGATTATAAACTGTGTAGGGCTTTCCTCCACGGTGTCAACCGGCTTCGAATTTAAGTTTTGCAATATTTCAAATATTGTGATTGTGTTTATCAAATTGTAATGATTATAGTTGCAAAATATAATACTCTATAAGTTATATTTGTTGCAAATGATGCTATCTAATTACAAAGGAGCGTAGAATCTTTATTTCAAATTTTCGAAAATTTTGCATTCAAAATGTTAGCTTGTGGCTGGAATAATGCTAATAGAAAAAATTTCTTTGAAGAAATTAATTTCTTTCATCTAAATTTCAACTTGCTTTCCGGATCAACTCTCAACTCAATACAGTTTTGACCACATTTTCATGATATATTTCCATTGTCCGCCAATTCAAACGGAAAATGTAAATACTTTAAATAAAGTTTACAGATTTATACAAACTCCTGACCTATTAGGTACATAAATTAGTTAGTGTGAACTAAGTATTGCATTGCGTGGAAAAAGACAATTCCTCCAGTAAACCGGTTTCGTCCTTATTGGGAACTGATCAAGTACTGGCCAGAATTTGCCGCGGACAGGCCTCGAACCTGGGCGCATCTGATTATAAATACTTTGGTCTAACCACTGAGCCACCCTAACGCACACTACATACAAGTTTCAGTAATATTCTAATTAACATTTCTTGGTTAGCGTTTTCTTTAGATGGAGTCTATATGGCGTCCTTTAGACATAAAGTTCCAAATAACAAGGTGCATTTGCTTCTCAGTCTGTGACTCTTTTCAATGCGCCATTCTGCCCTAAACTAGACGCAATTTTAAAATATGTTCTATCTTAATTTTTTCTTTAGCCTTCATTCAGGTAGAACCTATAGGGCATCTCTTTGTGCCCAAAGTTACAACTAATCACCGATAATCTGTCATTGCAGAAGGGAATCCACCCAACATGGAGAAGTCGTATTGAATTGAAGATATGTAAAATTGAACAATCACTTATTGCGCGAGTGGTGAAAACAATTATTTATTTCAAAATTTCAAACTGAATATTGACACCAATCCAATATTATATATTTTTTCCGTATGAAATAAACATGGTTTAAGGTTGCATTGAAGGTTAATCCAGAAGACCGGTTTCATCCTTATTGGAAATTCATCAAGTACTGCTCAGAACTTGCTGCTCACAGAGCTCGAATCGCGCCTCGTTTGATTTAGAGTTTGTGAGTTTATCCAATGTACTGTCCTGCGGAATACTACACACAATTTTCCATCGTATATTAACATATGCAATTGGTTTGTTTTCCCTTCGTGTAGTGCCTTGTAGCGTCTCTTTAACTTCATATCAAGATCGTAACCTTAATTTAAATAATGGTTACCACCAGCTGCGTTATCAATACTTATTTAAATATAAAAGAAAATTATTGTTTATTTAATTTTCTCCAAATCAATAATCCATATTTCTATCCTATTCCATATCCATATAATTCTATCCATATTCCTACATTATTATGTCAATCAAATTTTCTACTTGGGTAATAAATTTAAGTAATTTTCTCCATTTGGTTCCGTATTGGGTATCTAAAACAGCCTCCGGCCTCGTGATGTTCAACTAGTAGCCAATGCACCCCGTTTGCATTTCTCTGATTTAGGCTGCACAAAAATTTTCATCCGATTTGTCCCTTGGCGATGAATCCTCAGGAAGAGAGATTTGACTTTAATTTGATAGCTGTAATTGTGTTGTCCGCCTCTCTCACCGTGTTTGTGACGACATCTTCTATTGTTTGCTCCATTATTTTTACTCAAAAAACGCTTTTGTAGATCGAAATACAATATAAAGTTGAGTAGTTCCTTATCACATACATGTGTCCCGTCTCTTTGTCACTCTTTGAGTTAAATAAAGAAATAGTTGAGGAACCCATTGTCTCACCGTCGTTAATTTTTATATTTCATCATAATAAATGCGGAAAGGCTATTTGCCTCAAACAAAATTTTCCATTCTAAGTGAATTTCTAAGAAGACGCACAGGTTAACCGACAAAACGTTATGCAAAACAATTTAACAATAATAGTTTGCGCGCGTGGTGGTAACAATTCTTTAAATCAAGTTTGCGAGCTTGAAGTAAACACCAATCCCATTGTATTTAACCAGTCGTCGAACAACATAACAAAACTACCGCCAGCCGCAACGCACTGACGCGTTTCGACCTTCTTGATCATCATCAGAGTACGACGGCAAACTGACTATCGAGGATTAAACCGCATTGAATATATATGGAAATCAAATTTTGTTACCACAACCCGCGCAAACAATTATTGTTAAATTGTTTTGCCTTTATATGTATATGTGGCGAAAGCTAAAAACAGTTAATGTTCGTGACTGCATAGAAATTGTGCAGCCGACATTTCCAGTCAAGTTCAATGTATGCGAGACTGCTAGAGGTGAGAGCCGCATATCTAAATTTGATTTCCATATATATTCAATGCGGTTTGATCCTCGATAGTCAGTTTGCCGTCGTACTCTGATGATGATCAAGGAAGGTCGAAACGCGTCAGTGCGTTGCGGCTGGCGGTAGTTTTGTTATGTTGTTCGACGACTGGTTAAATACAATGGGATTGGTGTTTACTTCAAGCTCGCAAACTTGATTTAAAGAATTGTTACCACCACCCGCGCAAACAATTATTGTTAAATTGTTTTGCCTATATATGTATATGTGGCGAAAGCTACAAACAGTTAATGTTCGTGACTGCATAGAAATTGTGCAGCCGACATTTCCAGTCAAGTTCAATGTATGCGAGACTGCTAGAGGTGAGAGCCGCATATCTAAATTTGATTTCCATATATATTCAATGCGGTTTGATCCTCGATAGTCAGTTTGCCGTCGTACTCTGATGATGATCAAGGAAGGTCGAAACGCGTCAGTGCGTTGCGGCTGGCGGTAGTTTTGTTATGTTGTTCGACGACTGGTTAAATACAATGGGATTGGTGTTTACTTCAAGCTCGCAAACTTGATTTAAAGAAAGATTTATGCAACCGATATTATGAGATATCTTATGTGAAGTCCCTTCGTTAGCAAGTAAACTAAAAATAAGCTTGTTACACATTATCGTACCCCTGAATTACATAATGTCACTCATAGTTCCCTGTGCAGTCCTACCATCAATCCATTTGCTCGAGGATTATATAAAAATGTATTTAAAAACCTGATTCTTAGTTCACTATATGTAAATTCAAACGAATTGACACCAAGTTAAGGTCCATTTTTCTGTAGTAATTCTATGTAGAACGCTTTATTGTGCTGTCCAGTATAATTTTTTTCCATAAGGAATGCGCGCAATTGTCTCAAACAGAAGACGGATCAACTTAAACTGACTGCTGAACCTGTGAGAGATCATTAGCAACACCCTATCGCTTTTTTTCCTAAGACATATCATCTATTTCAGCATGATTACGTAAGAACATAACACGCAGTACTAAAATGGGATCCACTCTAACCTTAATGCGCGTAGTGATATTGTTATGCCAAAACCTAGGACGAACTTTAACCCAGCTCCTTCCCAGTAAACTAGTAACTGAACAACAGCCTATAAAACATAGACCTAATTAGAATTATGATCGCCTTCTGAGATAAACTCCTAAACACATGCATATGCTGTGTGTCTACAATCATCAACCATAAATTCAGGTTTGGTTTCGGTTCAGACCCATTGAGAATGGTGCAGAAAACTAGTGATACCTAATAGGTTTACTAAATAAATGATGGTTTCCCCGCCAAATTTGCCAGGGCGTCCATTAGCTCATTGGCTATTAACATGGAAATCAGATAATTAAACCGTCTGATTGCTCCATCCAAAATATTGTAAGATCAAACCGAACTCATGATAACTTTCGTTTGTTCATGACATTTTCCTAAAAAAAAATTCCTGATGCCTTGATTTTTCCCTTTTTCATTGACCATTTTACGTTGGAGTTTCAAACTATAACAACCACAGTTGGAACAAAAACGATATAATATGTGCACATTTTATTTGAACTTCTAGACAAACAACATAGAAATATAAGATAGAACATTTAGAAACTGTACACTCATCATTTAGTCTTTGCAACCAGTAATATTTTTTGACAAAACTTTTTTAGGTTGTTAGTTACGCACAGATAATTTTTGCTTACTAGAAGAACGAAATCTACACTTAATATTTTATCGATAAGACCTAAACCATGTCGATTTTCACCGTTAAAACGCATCAAATAAAGTCCGGTTGGATTTACTTCGTATTCCAATTAAAGGAGAAATATAATTAATCATTTTATTGGGAGCCATTTATCAAGATAGATTCGACGAGGAAAACTATATAGACTGTAAAATAATTCTGTATGAACTGGAGATAGAAACTAAATAGAATAATGGAATGACTTTGTGAAATTAAGAGTATTAGTTATTACGTCTGACATAATATTTTCTTATACATTTATTTATTATTATGATTGTTACATTTCATCATCATCATCCTTTAAATTGCTTAATTAATTTCCGTTATCATTTTCAATGAATTAATGTTTCATTCTTAGAAATATTCATTTTCATTTCTCAAAAAAATAAGCATTCTATTCGGCATTACTGTTATAAATTATTCTATTCGACGCTTCTCATCGCTGACAAACACAATTGTAAAGCCTTTATTTTTTCAACAAGCATTTTATTTTCGTCGGAGTAACTTAAATTAGTCAATTTCAAACCCTGCTTGTTAGAATATCTAACTTTAAAAGGATTTGTAATGTACAACTCGTTCGACAAAGTTAAAGCTTCCGATAGTAATTTCTTTACCAGATTTCTTTAACTACATGTTTACGAGCATAAGAACACAACATCGGAGACCGCAAACTCAGCACATAGTCATGAGAAATATGTTATTGTTTTCTGAGATTTTCCTAGACCATCTTGAGAATACACCATTAAAGTGTGACACAAGTAAATGGGCTCAGTATATGCGATGAGTTGATGATATTTTCCTTGTCCTTAAACACAGGTCGCAATCACAAATGCTGCATCAAAATTTTAATAAAAAGCATAAGAATATCAGCTTCATGTCTGAGCATGAGGAAGAGGATTGTCTGCCTTTCTTAGGCATCCTATTTTAGAAACATACTAATGGTAAATGAAATAGACCAATTTAACAAATAACAACCGATTCTGCACATTATATGCATTACAGCACTCTTGGGTCTTTTAAATATAAACTAACAACAGTTCGCGGCTGTTTTCAAGAGTTGAAAGGTTAGTTAGTCCAGAATCATAAAGCAATGAATATTCTCAAGCAATAAACTATTAATTATCTACAGGTTCTCCTACACAGTTTATTAAGTCAATTATTAAACTGGAATTCAACAAAAATATACGTATTTCAGACAATAATAGATATCAGTTTACACTAGCATCCAACTTAAAGTGGATACAATTGTATTTAACCAGTCGTCGAACAACAACAAAACTACCGCCAGCCGCAACGCATTGACGCGTTTCGACCTTCCATGATTATCATCAGAGTACGACGGTAAACTGACTGTCAAGGATCAAACCGCATTGAATATACATAAAAATCAAATTTAGTTATGCGTCTTTCACCTCTTGCAATCTCGCATAAATTGAACTTGACTGGAAATGTCGGCTGCACAATTTCTACGCAGTCACGAACATTAACTGTTTACAGCTTTCGCCACATATACATATATTGGCAATACAGTTTAAGAATAATTGATTGCGCGGGTGGTAGTAACAATTCTTTAAATCAAGTTTGTGAGCTTGAAGTAAATACCAATTTCATTAATGTCGACCTCAAATATTACTTAACAATACACATGCGAAAATTCTCGATAAATGTACGTAAGCTGATCGACCAGATGTTTAGTTACTCGAATGAAAACACATTCCAACTTAATCGCCTGCTTTTAATCAAATGTTAAATACACATATGCAATTACGCAAAATATCGTTGGAACCTGGCACTTATGTTCTTATAAATTAGCATTTAAAATATTTACCAAATTCAGTAACTTAACGGAATTAACCACGTGTAAAGCTTTATGGATATACAAACTGTAGCCGAATTTATGCAAGCAGAAGAAGCATATTTAGGTATCGAGCTTGAACAGGACATGATGCACGCAAATGATTGGTTGTTTCTTTATTTCTCACTCGCCCACGCTTACGTTTTTCTATTTGATTTGATCTTTCATTATATATATATATATATATATATATAAATATATATATATATATAGGGAGAGATATGTTCATTTGAAAATAAGTGAGAAGAATATGAGAAAGAGACAGTTCCTGTTTCTGATAAAATATCTTTATCTTTTTGCACATGGATAGGGTACTATAAATATTAGTATAAATTTATATACATATATATATATATATATATATATATATATATGCCTGATGCCTTCAGGTACAAGGCATACCATATATAAACAAGAATTAATATAACTGAAAGAATGTGCTTTGCAAACTTAAGTAATATTTAAGTATAATTCAACATCCACAAAAACTATTTTCTCAATCACTCAATGTTTTTTTCCTTAAAATATACTTAATTAAATAGATAAATTCGATTTTATGAGAAGCAATTGATAATAGGAATATACGAACAATTTTCGAATAAACTGATTACAACGAGGTCCAGCACTACCAGAAAATAAGAAGATGTGAAGATTAAATCTGAAATGAAACATGTAAGCACAAAAAATGACTTCTTTGTATGTAGATCAAAGTTAAAAAAAGTATTTCAAATATAGGAAGCCCTTCATACTAGTTAAATACCACCGGAAGTGAATTCTCAAATCTACAACAGTTCGCTTCAGTAAATGAGAAAGAATTTTTTACTATTGTTGACTCTACAATAAAACAATAATTGATGGGTGGTGGTTACAATTCTTTAAATAATGTTTGCTTGCTTGAAGTAAACACAAATCCCATTCTATTTAACCAGTCGTCGAACAACATAACAAAACTAACGCCAGCCGCAACGCACTGACGCGTTTCGACCTTCCATGATCATCATCAGAGTACGAGAGAAAACTGACTAGCGAGGATCAAACCGAATTGCATATATATGGAAATCAAATTTAGATATGCGGCTCTCATCTCTATTAGTCTTATATAGAGTGTTCGTGACTGGAAATGTCGGCTGCACAATTTATATGCAGTGATGAATATTAGCTGATGGTGGCTTTCGCCACACAATTATACAGACAATGCAATTAAACAATAATTGATTGCGCGTGTGGTGGTAACAATTCTTGAAATCAAGTTTGCCTGCTTGATCCTTGCTAGTCATTTTTTCGTCGTTCTCTGATGATGATAATGGAAGTTCGAAACATTTCAGTGCCTTGTGATTGGCGGTAGTTTTGCTATGTTTTTCGAAGACTGGGTAAATAAAATGAGATTGGTGCTTACTTTAAGCTCGCAAAGTTGATTTAAAGAATTTAACACTTGTCTTAATACTTGTCGATTTTGTCGTATCATAAGCTTACCCTAAAAGTACTGTCTCCAAAATATTTTGTGTGTGATTATGAAAGTGGACATATTAGCCTTATACAGCACAACAAGAATGTGGCAATTCATCAATTCCTTGTCGCCCAAAATATTACATTTAAACGTGACATTTTATTAGGACATCAATACAAACTTTTATATGATAGTATGCAGCCGTCGAAAGAGTAAAACAGCCCTTTCTTTAAATCAAGTTTGTGAACTCGAAGTAAATACCAATCCCATTGTATTTAACCAGTTGTCGTACAGCATAACAAAACTGCCGCCAGCCGCAAGGCACTGACGCGTTTCGACCTTCTAACTGACTAGCGAGGATCAAATCGCTTTGCATATATATGGAAAGTAAAACAGCCGTTCGACTTGACTGAATTGGCATTGTAGGTGAATCAGCTTCATCAACGATACAATTATCTTTATTACGAAAACCAAAAAGAGGAAAACTAGAAAAGCGTTTATTTCTAATTTCTACACAACTGCCATTATTCTAACTGTGACAAAACCAAACTCACCTACATAAAAAATGGCAACAAACGGGCAAAACTGCATTTGTTAACGCAAAAGGCTGAAGAATGAGATGTCCGATTGAAATAAAATCAATCAATAGAATAGTATCAAGATCTCAATCGTGATTTTATTGTATTGTTAGGATAACACTTACGCACACACAAGTTAGAATCTTCACAAATGCGAAATTCGACACATAATTATTAAAGATCATTCGTGTTACTGCCGCAAATAAATACAAATGAAACTTAAATCTAAGTCTCCTCCTTTTAACAGAACGGAATTTCATGATATTTTTAATTGAAGAAATGTATTTATTCATTTTTTTACTTCACGATCAGTTTATGAGGAAAGTATTGAAGAGAAAATTTTCAGATGAGAGTAAAATGACGATAATGAAGATGGACACCATCAGATGTGCTTTTCAAATTTTTACGCTAAAACAAAGGGCACAGCTGGAAAGCGAAACACAAATATTTTTGCGGACAATGATAAATTGGAAGCAACGCTTAATGTGAGGATGGAACAGATAAGACTAGAGGTAAAAACACTTTGACCTGTCAGAATTAAATGTGAAGGCTAATAATCTGAATGTAGGTGCTATATCGTGACTGGCACAACTGAATGTGATGTCTAGAGACGCGGCAGCCAGGTGCTCGAAACAGGACCAGCTTATACCACTTAACTTAAACGAAGACGTTAAACAGTACGACGTATGTATGTTCTACGCAATTATAGAAGAATCTGCAGAGACGTATCAAGTGAAGTTTTATCGATTTTTATAGAAAAAAGATCGCCCTATTGTTTTTGTTATTAAACTATCCAAAATATCAAATTAGGGAAATTAACATGAATAAGGATTAATTTAACGCAATTGTAAATGATTTCCGTTGACAAAGATTAAAAATTTCACCAATTAAAACTGGCCACAGAAAAGGAAAACGTGTTAAACAACTACAAAATAAATGCGAAATCGAGGGTGAAGACTGGAAAGACAATGCGGATCACTTCAACAGAAGCTGGAACAGACTATAAACAAAGAAAATTGGTTACGCTTGAAAGTTCAACATCAGGGTGTTTACGATTGAATTTCGACAACTAACTGAGGAAAATAGGCATATGTGTAAGGAGCAAATAAAGGAAAAATAAAGTAAATCCCCGGCTGAGTCACTAGTGCTCGTGGCTCATATTGTCCTGCAGCCATGTTTATCTGTATAACTAAAATTTAAGTTAAACATAATTTTAATCTAGGTAGTGATCTTCGTATAAACACTTGACCCATTATGTTCATAGATTTGTCAGTGTAAATTAAGAATTGTATAGTGTTGAAGAGGAAATTCATTCAGTTGACCAGTTTCGACCTTATTCGGAACTCATCACTTACTGTCCAGAATTTGCCCCGGACAGGCTAGAACCTGGACACGTCTGCTACGGAATCTGTTACTTTAAATACTGAGCCAGGCTGCAGCACATTTTACACAATTTTCAGTTATATACTAATATCTCTTGGTAAGTCGTTTCATTAGGTGGAGTCTATATGGCATCCTATAGACATGAAGTTTAAAATAGACCACCCCAATCTGTCATTACAGAACAGACAACATACTACATGTGGAAGTGATATTGAATTGAGCATTTATATAAGTAAATGAACATTGGTTTCGCGTACGCTAATACAAATTACTTTTAATTAAGTTTGCGGTATTGATATAAACACCTGACCCATT